>CM060886.1:47165508-47585508 GCA_030762935.1 Hymenopus coronatus
AGAGATAGTCTTATTACTCGCTTCCTTGTAAGTAGAAGCGAAATAAGAGAGTACCATAGTTTAAAATGATAGTCAAAAGCTGTTTACTATGTGACAGAAGTTCCTTTGTTTGTATGGATACGAGTTGACAAATACCTGTTTGAGAAAAATATGTTTTTTAAAGCAGAGCCAAAAACTAGGAATATCTCAAAAACACTCCACGAAAAAGTTTATATAATATAAATTGTGTGTTTAAAGTACTCTACATTTTTTGTGTGGTAAGCTTTTGTCCATCTCTTACGATTTATCAGTTATGCAAAATTCCGTAAAATTCATCCAGAATAAAGTAGTCTTCAGAGGCTATTCCCAAAAGATTCAACATATTAATTTTATTTGTTAGGTAAATATCTATAATATACGATATTTTAATCAAAATCGTTAGAACCATTTTTTAGAAAATCAAAATTTTCGAGAAATGTTCCATGTAAAGGGTAGTTGGGGTGGGGGGATTTTCTTGAAAATCTTCGAGTCATATCCTTGGAAGATAGCAAACTTAAATTCCAGGTTTGGTATTTAACGGTCTTTTCATTTTTGAGCTATGCTGTCCAAACACACGCACACACGGACCTTTTTCCAAAAATGCTTTTTTTGGATTCAGGGGGACTCAAAACATATTTCCGGTGAAATCTCGGTATCAAAATTTTGGCTGGAGTGTAATTCCTTCTCAATGCACTATGTACTTAGTACGTGTAGAGAAAGTAAAATCCCAAAGGCGGAAAGAAAAGAAGAACAGCACAAAAAATACTGGAGACTTTATGGAGAGTCGTGCAAAGAAAAATCTTAATAGCGTCACAATTGAATTTGTTAACACTGAGTGTTACAAGGAGAAAGCAATCAAAGTCACCAAGTTTCACGCTCTGGTGGTTAGGGAAACACTATAATGACTTTATGTAAAAAGCAGAGGAACACCTGTAATGAAAGAACCGCCTATAATCACGCTAGCATTCCATTTCCTCTGCAGTGCTACCAGTTTGAATGATTATCCACGAGCAAAAGGAAACACCGATCCACGCTTTAATCCAGGCATTAACTCCGAACGAACCGTTGTTAATATTGATGTCCGTCAGGGTTGCCAACGTGATGATACAGTGCTAGAGAAGTTACCCGCCGATACCCATTCCGAGGGTTGTACGGTCATTAACTACGTTTTATAACGTTATGAAACTCAATTTACGTATAGCCTCAAGCTCCGCGCAACGCAAAACAATCACAACGAGAAACAGGCATTCAGATGTTTATTTCACAAGCAAGCTTCCAGTTTTAAATTACCTAAAATAGAGATAATAACAGATGGAAATGAAGAAGCCTCTCCTACCTCTGGGCTCCCCACCGAGAAGATTCTCGGCTAAAGTTAATTCATAATGCAGGTATTTCATTTTGATAGAAAGGAGAGCGAATTACTCAAGCTTGGCATTGAATTATTTAAATAACTATGAATTATTGTTCAGCAAAGCAATGTCTCATTTTCTCTACTGTTTTGCTGTAATTTCTCTACCGCATCCTCAGGTAGATGAAGTACTTAATTCTATATGATTTAAATAAAACGTCATATTTTATGATACTCTGGATTAAAATTTGATGTGTTTCACTCATCGCTTTCACTAGCTGCTCTATAAACCAACTTCTTACAAAAGATTATGCTTCTTTCTACATAATGCTAATCGAGATAAACATTAACAAAATGTTCTTATTACTTAGTTCCTTATAAGTAGAAGGGAACTAAAGGAGTACACAGGCTAAAGTGACAGTAAAATAGTTTGAAAGTTACCGTGTTGCGATTGTCATTACAAACTGTTTCTTTGTTTGCCCAGGAGTAGAACAAAAGAAAAACGGACACTTCCTGTCTGAGAAAAGTAAATATACTTCACAATTAAAGCCAATAACAAGGAATATGTGGAAACGGTTACCTCCATAACAAAAAACGTAAAGGACATAAATTGTGAACAGGGCCCTCCTTTTTATTGAGCTGCTGTGGCAGTTTTGTTGTGATATGCAAATCACAACTCTGCTTTCATATCCCGCATATCTGTATATAGCTTGAAATAAGATTAACTCGGTTGTTAAAGAAGGAAAAAAAAAACAACTTTATAACGTTTTTTTTTTTTTTTTTTTTTTTAACCTCGTTGGTCATATCGGACAAGAATGAAAACGATCAAATGATGTTCAAACGATCTCGGAATCTATGGAGCTTTATGTTACTTGACATTCGTCTTATAAGGATAAGGAAAAACTCTGGAAAAACCTTATCCGGGCAACTGACCCTAAGCGAGATTCGAACCCGCGACATGTTGAATGTGAGGCAGACATCACACAACCCAGGCCGGTTAACAAGGATTGGTTTTAGTGTTCTTTAAAAACACGCAAGGATATTCTTTCTGTGATTTGGTTGTGGACTTTGTGACAACATTCGTAATGTCGTTAAATGTTCGACTTTTAAATGTTCCAAATTTTGTCAAGACATTCCACATCTTCACCCTTAGAAGCATCAAAAATATTGTTCTTCCTACACCTGTTGGAATTGTACGCTTCCTTTTCATTTTCGTGGTTTCGAAAAAGCCGTGTTCCATGTCGATCGATGCGGGCTACACCGGTGCTTGTTTACTTTTTAAGCGTGTTCATTGAAGGAGCCAGTGTTGAAGTAGCGCGACCTATTCTTTTGCCCTTGACGTCGTAACGTTATTATGTCATATTATCAGCCGGTATGGACCCTCTTCTAAAAACCTAAGATCAGATTTCAGAGGTTGTATTTATATATGTGTGCGTATTGGCATTCTCTGCTTTGATATATAAGAAATATGAAGGGGAAAATAGGTTTGGTGTCTAAAATTAGATTTAGACATCTAAAAGTTGTATTATGTGAATCAATATGGTTGTTAATGACCAGAATAATATTCAAAATATAATTTTTTTTTAATTTGAGGAGGTTCCAGGGTATTTTAGAGGTTGTAATAAATGTGACACATCGCATCTATTTCAAGTTTTTATGGTTTCTTTTTAGGTCTGCCAACAATACAAAGAACATAGAGAGAGAAAAATATATGACAGGAAATAAAATACGACACAACTGGTCGTCATATTTTTAACAAGTTCATAGAGCGAAAAAAATACGAAATTTGATATACCATTATGATACACTGGGATGGAAAGGTAGAGTCAGACTGAAAAATTCAATGCCATATCCGGGATTTGAACCACAGATCTCCCGATCTCTAGCCGTTTGCTCTCCCACTGAGATACCGTGGCAATATGACGGCATAGCATTGAATTTCTCATCTGACTCGCATGTTTTCCGGTAAACCACAAGGTGATCTTAAATTATTTTGAGATGACAACCCCAATGGCGACTTACAATGTTGCAAGTACTTAAGTCCCAGGATTCATAGTATAGCCAACTATTATGGTCAGTTAGTAATGGATTGTTTTTTCACACAAGCCGTGTGTAGGATATGAGTTGGATAGATAGAGTCAGACTGAAAAATTCAATGCTCTGCCACTGAGCTACCATGGCAACATGCCGGCATAGCATTGAATTTCTCAACTGACTCGTATGTTTCCTGGTAAACCACAAGGTGATCTCTAGCAACCGGCTAGAGATCGGGAGATCCGTGGTTCAAATCCCGGCTAAGGCATTGAATTTTTCAGTCTGATTCTACCTATCCAACTCCTGTCTTACACATGGCTTGTGTGAAAAGAGCAATTAATCCCCTAAACTGAGATGTTAAGGAAATAACATTTGTCCCATTTTCTTATGCATATTTTGAAGTAGTCTATATAGTATTTACCAATATTCTTTGTTGGATATTGACTGCGGATACAAGCTAGAAGCATGTACGCTCTTTCGAATCACGTTCCTTTACTAATTTCTAATCCAGACACGCCGCCACATACACCTATCCAATTTCCCATCTGGCGGAGCCGCGCCCCAAATGTATCTCATATACCAATCAGGTGTGACCTCATAAATCTGGCATCTTCTCAAAACATACTTGAAACTCAAGTATGTGAAAACAAATGCGATATGCTCTCTGGGGTCTTCAACTCGCATGTGGGAATCCTGATCTAATTTTTACTTTCTCTACACGTACTATGTACATAGTGTATAGAGAAGGTATCGCATTCCACCCAAAAATTCAATATGGGATTTCACCAGAAATAGACGTTTTAGGGTTCTCTGTATCCCAAAAAAAGTATTTTCAGAAAAAGATCCGTGTGTATGTGTGTGTCCGTGTGTCTGTGAACACGATAACTAAAACACGAAAAGACGGTAAAATACCAAACTTGGTACTTAAGTTTAGTAACTTCCAGGGATGCGACACGAAGATTTCCAAGAAAATAGGCCCATCCCCCCTACCCTTTACATGGAAACTTTTTCGATAATTTTGATTTTCACAAAAATGGCTCAAACGATTTTGATTAAAATCTCTTATATTTAAGATATTTATGTAACAAAATATATATTTTCAATTTTCTGGGAATAGCCTCTGAAGACATGTTTATTCCGCATGAGTGTTGCGGAAGTTTACATAACCGATAAACCGTAAGAGATTGACAAAAACTTACTGCACATATATATTATATATGTTTTTCTCGTGGAGTTGAAAGTTTTTGAGATAGTCCTTGTTAGTTTTAACTTTAAAATACAAACTGTTCTCATACGGAATTTATCAACTCCTGTCCATACAAATAAAGGAACTTCAATCACATGACAAGCAGCTTTTGACTATCACTTTAGCCTATGGTACTCCCTTATTTCATTTCTACTTACATGGAAGCAAGCAATAACACGATTTCTGTTAATTTTTTCTCGTTTAGCATGAAGCTAATAGAAGCTTTTTAACAATAATTTGTTGTAGAGATGTAGAGAAAGTCATGTGAATGGAACACATTTTTTTTTACAATGTATCTTAATGTGTTTAGCTAATATTGTAACGGAGTGGTTACCCTAACGTAAATACGCTGACTTTTAAGGTAAAACTCAGTTTTAATAAGTTCAAAAGCTATTGAAATCCACCAAAAGCCAACTGTGAGATACTTTTCCCGTTATAGGTTACGAGATTATTTGTGGGCGGCGCCATGGGTGAGTGGTTAGACCACTCGCTTACCATCTAGGTGGCCCGGGTTCGTTCTTAAGCGACTACAGGTGGGATTCGGCGTCTGGGCGGCTTTTCTCCGGGCCACTCATTACACCAATTGCTCCATTATCACCTTTCCAATCATCAATTTCGCTTACATTTCATTTCATCCACTTCCTCAAGTTCATTCCTGACTACGGGCCGACCCTTCGTAACAGGTTCTCCACTCTGTAGTTTCGTGCCGTTAGTTCCCCGACAGGCTTCTGACCCCTATGCATTAGCTTGTAAGCCCTAGGGAGGTGTCAGTTCTACAAATACGGGGAGGGTAAGCCGATTACGAAAGAAACGATTGTATTTGCGACATTCAATAGAGTTGTAATTCTGCCCTGCATTACGAATCTCCTCCGACATGACAAAACAAACACGCACACATTGGTAATCCTGTAGAAACAAATCTGATGCGTTCCCTTCATATGACTTTCTCTATCTGTTCTGCTGACAAACTTTTCTTACAAACGATTATTCTTATACCTACATCATACAAATCGAGATAAACATTAACAGCAATGGTATTATTATTTGCTTCCTTGTAAGTAGAACGGAGATAAGTGAAACGCTAAGCTAAAACGATTTTTAAAAATGTGTGCATGTGTAACTGACTTTATCTAAATATGCTCGCCCCCTCCCTTTTTGTTGTCTTTAACACTGGACGTTAGAAAAGTATTTCGGTGAAATTGCGGCATTGAATTTTTGGGTGGAACTCAATTCCTTCTCTGCCTGCTATGCACATAATATATGGTAGAGAAAGTAAAAAATCTGATCTGTTTCATTCACATGACTCTCTATATCACTACAACAAATTATTGTTAAACGCTTATGCTTCTATTTACTTCATGCTAATCCAGAAAAAAATAGCACAATATTCTTATTATTTGCTTCCTTGTAAGTAGGAGTGAAATAAGGAAATACCATACGTTAAAGTGATAGTCGGTTTTTTGTGTAACAATTTTTTGTCCATATCTTACGGTTTAGCAGTTATGCAAAATTCTATAAAATTCATCCAGAATAAAGTAGTGTTCAGAAGTTATTCTCAGAAAATTCAGGATATACATTTTATTTGCCAGGTAAATATCTTTAATATATGACATTTTAATCAAAATTGTTAGAGATATTTTTGTGAAAATCTAAATTTTCGAAATTCTTTCCATGTAAAGGGTAGTTGGGGTGGGGAGGTTTCTTGAAAATCTTCGTGTCGTATCCTTGGAAGGTACTGAATTTAAATTCCAAGTTTGGTATTTAACGGTATTTTTGTTTTTGAGCTATGATGACCAGTCACACACGACACACACACATACACACACACACATACACACACCACAGACAGGCAGACAGACACACACGGACATTTTTCTAAAGGTGATTTTTCTTTTTGGAATCAGGCGGTCCCAATACATGTATTTCCACCTTCTCTATATACTATGCACATGGTACGTGTAGAGAAAGTAATAATACAATCTTGAGCTTTAATCTAAACAAAGTAAATTCCCCGCAAACATCAGTTATGTCCATGTCTCCTTTCGCTGTCTTATGACAGCAACTTCCGAACAGTGTCTTAGTTGTGCGAAAGAGAGAGTTGCCAACTCGACACCCAGCTGACTGGCGGCAGAATTCTTTCTGGTAAACTACTGGGAGTTTCAGTTACTAGGGCATGCGCAAAGATCCCAAACTCCCATTACTTGCCAAGTAATAGCCTTAAAATTACATACCCTCTGGTAGCTCAGTTGGTAGAGCGGTGGACTGTAGTGGCGCAAATGAATATCAGACATCCATAGGTCGCTGGTTCAAATCCGGCCCGGAGGATAGAATTTTATATACCCGGTACAAAGTCTTTTGAATGCAGTCATTTCTTCCAGCATTTGAGGAAAACCTACTTCTTGCGCCAAAAATGAAAATAACAATATGTAAGAAGATCGAAAATTGTCCATCGTGCAGAAAGATTGCTTAGGAATAGCATATTTTCCTTTAGGTATATTACAAAAACCTGGAAAATCCACAATTTTTTTCACAAAACGTGGAGTTAAATAATAATTATAACAACAAAACTCTCTTAGGCATTAATCCACTACAGTAAATATGTTTTAAACACTTTCTTTCACTCCATTTACTCAAAATGCTAAAAGTCAGGACAAAACGTATCAACTTGATGTTTATCTGTGTGCATAGTCAAGAAAAACGTTTGACCGTACTTTGTTATTCTTCTTCATATCAGCCTTACTTTTCTCAGTTTGTTTATTTATTGCTGCTCCTCCACCAAATACGAAACCTATCCAGCGCGAGACGTTAGTGGGCACCCTCTTCGATTTTTTTTAGATCACAGAAAGTTAGTTTCAAGTATTTTTATTTTGACAGGCTATACATAAAATAAGAAGTTTGGAATTAAGTCAGCATGTACCCGTAGAGTATGTTTAATATAACATTTTTTTTTTTTTTTTTAAGTTTCATAAGAGAATGCAAGATTGTAAAAGTGAAATATTGTGTAATTTATTCGAAGAAAAGTCATATCAGGTGCTTTTATATCCATTTTTCATAGTCGGCTTACCCTCCGCATACTTAGGACTCTAGAACTTACAAGCGGATACCTATGACAGAAGCCTGTCATTACAGAATGGAGAACCTGAAACGACTGGTCGGCCCGTAGCCAGGTGTGAGGAAGTGGATGGTATATATATATTTACTTGCTCTACATGTACTATGTACATAGTGTATAGAGAAGGTATTGTATTCCACCAAAATTTCACCGGAAATACATGTTTTGGATCCCCCTGAATTGAAAAACAAGCATTTTTGAAGAAAAAAAAGGTCCGTGTATGCATGCGTGTGTGTGTGGTATTTAAGTTGGTTTCTTTCAAGGATGTGACATGAAGATCTTCTAGAAATCCCCCCACCACAAACTACCCTTTACATGGAAAATTTTTTTAAAATTTTCATGTTTTCAAAAATGACTAACGATTTTGATTAAAATCTCTTTTATATATGATATTTTCCTGCCAAATAAAATGTATATCTTGAATTTTCTGGGAATAGCCTCTAAATACCTTTTTATTCTGGATTATTTTTATTGAATTTTGTGTAGCTGGTAAACCGTAAAAGATAGACAAACACTTACTATAACAAAAATTTAGACCACGATAAAACACACAATTTATGTCATATATATTTTTTTCCTGGAGTTGGTCCTTTTTGAGGTTTTCCTTGTTATTGGTTTCAGCTTTTAAAACTTATACTTTTCTCATACAGGAATTTGTCAACTCCTGTCTATACAAACGAAGGACACTTAGTAACCAGCTTTTGACTGTCACTTTAATCTATGTTACTCCTTGTTTTACTTCTACTTACAAGGAAGAAAATAATAAGACTATTTCTGCTAATTTTTCTCAATTAGTCTGAAGTAAAAAGAAGCAAAAGTTTTTAACAACAATTTGTTACAGAGATGTAGAAAAAGTTATGTGCATGGAATACATCAGATTTTTTGCTACTGTTTAACGCCCACTTTTACACTGATGATACATGGAATGAAGATGGAGCACAGGTGGAATGCGATGGCGGGGAAAACCGGAGAACCTGGATGAACACCAGCCCCTTCGCCGCTTTGACCGCCACAAATCCCAAATGCAATCGCTTGAGAGCAGGAAAGGTGTTGAAGGAGAATTGGAGAAATGATGGACATTTCATGTTGTCAATGTCATCTTATAATGCATTGGCGCATAGCTTCTCTGTATTTGTACAGTTGGGGTCAAGTATACCTTGATATAGTCTGAGAAATTGCATTTCGGATATTTCTTTCTTCTTTTCAGAGCTCTATTCAATGTCCAGTTCTCACTCTTATATAACAATACTGCCAACACTGTAAAATCTAATGATCTTTCTTTTCTTGTTTTCCCATTTGATCAGGATGTTTCTCTTAATCATAGGAAATCTAGCAACTTAGATAATAAAATTGGTTATTGCTCTATTATTTTGTTATTCACAACAATTTGATTGGAATTTTATCCTCAAAAGTCACAACTTTGGACATTGTTGTGGATATTTCTAGTTTATACTTTTGATATACCTCTTGTGGTTGCTCTTTCAGGGTTATCTTCAGAAACAAGCCAGTATTTAAAACTTGATATTCAATTTTAATACTTTATTTATTTTTGCCATTACTAATTTCAATTGTAAACAATTTGTGCAGAGGTTTAAATAACCTTTCATTACACACACACATCTGCAGATTTTGATGGTGGCAAATAAATAAATAAATAAATAAATATATATATATATATATATATATATATAACATAGACTTTGAAAGCGGTATATTCAGCTGATTCAACAAAACACTTTCGGAGTAATGCCAACAGGTGATTGAATGTTGCAGACTATTTCCGGAATCTGTTCTATTCCTAAAATACAAAATTGCACAATTTTATAGAATAAATTCATTTTAAGTTGAAAATAACTTACTTTTCTCTGCTATAAAGTGAATTGTGAAACATTATCTTGAAAAGGATCAAATTTTTGACTAATATATTTCTTAGTTTATATGGCATAATTAAAGAAATGCGATTTTAAATCTCATTTAATTTTTTAAAATTGTGTTTTATAATACAATTTATAATGTACAAATAATAATTTATTTTCAGTTTTTAATCTTTCATCAAATATCATAAATTTATCAATTAAGCCTTCAATTGAAATATTAATGATTATGCTGCCCTACAAATAAATAAATAATTAGCAGATAAGGTGTTAAGCAACCTAGCATTATAAACAGGCTGTTTTCAATATCATGCATAATTGGGTCATTATGACACGCGTGCCAGTTACAGAAATAACGTATTTTCTTTAGCAATGACGTAATAACAATATTCCAAATTCAGCGAGGTGACTCCTCACCCGGGGATCCCGGGTTCGATTCCCGGCTGGGGTAGGGAATTTTTATCTAGCCAGAATTATTCCCTATCCCCCTAAGAGTCTGGAAGTTTGTATGTGAGTGTGAATGTTTGCGTGTTTGAGTAAAATAAAATGATTTAAATCTACGTAAAAGAACCTACAGACAATAAGTTGTTTCAAGTGCAAAGCCCCCGATATGACCTTAGATGTTAAAGAGGGCTATATAAATGAAACAATTAAAAAAAAATATTCCAAATTGTCATGGCCACGAAGATACTTAAACCTTTGTACATAATTACATAATTATGTGCTGATAATAGGCTACGTCAGGCGGTAACACCTGCTCATTTCTCTACCAGGAAGGAATGCATGCAAGTGCCTGTCTTATCTATCGCTTCAACACGCCAGGTAATAGTGAATGAAATGCATGCAGGAAGAGAAGCTAACTTTTTAAAACAACAAAACACTTTAACTTATGAAGCAAGTTTCAAGTTTTATTTGTATTACTTTCTCTACTCGTACTATGTACATAGTGTATAGAGAAGGTATTGCACTCCACCCGAAAATTCGATACCGAGATTTCACCGAAAATACATGTTTTGGATCCCCCTGAATCCAAAAAGAAAAGCATTTTTTTTTATCTTTGGACAGCATAGCTCAAAAACACACTTGGTATTTAAGTTTGGTATCTTCCAAGGATGCGACACGAAGATTTTCAAGAAAATCCCCCCACTCCTACTACCATTTACATGGAACTTTCTTTCGAAAATGTTGATTCTCTCAAAAATGGCTGTAATGATTTTGATTAAAATCTCTTATATTTACATGCCAAATAGAATGTCTATCTTGAAATGTCTGGGAATAGCCTCTAAACACCTCTTTTTTCTGGATAATTTTTATTGAATTTTGCGAAACTGGTAAACTGTAAGAGATATACAAAAGCTTACTACACAAAAAATGTAGATCACGATAAAACACACAATTTATGTCATAAACATTTTTTCTTGGAGTTGGTCGTTTTTAAGCTATTCCTTGTTATTGGTTTCACCTTTAAAAAACATACTTTTCTCATACAGGAATTTGTGAGCTCCTGTCCTTACAAACAAAGGAACTTCGGTCACATAGCAACCGTTTTTGATTATCACCTTAACCTATGATACTCTGATATTTCGCTTCTACTTACAAGGAAGCAAATGGTAAGACTATTTCTGTTAATTTTTCTCAATTAGCATGAAGTAAATAGATGAATAAGCGTATTAACAATAATGTGTTGCAGAGAAAGTCATGAGAATGGAACACATCAGATTTTTCATATGGCGACGAGCTGTTTAATTTTGTGTCAATAAACTGTTTTAAGAACGGAAAATGTTTGCAGTAAACAAGGAAAATGTTATAGCTTTTACACTTCTCCTTCTGACTTCGTCGGAGAAGAAGGTACTCGAGACACTAAGTCTGAGGGATAACATTTCCTCATCAGACTGCAAGATTAAGGTGATAAAAGAATTTGTTGCTTCAAAGTAATATTATATCGAAGAGTACGTTAGCTACAACATTCGACGAGATATTTGATTTTTCCGGGGAATTGAGAAAGTCATTGCCTGGAACATTTTAGTTCCAGCTAGAAAGAAAGCAAATTGCAAGCAAGGGAAAGGCACGTTAGTAAATTGAATAATTTTCGACGGGAATAGAGACATTTTGTCGGGAATAAAGTCGCTATTTTAATTTTAAAGGAACGCTATCTTTCAAATTTGAAATTGTGTTGAAAAGTTTTGAATCAATGCGAGCTTTGTTTCAAAGAAAAAGAATTCTATACACCAAGTAAATCCCTGCACCATGTACGTGCCTTGAGTAAAAGAGATCTCAAAAGGTGCTCGACCGATTGACCTGGAACCGCGTTTAAATCCCTGCTGTAATGCTGAATTATTTCCTATAATTTATCATATATATTATATCCCTAACACGTGTATAATCTTAATACACTGGTGAGAATTGTCGCATGAACATGCAACAAACATGCTAGAATTAATTTCATCACGCAGCTTTTGGATAAATTTAATAATTTGTACATTCTAAATCTTTGAAAATACACATTCAATGTCAATAAATTTAACAATTGTGACAGTGGCTTTCTAAATTACAACTGAATTATCTCAGGAAGTAATGTTTTATCTTAGTTTCATATGCCTTTTAAACATGCTTTCCTTCTCTCTGCCTTTAAGGGACATCTCCTTCAACAAAATGCCTTCTTTAACCAAAGCCTTCCACACGAAGTCGAGTGTTATCATTTAGAAGCGTAGTTATAAGTGGATTTATGTTAATGTCTCTAGCACACTATAGTGTACCTAAGAGCACTACTTGAGCACTAATCTAACTGATGGTGTTAACCCTCCCACCTTGTGCATAGAACGTTGTTTGTCACTGAAAAATACAGGGTTTCAAACAAGCCTTAAGGGCACACGTGCTTGTATGGGTTGTACACATGTGCGATGACGTAAGGGCACGCGTGTTCACCTTGATGAGGGGGCGGCAGGCTCATTATGGTCCCGTCCCCTGGAGGTGGCATAAGGTTCCAGTATAAATGTGCAAAGAACGTGATACCTCGTTACCATCCAAAGCAGCAATGGCAGTTCGATTCCGGTCCAGGTAATGCAAGACATTGGAATGTTACTTGTGCCTATGGGCTCGCTGGGATGAAGTTTGCATGAGATTTTCTCGTTTAGAACAATATTTCGTCGCAAACATTCTATCCTGTTTACTCTTACATATACCTTATACATAGTACATAGAGAAGGTATTGCACTGCACCCAAAAATTTGATATCAAGATTTCAGAGGATATACATGTTTTTGCATCCCCTGAATACAAAAACAGCATTTTTAGAAAAATATTTGTGTGTGTATGTGTGTGCTCATAAACGAAAAGCCCGTTAAATACCAAACTTGGTATTTAGGTTTAGTATCTCCCAAGGATGCGACACGAAAATTTTCAAGAAAATCACCCCACCACAAACTATCCTTTACATGGTAAAATTTTCTTAAAATGTCTATAATAATTTTGATTAAAATATCGTATATTAAAAATATTTGCATCCCAAATAAAAAGTATATTTTTAATTTCCTCAGAATAGCCCCTGAAGATATTTTTATTCTGGATACATTTTGCGGATTTTTGCATAACTAGAAACGGCAAGAGATAATAAAAAACTTACTATGCAAAAATGTAGCTCCCGTTAAAACACACAATTTATGTTATATATATATATGTTTTGTATAGAGTTGATCACTTTTGAGATATTCCTTGTTATTGGTTTCAGCTTTAAAATATTTATACTTTTCTCATCTGGAATTTGTCAGCTCCTGTCCATACAAACAAAGGAACAAGTACATAGCAACCAGCGTTTGACTTATTCTTTAGCCTATGCTACTCCCTTATTTCACTTCTAGTTAAAGGGAATCAAGTACTAAGACTATTTCTGCTAACTTTTCTCGATTAGCTTGAAGTAAAAAGCAGTATACGTTTTTATACAATAATTTGTTGCAGAGATGTAGAGAAAGTCATGTGAATGGAACACATCAGATGTTTCATACAGGAACTTATTAACTCCCGGCCACGCAAATAAACGGATTTCAATTCTATAGCAACCTGATTTTAAAACATTTGACTATTGATTTAGTCTAGTGTATTCCCTTATTTCTCTTCTATTAAAGGAAACTAAGTAATAAAACCGTTTCTGCTAACGTTTATGTCCATTATCATGAAGTAGACAGAATAATTAGCTTATTAACAATGATTTGTTACAGAGAAGTAGAAAAAGTCATGAGAATGTAACATATCAGGTTTTTCATAAAACTGCCTTAAACCTATGATACTGTAATCAAAATCTTTTGAAACATTTGTGAGAAAATCAAAATAGTCTATGTATACTTCACGCAAAGGTATTTTGGCAGCGAGGGGATTTTCTTTTAAATGTTTCATGCTTGGGACATGAAAAACTTAAAATACTTACTTGGAGTTTTCGAGCTATGGTTATCTCAGGCACCCACCCACACACATACAAAACAAACACACAAACGGACCTTTTTCTGATAATAATTTTAGAGGACCTCAAAACTTATATTTCCTGTGAAATCTTGACATCGGATGTTTGGATGGATGCAATACTTCAGCTACTACACAAGTAAATATTTCCAACAAAAATATCTTAAACGTTTAGCTAACAACTTAATTGGAAGGCATTTCGTATCACTTGAAGAATGGAGGGGGAAAGTCTGATGTGTTTCATTCACATGGCTTTCTCTACATCTCTGCAACAAATTATTGTTAAAAAGCTTATGCTTCTTCTTACTTCATGCTTATCGAGAAAAAATTAGAAGTAGTCTAATTACTTGCTTCCTTGTAAGCAGAAGAGAAATAAGGAAGTACTATAGGTTAAAGTGATAGTCAAAAGCCTTTGCTATGTGACTGATGTTCCTTTGTTTGTATGGACAGGGGTTGACAAATTCCCGCATGAGAAAAGTAAGTTTTTTAAGCTGAAACCAATAACAAGGAAAATCTCATGAATGATCCACTCCACGAGAAAAATGTATATAACATAAATTGTGTATTTTATCAAGCTCTACATTTTCTGTCACATAAGTTGTTCACTATCTCTTACGGTTTGAAAGTTATGAAAAATTCCGTAAATTTCATCCAGAATAAAGTAGTATTCAGAGGCTATTCCATAAAAAAATCAAGATAAACATTTTATATGTGAGGCAAATATCTTTAATACTCGATATTTTTTATCAAAATCGTTAGAGCCATTTTTGAGAAAATCAAAATTGTCGAAAATGTTTCCACGTAAGCGGTAGTTAGGGCGGGGGTATTTTCTTGAAAATCTTCGTGTCGCATCCTTAGAAGATACCGAACTTAAATACCAAGTTTAGTATTTAAAGGTCTTTTCGTTTTTGATCTGTGCTGCTCACACACACACATACACACAGACAGACAGACACACACACACACACGGACATTTTTCTAAGATTTTTTTTTTTTTTGTTCCTCGGGACCCAAAATATGTATTTCCAATGAAATCTCGGTATCGAATTTTTGGTGCAATACAATACCTTCTCTATAAACTATGTACATCGTACGTGTAGAGAAAGTAAAAATATGCTCAGAGAAATAGGAACTGGCAAGGGCTCAATATAAAAGTAAGCTAAGATTCACATGTGCAGGAGCATGATTACTGCTACTTTCAATTCATAAACAGTAATGATCACTTTGTTCTTTCACCGCTCCAAAGAGATCTTGGTGGGCAAAGTCGTAACCTTTGCAACATTAATTAGAAACAAATTCACTTCGCCTCATTAGCGGTTCTTCAGTGAGTCGAGATTAACGTCTTCCGGGTGCTTTTGAGGTACCTCTTAAGGTATACAATATATCTATATGTGCATCTACACAGATATGAAGAGGCGGTTCCCTTCCGTTAAGTGCTCCTTATAAGTCTCTACCTATTATATCTTACTAGGGCTTACAAAGCTTTACTTATTTACCTTGCTGGATTGATAAATTAATAAAGGAAAACACCTTATGTGTTCCATTCATATGTAACAAATTGTTGTTAAAACGCTTATTCTTATATTTACTTAATGCTAATCGAGAAAAATTAGCAGCAATAGTCTTATTATTTGGTTGCTATGTGAAGTACTTTAGTTTGTATGAACAGGAGTTGACAGATTCCCGTATATAAGTATATTCTTTATATTCCCCCACCCCCTTGGTTCCCTGTAAGTAGAAGGGAAATATGGAACTATCATAGGCTAAATCGCTAGTCAAATATTTTAAACTTGAAAATCTTCGTGCCGTATGAACAAAACAAGATATACATTTTATGTCCTATACATTTTTAGATATTCCTTGTTTTTAGTTTCAGCTTTAAAACTTATACTTTTCTCATATATGATTTCTCAACTCCTGTCCATACAAACAAAGGGACTTCAGTTACATAGCAACCAGCTGTTGACTATCACTTTAACCTATGCTTATATAGGTCAACTCCTGTCCATACAAACAAAAGAACTTCAATTACGTAGCAACCAGCATAGATAACTATAAATAGTGAACTCCAGCAAAAAATTACATAACATAAATTGTACCTTTTAACGAGTTCTACAGTTTTTGTGTGGTAAGTATTTGTCTATCTCTTATGGTTTACCAGTCATGCAAAATTTCATAAAATCCATCTAGAATACATGTCTTCAAGGCTATTCTCAGAAAATTGAATATACACATTTTATTTGTCATCGAATCATTTTTGTCGAATTCGCTAGAACCATTTTTGAGAAAAACAAAATTTTCGAAATTTTTTCCATGTAAAGGGTAGTTAGGGGTGGGGAAGTTTTCTTGAAAATCTTCGTGTCGCATTCTTGGAAGATATCGAACTTAAATATCAAGTATGGCATTTAAAGGTCTTTTCGTTTTTGAGCTATGCTGCCCAAAGGCGCACGCATGCACGCACGCACACACACACCCACACACACACACACACACACGGACCATTTTCCAAAAATGCTTTTTGGATTCGGGTCTCAAAATAAATATTTCCGGTGAAATCTTAATATCGAATTTTTGGTTGGAATACAATACCTTCTCTATACATTATGTGCATAGAAAGTGTAGGGAAAGTAAAGATGGAATCTGTGCAGTATGAAATAATAGAAGAAATATGTTATGCAAAACATAAATTTGAAGCCTTTAAAAATTCAATTTTGGGCAAATTTGATTATTTTTGCATTATTTTGTTCTTTTTTACTCAACACACCCCTCACATCCGATCCAACACATGTGGTTCAATACTTTCCGCATACCCTTAGCCAATTACATAAATGAATATAAAGAAACAGTCCGCGAAACTTTTGGAAATCTCTGAATTATACAATATACTATATTGTACCTTTATTATTTATGGATTATTATAAAGAAAATAAAACAAGAACAAATTCATTTCAAGGAAAATATACATTAGAACCAAAGTTATAATTAACTATACTATATTAAAACAAATCACAAGTTTTAAATATTTAGGAACACATGTCAGTTGTAAATATTAAAATGATTTTAAATATAAGTTACCTATGTTCCAACAAATATGCAGTGCAATAAATAGAGGACATAAAACTAAAACCAGAAAAGAAGCACGAATGAAATGTTATAGAATAATGATCGTAACTACTTTTCTCTGTGGATCTGAACATGTACGTTGATAAGAATAGCTTTCTAAAACAAGATATAGGCTGCCGAAATTAGAGTCTTAAGAAAGTAAAAAATTTAAAAATTTAAAATAAAAAAAAATGTGACACGTTCCATTCACATCACTTTCTCTATCTGTTCTGCAAAAAAGTATCCTTACAAAAGACTGTTTTATCTGCATCAGCCTAATCGAGGTAAACATAAGCAGAAATTGGACTAATTAAAGTCTTCCTTGACAGTAAAAGGGAAATAAGGCATTACATTAGGCTAAAGCGATATCCACACCTTTTAAAAGCTAGTCGATAATTGTAGTTCGATTCGCTTTGCATTGCTAGTAAAACAAAAGAGAGATGAAAGAAAGGTGACCCCTTATGAGAAGATACACAGTTTAAAATTGAAATCAATAGCAAAGGATATTTCGAAAAGGGTCAACTCTACAAACAAACGTTTATGTGAGATAAATGTTGTGTTTTACGAGATCTACGTTTTTATGCAGTCAGTTCTTTTCTATTTCTTACTGTTTAGCAGTTATGCAAAATTCAGCAAAATTTATTCAGAGTGTACTGGTCTTCAGAAGCCAGCCCAGACAATTCAAGATATACATTTTAGTTTTAATGTAAATATCTCTAATATAAAGTATGTATGTATAGAGAAAGTAATAGCGTTGTGTGACATAGACGTGATAAGCTTTCTAAAGGTTCTTGTATCAGTGAATATTGTTACATTTTTAGCATTTAACATTCTACTGAATAATATCTCTTCTTATATGCATGGAGAAGCTATTGTATTGCACCCAAAAATATGATTTCGATATACACTGGAAATATGATTTTGGAAACCCCTGAATACAAAAAAAAGCATTTTTAGAAAAAGACCAGTGTATGTGTGTATCACTGGACAGCATAGCTCTAAAAGCGAAAACACTGTTACATACCAAATTTAGTATTTAAATTTAATATCTTCCAAGGATACGACAAGGAGATTATCAAGATAATCCTGCAACCCCAAGCTACTCTTTACATGGAAACTTTTTTGAAATTTTGATTTTCTCAAAAATTACTAACAATTTTGACTAAAATGCCATATAATTAAAGATGTTTACATGTCAAATAAAATGTATATCTTGAATTTTCTCGGAATAGCCTCTCAAGAATCCTTCATTCTGGATGCATTTTGCTGGATTTTGCATAACTCATAAACCGAAGAGATAGGCAAAAACTCACTACACAAAAAATATAGCTCTCATTAATACATACAATTCATATCACACCTATATATTTTTTCGTGAGGTTGACCATTTTAGAAATATTTCTTGCAATTGGTTTCAGTATTAAAATTCTTAAATTTTTCTCATAGGTACGGGGATTTGTCAACTCCTGGTCATGCAAAGAAACTGATTTCAAACAAGCTGGTAACCAGCTTTTATAAGATTTGACTATCGTTTTAGCCTATTTTATTCCTTTATTTCCTTTCTACTTAGAAGGAAGCAAGTTATTACTTGTCTTATTAGACAATTTCTGCTAATATTTATCTCGATTAGCATGAAGTGGATAGGAGAATAAGCTTTCATACCATGTGAATAGACACGTCATTGGAAAAAGAAAATAAAATAATCAAGATGCACTTTGTATTAAAGAACATTCTGGAATCCATGTCAACGGAAGGGTGCTTTGGAGGCTGTACAAACTGGACAATAAATAGGAATGAAGTTCCCTTGCTCTGATTTTTTCTAGGAGTGCATGAATCTGCAAGACAAAAATTGGCCGATATTTGGATATAACAGACTTGGCGAGGAAAACATTATGTTCAAATTCAAGCTGTATTACCAGCAAGACCATTGTTTCAATCGAAATTAAATCGAAAAATCTGATGTGTTCCGTTCACAGCAAATTCTTCTACCTACTTTCTGAGACGCTGAGAACCACAGTAGTTAAACAGCGTCCTTAAATAACACGCCATTTCCATTTGTCTTAATTACTTGCTTCCTTATAAGTAGAAGAGAAATATGGAAATATACTAGGCTAAAATGATAGTCAAATCTCTTAAAAACTGGTTGGTATGTGGATGAAATTCATTTCTATGCAGGTCAAGGGGTTTACAACTTTCCGTGTGAGATAAATTTTAGTATTTTACATCTGAGACAAATAACAAGGAATATCTCACAAATGGTGATTTCCAAGAAAAAAACGTATATGACATAAACTGTGTGCTTTAACGTGATCTACATTTTTGTGAAGTAAGTTTTTGTGTATCTCTTACGGTTTACCAATTACGCAAAACTCATTCGGAATAAATAGATCTTTAGAGGCTATTCCTAGAAAATTCAAGATATACATTTTATTTGTCATATAAATATCTTAAATATACGGTATTTTAATCTAAATCGTTAGAGACATTTTTGAGAAAATCAAAATTTTCGAAATTGTTTCTATGTAAAGGGTAGATTGTGCTGGGGGATTTTTCTCAAAATCTTCGAATTGCAGCCCTGAAGGTACTAAACTTAAATACCAAGTTTGGTATTTTACCGATTTTTTGTTTTTGAATTATTGTGTTCACAGACATACGGAACCACACACACGGACCTTTTTCTTAATTTTTTTTAATATAGTGGACCCTAAAACATGTATTTCCCGGGAAATCTTGGTATCGAATTTTTGGGTGCAATGCAATACCTTCTCTATTCGCTATGTACATAGAACGTGTAGAGAAAGTAAAAATAGTATTACTTAATTTGGCTCAGATTTGAACATTTAGCATTGCTCTCACATTGTCGTCCTCCATGGTGGTAACGTGCTGGCCTTTTGTTCCCAAGGTCACGGGTTCAAATCTGACGGAGGACGATAAATAACACTCAATTTAATTTAATTTCCCGTCACATTTTCTCAACATTTGTATAAAAGGCTCTTCTTTATGTGATTCTAATTATTCTTGCATTGATGATATTGATTGTACTTTCTCCAAATGGAACAAAAAGAACTTCTTTTCCCACTGATTAGAGGTAACCATTAACATGAAAACGCTTTTGGATACAAAAGTTTACTTCTTCAAAATATACTGCCAAACTAATTCATATATAAAACGTTTTTGAAACCACAAGAGAAAGGTTTTCAGCAAATTTTAAAATCTATGTTTTATACACAATGTTGGTTTCAAAACCAACATGACTGCTAGCTATAGCTGTATTACTTATTTGTTTTATCTAATAATTCTCATGTTTTGTTAATATACAGTTGTGTTTCTGTAATGGTTTGCAATAAATGGGGGAAAAAATGCTACATCAAAACAGATATAGTACTTTGTGAACATACATTGTGGCTCTCTTTAAAACGTACTTATAACCTTTTTGTGACATTAGCAGTTTCCGAAATATTTACTATTTTTGCTTTGATGTTCAGTATTTTTGATTGTTTTAAAGTGCTACCACTATTCAGCTATTTCTCGCAATATGATGAAAGAATGTGGACTTTTAAGGTCGGCATATAACGGCCCGGTTTCTAAACATATGACTATCGATTCGATTACCTATATCCTCTAGGTTCCTTTAATGAATTGTGTAGTCGAAATATTTTTGCAAAAATTAATCTCGATTAAGGTAAAGTAGGTAGAAAAATAAACTTTCTTAGGATTTATCTGTAAAAGCAGAATAAAAATGAACGCTAATAGGTAGAGAACTGTATATAATGTAACACATAAAGTGCTCTCTATGTGGTGATTAGTAGGAAAAGACTGTTATGCTCTGATAATCCTTTAATATACATAAACAATGGGAATTTACTAATATGCACATAAATATAGCTGTTTCCAAGTGAAAGACCTGGGTTCCATTCCCGGTAACGGCGTGGGGAATTTTCGCCCGCTGGGAGACCTGGCCCGGGGTGCACTCAGCCTCGTCAGTTCCTGGGGGGGGGCCAATTGAGGAGTTATTTGATGGAGAAGTAGTGGCTACAGGTCATGAGGACCGCATTAACCGGCCGGCGGGGGGGGGTTCGAGGCGCTGACCACGTCCCGCCCTCCACCCACCAATACTGCACCATCTATGGCGTCTGTCGTGGACCAAGATGGGGGACGCAGCTGCCGGGCGGTAGGCCAAGGTTCCTTGTGAGCTGTCGTCCCTGGATTTATTATAATTAGTGGGTGACATTTTTTAAAAAATCTTTAGAAATGTAAAGTAAAATTAAATTTAACTTTACCTGCATACAAACCGAGACAGGTGTCTCAGGCGTTTCGTCTGGGACTGGCATTTGGTAGGTCGTGGGATCGATTCCCGCAGCGACCCCTCTGGCCCTTGGGGTTTTTCGGGGATTTTTCAGGATCAATAGGCAAATGGTGGGGAGGTTTCCTCATTCCCCGAACTTCCTCTCTCTTTAGTTCATCTCTATTTTATCCAACCGGTCTCTTTCAGGGTTGTAAGTGTCATTGAAGACTGCGGTGGTAGCGCCCCTCCATTGTGGTAATTGTACTCTGCAAATACATATATTGGTGGCGGGATGGCGTTGGAAGTCATGTGTAGACTCAGGGAGTTTGGTCATACCAGGTGCGAGGGCTCCTAGCATTCCCGTGTCGAGATGAAGAAATGCTTGAAATATGTTAGGGACCCTCAGATGTGGCTCTTATCCCGCGATTGTCTTCAGCCGCCTTTTGAAATTACTCTTATCTCATCCTATCCTCTTGGAGTCTGACGTACAATAAGCCACTCCGACATTAAACACGCGCGCGCATACACAGGCCACGCCTCTCACAAACGACTGGGCCAGGTTCGATTCCAGACGACCGCATGTGTGATTTGTGGTGGACAATGTGGCCAAGGGCGGGTTTTTACCGGGTTCTTCAGTTTCCCCCGCCATCTCATTCCACCAGTGCTGCATCTTCATTCCATGTATTACCAATGTTATCGCTTGTGGTGCCATAGTAGTAAAACCGGGCGTTCAACTCTATAAAAAACAAAAACAAAACACAAACCCACACTACATACAAAAAGGTATAACTAATAGGCTAAAACTCAACTCTGAAACCTCCGTAACAACCCCGTAGACCAAGCAGGGCTGGGATTCTCGCTAAAACATGGCCTATTGATTCCGTTGCATGTGTATCTATAATTATTTCTTCTGGAGACGGATACAACATGATTTTGAAGCCAAAACAGTCTAAAAATGGCTAAAACCGTGAAGGAGAAGAGGAAACACTATTTCTTCTGCCTTTAATGGAGGTATTGGTGAAGTTAATAATATTTCTATTCGTAATCTTATTGGATGAATACTAGTTACTATAATTATGGGATCCAATCTAATATCGTCGTGGTAATCCTGCTAATCCTAAGAAACGTTGAGGAAAAGATATTAAATTAACACTCATAAGTGTTGTTAAAATTTGGATTTTAGCTAACAATGTTGCCAAGTTTCAAGACTGATTAAATGTAACGTTTTTGGAAATATATTCGCAAATCAAATATTAAGTAAAAATAAAAAATATATGTGTGTGCAAAACATATGCTTATTAATATGCTTATTAACAAAACAGACAAAATATGCATTACATTCTTATTTAAATCGTTAAAAAATTAATAATTAATTGCATGTGGAAGTTCATCTCACCTGGGATTGAACTAAAATATTCAGATCCGTAGCCAGACAAGCTGGCCACATGGTCGTGAAGGCCACTATTATTTTTAACACGGTGTTAATAGATGCACGCATTGAGACGCGGAACATTGCCGCACGTGGAGAACACGAAAATTAGTTTGGAAGATGCTTGCTTTTATTTTTATGAACCATAACATTATATGGTCACAGATTCTCCAGAACACCAAAATTTTTACGACCCAGCATCACACAAAGGAAAAAGGGTGAATAACCTACATGTTGGATGAGGCAGGATGATAATTGCCAGGCGAGTCTTCCTCCCATGAAGAGCCTGGAGCACCCTGCTACAGATTGCGTTGTAATACTGCTCCAAATTGACATGTAGCACTATACTTGTTACACATGTCCATAATAAACAGAGCAGACCGGAAAATAACATTATTCATCTGCCATCAAACGCTTCCATTAGCTGTTACAGCTATGTTATTGCTTTCATCATCAGCAACAGCCGGAACAATAGTTGTGGACCAATTGGTTTCTTTCATTTCAAGATGATATTACTTTCTACTCTTAGTCTACAAACCAGGGGTGTATTCCATTGTCTACCAAACCTATGGAAAAGCAAACCATTAACTATAACAAATTTACAGTATTGTCTGTTTTAGATTTTGGAGCTATATTCCTTGGAGTATTACAAAATCATCACCTTGACCGAATGAGGTGACTCCACGGTAACGTGTGAAGCTCGCATACGAAAGAACCCAATTCCCATCGACCACCGACTCTGAACTTGGGGTTTTCGTGGTTTTCCCTGTCGCTAAGGCGAAGCTGAGGAGGTTTCCCTCCTACCAAGATTCATTTCATTCGTTTCGTTCTCATATTTCAACTGTGCTTTCAGGTATCGCGAGGATCCTTGCTCCAAGAAAAGAGTATTCCCCTTGGACAACACAGGGTTGTCTGATTACAGGGTTGCTCATTGTTGCTCATACTCTCTAGGCATCTCCAGTAATTTGCCGGATGCCGAACTAGGAACTGTAGGGATTTCTGCGCAACTCTTGAGTTCTTCTGCATGTGTCCTGTAGTCTCCTGTGATTACTCACTTTATTCGTAATAAGTCTATGTAGATCATGGTCCACGAGATGTTTGGACTGGGTAGCTCAGTTAGTTGCTAGCATTTTGATCTCAAAATGTAAGTTATTAATCTAAAAATCTGAAGCTTAATCACCTAGTGGGTCTGCCAACGAACAGAGATGAATACGCTTAGGGCTAACCTGGTAAACAGAGGAATCAGAGAAGGTTTTAAGGGTTCTACAGAGTGAAATCTAACTTTGAATTAAGGTCGGTCTGGGTAGCGAAGTTGGTTAGGCGCTGGCCTTTTGATCTCAAGGTCGCTGGTTCAAACCCGGAGCAGACTTGTCGTTTTTTAAGTGTGATTAAAACCGACAACCCCATGTCAGTAGATTTAAAGGCATGCAAAAACAACTCCTGCGGGATGAAATTCCGACACACAGCGGTGCTGATGTGATCCTGGCAATTAACATCGTCGTAAACAATATATATAATTAAGGACGTTTCCTATCCGAAATAATCGTCACACGTTGCATGTTTATAATCGAAGCCATTGATGAAATTCTATCTACAGTTGTAAAGAAAGTATCATCCCCAATTTCTTAAAGCTCCTTTCTTAGAATGGCACAAAGATGATCAATGCTCCAACGACTGTCCATTAACCGACCTATCTGTTTTTGGTTCAGCGCCAGATTTCCCTGATATTTATACATATAGATTTGCTATTGATATGAGCGTCCACTTCGCCACAACGCTTAGACCGTGGTGCT
Organism: Hymenopus coronatus; assembly: GCA_030762935.1. Lineage (NCBI taxonomy): Eukaryota > Metazoa > Arthropoda > Insecta > Mantodea > Hymenopodidae > Hymenopus > Hymenopus coronatus. The sequence goes on from CM060886.1 coordinate 47,190,202, forward strand.
GAGGTTAAATTACGCTTATAACTGCTGCTTTGACTCAATAAATATTATTTAAATGATACATAGAAGAAATCTCCGCAATCTAGAGGTATTCGGTTCATGAGAACAAATTTTCTTATTCGTTTCCAGAGTGAATTTGAGTCTTTCAGTACATTTGCGGGCACTACAATCGTATTCTTCAGCAACTCTCTGTTCAACGTTTTGGTGGTGGGAATCTGTTTGTGGTATCAATAACTGGTATTATTCTCATGTATCTAATTGTTTAGAACCTGCTAAGTATACCGGGAACATTGACAGCCATTCTACTTTGGTCATTACAAAAAACATTCATGTCTGTAATACTCCAACTGCTCTCCGCAATTCTTTGGCGTAACTGTAGTCAAGCGATTTACGAAATTGATTCTTCCAATATAATAATCAATCACTCTTCCTATTTGCTGGGATTATGACCCACATACCAGATATTTTCACAGAACTTCTGCAGATAAATCGCGCAGTGTTCATCGTCCCCGTAGTTTATCAGTGCTTCAAATGCTTTCTGCTCTTCACTTAAAATTGGAGAAATCATGACACGATCATCAGCATGAGCAATAATGAAGGCGACGTCATCGGCATAGACCACTGACATTCCGTGAAAGTAACATCGGTTAGCATTCTGCCTATCAGTAGTTCTGTGCATAATGTACACATTTATCATGGTGAGAGGACAACCTTGGCATAACGACTCTATATATATATTCTAAACCATATTTTATGAACACAACGGACACAGCTGTGGACACCTTAATTTTTGGAGACGACCAAGCACTTGCGGCAACCACTGAAGATAATCTACAAAGAGTGCTCTTTAATTTAAGTGACAACACAATGTAACATAATAATCATGTAATTAAAATGTTTCAATAGCAAGCAAAAACAATGGCATTTCTTGGACAAGATCCAATTAGGGCCAAATTATGATTGATAATGCCTCCATAGAACGTCATGGATTTTAATTTTTAAGAGTTCCAATTGGTAAGAATAGAATAAGAGAGGTAAACAGAAAGCTTGGTGAATCTCAATACATATGCGAACAACAGCCAGAAGAACATTATCAAGGAAAGTCCGCAAAGAAACAGTTAAAGTTTTACAAGGTTTCAGCGGAACTTGTCTCATTATACGAATATAAATGTTGAACCAAAAAAGAGAATTCTTTGAGACGATAATCTATTTAGATAACGTTTTTGAGATTTGTAGCAGAATACACCTACTCTTAAAGACAAACACAGGAATGAAAATATATACAAAAAATAGGCATATTTAAATTCTTCTTCTGCATCCGCTTACCCTCATAAGGAAAACCTTACACCCCCAGGACTTACAAGCTAATGCCTGGGATCAGATACCTATTGAGGAGCATCGAACTATGGATCAGATAAATTAGCGCAATGTCAGGTATGAACATGGAGCGAAATGGAGGATAGGAAAGTAGATGTTGGAGCTATTGGTAAAATGAATGGTTGGAGTAACCAGATGACCCTGAAAAAAACCCGCCCAGACACCGCTTCGTCCAAGAGCAGTCCCCTGGGATCAACGCGGGCAACCTAGATGTGAGGCGAGCGGTCTAAGCACTTTGTGTGATTATTTGAATTAAGTGATAAAATTACAGATTACAGAGAAAATTATTACTACCATGTTCGAAAATGGAAAATGATTGAATTCCTCAGAGAGCTGAATTGCAAGCCTGGAGGTCGAAGAAGTCGAGGACGTCCCGTTCCATGATGGCTTGAGCAATTCCAATCTGGAGTCGGAAAAGATCATTAGTGTCTAATCCCTGCGGTATGATTACATTATACTGCAATCTGTTGGTGTTGTTTTGAGATTAAACGCAAAATCAAACACTAGCATGTAGACCAAGTCAGAAACTACATTTATTGATATTAATACACTTATTTATAAGGATTAACTCTGCTATTGAACATTTCTGAGGTGTCAAGTTTGCATAATTTGCAATTACTTGTCTGTTTCCAAAAATAATTTTTACAGTATAGAATATTCATGTATATTATATTTACAACCTGCATTAGTCATTACTAGTATGTTTTTATTAAATTAAATCCTCCTGTGTAAGAGGTGTGTAATTGGCCATATTTTTACTTCTTACCTGATTTTTTTTTGTTCATGTGCAATGCTCTTATAGGAGATGAAAGTAAATTCAATAAAACTATACCGTTATAATAAATTCCTTTTTGGAATGTCTGAAAGTATTAGTTAGTCTCTGTAAGTCCTGTCTATGTCTATCTCTTTGTTATTTATATCTGCACTTTTGAAAAACATTCTGGGTTATTTATTACAAATAACAATACGGCTAGAACAAATTCCCAGGATAATTACAAAATTTCAACCATTTTGAATAGCGGTTTACAGTTACTTGATTGTCTTAGCCCTACCATTATTCTTATAATCTTTTTTTTTTGCATAATAACATTTTTTTGACAACAACCGAATTTTCTCAGACTGTTGTTCCGTATCGATCTGTAATATGACTCAGGAATTTTATATTGGTGGCTTCTGCAATTTGATTACTTTATATTCTATCCTTAAGGCTGAAATGCTTATTTGCTTTGTGCAAAGCTTAATGTAGTTCATTTTTTCAAAATTTATACAAAGATTGTTACTTTCTGCCCAATTATTTAGTATGCTGAAGATGTTGCTAATTGAATTTGGGAACTGACTGTTTTGTGCTCTTTAATAATAATAATAATAATAATAATAATAATAATAATAATAATACTTGTATTATTCGCAATTTTCATTTTCTCAAAAATGGCTCTGATTTTAATTAAAATGCCGTATATTAAAGGTATTTACATGACAAGTAAAATGTATATCTTGACTTTTCTAGGAATAGCCTCTAAAGATCTCTTTATTCTGAATGAATTTTTCTGAATTTTGCGTAACTGCTAAACGTAAGAGATAGACGGAAACTTACTACACAAAAAAATGCAGATCACGTTGAAACACACATGTTATGCCATATATGTTGTTTTTGTGGAACTGACCATTTCTGAAATACTCCTTTTTATGTTTCAGATTTAAAATAGTTAAACTTTTCTCACATGGAAAATTGTAAACTCTTGGCCCTGCATAGAAATGGATTTCAACCACATGGCAACCAGCTTTTAAAAGATTTAACATTCGTTTTAGCCTAGTGTATTCCATTATTGTCCTTGCTACAAGGAAACAAGTATTTAAGAAGTTTTCTGCTAATGTTTATCTCGATTATCATAAAGTAGATAGAAGAATATGCTTTTTAATAATAATTTGTTTCAGCGATGTAGAGAAAGTCTTGTGAATGGAACACACCAGATTTTTGCCGTTATGCTCTATTTACTATTCCTATTTTCCCTCTCTCTTTCACAGAGTCCTTGCATTGCACTCTATAATTCTATTTAATAAAGATTAAGACACGCTCTTAGGTATAAAGCCTAATACGTGATGTCATGCACAGAAAAGGTGTGCTTGAAAATATTTGACATCATTTTCCCGCAGTGCATTCAGAAATCTGAATTAGGCCTTTGCCAAAGCATGTGTTCTATTAGCTGTGGCATGCGATTGCGTGAGGTCGATCGAGTTGCAGGGTGCACATCAAATCTATGATTATCAACTACCTAGATGTGTACATAAATTCAACTATGTGTTCTATTAGCTGTGGCATGCGATTGCGTGATGTCGGTCGAGTTGCAGGGTGCACATCAAATCTATGATTATCAACTACCTAGATGTGTACATAAATTCAACTATGTGTTCTATTAGCTGTGCCATGCGATTGCGTGAGGTCGATCGAGTTGCAGGGTGCACATCAAATCTATGATTATCAACTACCTAGATGTGTACATAAATTCAACTATGTGTTCTATTAGCTGTGCCATGCGATTGCGTGAGGTCGATCGAGTTGCAGGGTGCACATCAAATCTATGATTATCAACTACCTAGATGTGTACATAAATTCAACTATGTGTTCTACTAGCTGTAGCATGTGATTGCGTGAGGTCGATCGAGTTGCAGGATGCACATCAAATCTATGATTATCAACTACCTAGATGTTTACATAAATTCAACTATGTGTTCTATTAGCTGTGCCATGCGATTGCGTGAGGTCGATCGAGTTGCAGGGTGCACATCAAATCTATGATTATCAACTACATAGATGTGTGCATAAATTCAACTATCTGTTGTTCTAGATAGCTTTTCAGATTAGTTCTATTTCGTTACTTTCATTAGTCAGCTACTGAAATACCTGTTATAAATTATATCATCAAGCAACCAAGCATAGGACTCAAAGATTTCATGTGCATCTGTGTTTGAAATGTTTGCAGATTTATAAATGTAACAGAGTTATTTTGTCGTAGTTTCTTTTCTGAAAAAATAGACGTTTCTATTCACTCCTCCGCAACGTATTCTTACATAAGATTATTATTGTATTTCAATTCATATTTATATATTTAATTGAAGGATGCAGTAGGTATAGTAATAGACAAATCCTTAAAGAATATATTGATTTGTGGTGTTTTGAAATTCTATGCTATTTGCATGACCACAGAAAAATATCCGTTCACATAACATTCTCTACCTATTCTGTAATAAACTATTACTACAAAAGCTTATTCTTCTAACTACTGCAAGTTAATCAAGATAAACATTAACAGAAATTGCCTGTACTTCCTTCCTTATAAATAGAGGGAAAATAAGGGAATACACTAGGATAAAGCAATTGTCAAATCTTTTAAAAGTTGGTTGCTATGTGTAATTGAAATTCGGTTATCTTTGTATGGCCAGGAGTAAAACAAAACAAACAGGAATGACAAAATCCTATATGAGAAACGTTTTAAGTATATATTTTAAAATCGAAACTAATAACAAAGAATATCCCGGAAATTTCAGCTCTAAAAAAAAAAAAAAAAAAAAAAAAGACTTAAATTGCGTACTTTACCGATATCTACATTTTGTGCAAAAGATTCTTCTTACATTTTAGAGTCCGCAGAGGCTACCTAGGTTATTCAAGATTTACATTTTATTTTTAATGTAAATAAGTTTAACATACGCTGTTTCAATGTCGTTGGGTCAATGTTTGAGAAAATCAAAATTTTCAGAAAATTGTCCATGAGAGGGGTAATTTGGGGTGGGAATATTTTTTGTAAATCTTCGCGTCGCATCCTTGGAAAATGCTGAACTTAATTATCAACCGATTTTTTGTTTTTTCGGAACTTTTTATAAAAAGCTACCCTAAACCTTATTTATGAATTATACAGAAAAACATCAAAATGAAGAGTACAATTGGATCAAATCCACATTCAAAAGGAGAATTTTTTCACGGTCTTCAATATCTTTTTTTTTTTTTTTGATGAGGGGTGAATTGGATTGGTTGATGAGGAGTGAATTAAGTAAAATTAAACAAAGGCCTTTCCTCCCAACAAAAGAATATTGGTTTTATTAACAATATTTTACTATTGTTAATGAAACAGGCTATTCCCAGAAAAGTGAGTAGAACGAAGGGTTACTTTTTGATCGACCTGGGGTAAATTTGTGGCTAGAAGTAAATCGAAGTGTTCCATCGCTGTTGAGTGAAGGGAACACACACGTATGTTGTTGATTCTCCTCCCACGACTGAGGCAGTAGAGATGTGATCTGAAACAGCCACCAGCAGTTCGTATCTCTGATCTTCACTGTACCTAACATAACGCAGCACTGGCATTACTCTGTTCTAGTTCCACTTACATCATTTTGGGCGTCAAAACAACGCTGTAATTAACGATAATGTGGGAAGTAGAGTTGTTAGAAGTCCTATTAAAACAGTTTGGTTGACTGGAGATACACACACACACACACACACACTGGAGGATTAGTAAGTTTTTCTATAGGATGGCATGCTTTCTTTAATTCTGACGAGAAAAAATAATGCTCTCCGGAGTAATTTAATAAATTCTAAAATGAGACTTGTCTTCAGAATGTATCAAGTTCAGTATTATCTGAGAAACGATACTTACGAGGGCTGAGTTCCTGAGCACCGGATCTGCCTCTTTGAACCCAAAAAATAGGTGATTTCTAGTCCAAGTGCGGTCTAAGAAACTTTAAGTGATTATCCAGAAGCGGCCCTAGGATTTTTAGTTGATAGTCCGAATACGATCCAAAATTATATCATCATCATCATCATCATGATTATCAAATTCTGCACGGTTTGAGAGTTTTGGCCCGTTCCAACTTCACAAAGTTAAAACTGGTCTTTCAAAAGTTTTCTCGGTCTTTCGATCCCTCCTTCTTCCTCTAGGATATACCTACCTAACTACTACCCACATACATATACTAGGGTCGGCTGATAAGTCCCAGGCCTCTCAATGAAAACAGTATTGAAAAAAAATTGTTTTCTTTATTTCTCAATATAATCTCCAGAAAGGCCAATACATTTGTCATATAGGTGTTTTAATGTAATTAAACCTCATCGTTGCTGTGAAATCTTCGTCCTCCAAGAAATTTTATGAGGTTTGGGAACAGATGGTAGTCACTGGGTACTAGATCGGGCGAATAGGGTGGTTGTTCAAGCAATTCAAACTTTAATTCGCACATTTTTGCCATTGCAATGACTGGACGATAGGCCGGAGCATTATCGTGATGGAACAATTTTTTTTTTTTTTTTTGCCAAATGATGTATTTTTCTTTTCACCTCATCACTCATACGTTGCAGTAAGCTTGCGTAGTAGTCACCAGTGATACTTTTACCCTTTTCCAAGTAATCAATAAAAATAATTCCCTGTGCATCCCCAGAAACACTCGCCATAACCTTGTTAGCTGACAAAATTGACTTAGCCTTTATCGGAGTTGGTTCACCTGGCGCAATCCACTTTTTTGACTGTAATTTACTTCTGGAGCGTAGTGATGTAAGTTTCATCCATGGTAATAAGCCGTCTCAAGAATTCACTGGAATTTTTACGGTAGAGCTCCACATTCTTAACTGAAATAGTTTTTCTTTGTAACTTTTAATCAGATGTTAACAAACGCGACACCCATCTTGCACAGACCTTGTGAAAGCCCAAAACATTACTTAAAATATTACCTGCACGTGCTTTTGATATGTTTACAGCCTTTGTTATCTCAAATAACTTTATCTGCGATCTTCCAGTACTAAACGATGAATTTTTTCAACGATCTCTGGAGTTTTCACTTCTACAGGGCGTTCAGAGCGAGGCTCATCACTAGTGCTCGTACGTCCCATTTTAAATTCTGCAACACACTTTTTAATCATTGAATATGAAGATATGGATAAATATCAAAATTTGTTTTAAATTCAGTATTTTCCAAGGATGCGACATGAAAATTTTCAAGAAAATTTTCCATCCCCAACTACCCTATACAGGAATATTTTCCGAAAATTTGATTTTCTCAAAAATGACTCTAATGATTTCTGTTAAAATGTTATATCTTTAAGATATTTTATGACAAATAATATGTACATCTTGAATTTTCTAAGAATAGCCTCTGAAGACCTCTTTATTCGGGTTAACTTTTGTATAATCTAGTAAACCGTAAGTTATAGACAAAACTTATTATGCAAAAAATGTATATCATATACATTCTTTATTTTTGTTGTTGTTGTAGAATTAACTGTTTTCAAGATATTCCGAGTTAATGTTTTCAGTTTTAAGGTACTTAAACTTTTCTTAAACGGAGACATTTTTCTCTTCGTCTCTCTTTTGTTTATTGCTAGGAAGCAAAGAGAAGGGAATTTTTATTGTTTCACTTAGCGGCCGGCTTTTAAAAGATCTGAATGTTGCTTTAACCTAATGCACTCCCTTATTTCCCTCCTACTTACAAAGAAACAAATAATAAGACCAATTCTGGAAATGTTTATCTTGATTATCTTGATTTGTTAGTCAAAAGGTTAACATGTCGGCTTCAAAGACTGCAATAAGACGTTCTGTTTTACTCCACGCGTCATTTGTGATTTTTATTGGCTGAAGTGACGCGCTCATTGGTGCATTGCAAATCGTCGGCGACTTCCCAGAATAATCAGTGAGTTATCTGAGAGATTTCTATCATCAAAGATAAAGCCCATGTTAACCTTTTGTAGCACCGTAATACAAGGACAATTTGTTTGTGGAACAGTTGGAGAAAGTCCTGTGTATGGAATACATCAGATTTTTACTTTCTCTAAACGCACGATGTACATAGTGTATAGATCAGGTATTGCATTTCACCCAAATATTTAATACTGAGATTTCACCGGAAATACATGTTTTGGATGTTCCTGACTCAAAAAATGCATTTTTAGAAAAATTTGCTTATGTGTGTGCGTGAGTGTGTGTGTCTGTGTCTTTGGACAGCATAGCTCAAAAATGAAAAGACCGTTAAATACCAAGCTTTTGAAGACACTTTATTCTGGATGAATTTTACGTAATTTTTCATAACTGCTAAACTATAAGAGATGGACAAAAACTTACCACACAAAACATGTGGAGCACGTTAAAACACACAATTTATGTTATATACATTTTTTTTCTTGGAGTTGATCGTTTTTTTAGACATTCCTTGTTATTGGTTTGAGCTTTAAAAAACTTATACTTTTCTCATACAGGAATTCGTTAACTCCTGTCCATACAAACAAAGGAACTTCAGTCACATAGCAACCAGCTTTTGACTATCACTTTAACCTATGGTACTCCCTTATTTTGCTTCTGCTTACAAGGATTTCTCAATTAGTATGAAGTAAATAGGAGCATAAGCTTTTTAACAATAATTTGTTGCAGAAATGCAGAGAAAGTCATGTGAATGGAACACATCAGAGTTTTTTCATTAGCTGTTTCTGTTGGAAGATTCCGAAATGCAAGCTTGGTTTTCCATCACCACTTGCTAATAACGATCGTTTGAAAGGAAGGCTATTCACACACACACCGCAGAACACCTGAAGTGCCTGGGGCTGAGATTCCATGCTGGCCCAGGTCATCAGGACACATAGTTCACTCGTGACTTGAGGCTAGATAAGATAACAAGTTTGTTTGTAAGTTTGGGTTTTGCCACGTGCGACTCTGGGACATTGTGTTGACTCTCAAGTTACTGTGTGTGTCTACAAGCGGTGAATCCATAGGCAAACACCTGTTAAACACACATAAACCAGAGCTCCGCACCTCCAGTTATAGCTGCAAAACACGTGCTGCAAGAAAACGCTAGTGATGAAAATGTAAGACAGCTGCCTAGAGAACACGCACAGAATTTTCTGAAGATTATGGTAGTTTAATAGCTAGCTAGTGCTATAAAAGTCTACTAAACTCTTATTTATGATACAAGTGTTTAAAAGTTACAACTTACAAAACAAGGGAAGGCCAACTCTGACCACAGAATAAAAATCAATCGACATACAACTTTAACTACACTGCTCTTTGCCGGTGATCAAATTCTGGTTCCAGAATCTATTGATGACCTACAAAAATCAGTCAGCATCCTAAATAATACACTTACGAATTTTTAAATCAATATATATATATATATATATATATATATATATATATATATATATATATTAGTGTGTGTGTATATATATACACCACCGCTCAAAAGTTTTTGAACAGCCTGTTTTGCTGCAATTATTATGTGCATTTTGAAAATTTAGCATTTGTTGGCCCTTATAGGAACAATTAGTATAGGATGTCATAGTATGTCTGTGATTCTCCAGATGTCATTCACAGACATTTGTTCATAGGTATTGGATGCGAACAGCACTTCAGTGCTTCATAAGCAGGTGAATGGTACACATTGTTATTGAGCAATTGAAAAGTCTGAAATGAGTAAAAGAAGGGAGCTTTCAGCAGAAAAACGTGCTGCAATAGTAAGCTTACATAAAGCAGGCCACACCATGCGTCAAATAATTACCAAACAAGAACACGTTTCCTTGGGAAGTGTCCATTACACTGTAAAGAGGTATGTAACTACAAATAGCAATTAGGATCGTTATCGAAAGGGGAGGCCTAGGGTGACCTCGAAAAGTGAAGATAAACATTTAATAGTGACCTGCAAACGTGATCGTTTCAAAACAGCACCCATGCTGACAGCAGAACTGAACCAGTTGAGGGATGAATCTGTGAGTGTTTCAACAGTGAAGAGAGACTTCAGGATGCATATCTGAACGGTTGCATTGCGGCTAAGAAACCCCTATTGAGATCTGTCAATAAACGGAAAAGATTACAATGTGCCAAGCGACATGTAAGCTGGACTGTTGATCGGTGGAAAAAGGTATTATTTATTGATGAATCTAAGTTTGAGCTATTTGGCTCAAAACGCCGCCAGTTTGTTCGACGTGCAAAAGGTGAACGCACCTCAATGCATATCCCCTACAGTCAAGCATGGAGGTGGTTCGGTGCTGGTATGAGATTGTTTTGCTGGCAATAGGACAGGCGATATTGTGAACATAGAAGGAATGATGAAGAAGGAGCATTATCACAATATTCTTCAATGCCATGCCAAACCGCCTGGGATGCCGTTAATTGGCAAGGGGTCCATTCCGCAGCAGGACAATGCTCCTAAGCATACATTTATACTCTGTAGAAGATACATTGAATGATTGGAAGAGACACAAGTCTTGAAGAACATGTTTTGGCCCCCTCAAAGTCCTGATTGCAATCCTATTGAACTACTTTGGGATCATGTGGACAAAGAGGTAAGAAAGAAACAACCCACTAATGTAAATGTATTGTGGAGTAATGTGCACAACATATGGAGAGACATTTCTGAAGATACACTGGCGCACTTAATAGAAAGAATGCCCAGAGTTTGCGCAGCTGTAATTAAAGCAAGGTGAGGTTACTTTGAAGAAAGAAAAATCAAACATGTATTGCTGATTTTCATTAAATATAGTGTTGTGACTACAAACTATGTCTTTTTATTCATTTGTTTCAATAAATCCTAAAAATGAGGTGTGCTCAAAAACTTTTGAGCGGTAGTGTATATATATATATATACACACACACACACACACACACACAAAGAAAGCTAAAATTGTGGCGTTGAACGGTGAATATCTCATCCGCAGTAAAATGTGATTAATAATAAAATGTTAGACAGGTGAAACCTTCAAGTGAAGATGACAAATATCATAGAACAAATCGGATGTGTTCCATTCACGTGACTTTGTCTAGCTGTTCCGGAAACATTTTCATAAAAAATATTACTCTTTTATCTACATCATGTTAATCGAGATAAACGTTAGTAGAATTGGTCTCATTACATGACTCTTTGTAAGCAGAAGGGGTGTAAGGATAAAGCGATAGTCAGCTCCTGTAAAAGCAGGACGCTATGTGAAACAATTGAAATTCTGTCCTCTCTGTAAACAAAAGACGGACAAAAGAAAGGCGTCCTACCGTATGAGCGAAAACACGTTGAACGACTAATTGCAATGTCTGTCAAATCCAATCTAATCTACGAATCAGTACCAAATTTGTTTGGTGACATTAACAAATGACAGTACACGGTAGTAACTCCAAATTGTCTTAGTAACGAGTACTCATTGAACTACTCTAGTACATTTGGAGATGCGCAATTGTGAGCTTTAGTCTGTTGTTGGTTAGTGACAACATAATCACTTTGCTGACAACATAATCAGAATAGAATTTTATACTTAGAAAGCTGTGTCAAAATAAATCAACTGAATAAGTATTGCAATAACTGTGTTTTTATTAATGTCGTATATAAGTGTGAAATTGACTGTGGAATGCCTATACATAATTTTTAACATTTTTAGTGATATTATTGGTAATGCTAAAATCAATAATCAGTTTAATCGATTAATTATTCTAATATCAATCTAGTATTAATCTATTCAAGGCAAACACTTGATAAGCATTTTAAATTATTACACCTTCTAATTTAATGGTTTACAGAGGTTCACTTTATTATTTTAGAAATAAGCTTGGGAGATTTCATCCATGTTTAATAATAAAACATCAAAGGATACCCAACGAATTACAGAGCGTTCATAGAAATAATTAAATATAAAACCCTTTAAAATTTTAGGGAAAAAATCTCACGAGTTCCATTCACATGACTTTTTCTAGCTGTTTCACAAACTAAATTTCCTTTCAAAAGATGATATTTATATTATTATTATTATTATTATTATTATTATTATTATTAATTTATCTACGTTATGCTAATCATGATAAACATTGCCAGAATTAGTCTTATTACTTGCTTCTTCATAAGTAGACGGGAAATAAGGAGTACGTTAGGCTAAAGCGATAGTCGGTCGCTAAATGAAACAATTAAATTCAGGTATCTTTGCTTGCTAGAAGTAAACAAAAGAGAGATGATAAGAAAGATATGTGAGAAAAGCTTTAAGTACCTTAAAACTGGAATCAATAATTCGGAATATCTCGAAAAGGGTTAACTCTACAACAAAACTGCATATGGCATAAATTGCATATATTAATCAGATCTACATTTTTGTGTAGTAAGTTTTTGTGTATCTGTTACGGTTTATCAGTTACACAAAATCTATGCAAAAGTTATCCAGAATAAATTGCCCTTCCGAGGCTATTCCCAGAAAATTCAAGGTATACATTTAGTTTGTCATAAAATATCTTAAACCTATGACATTTTAATAACAAATCTGATGTGTTCCATTCACATGACTTTCTCTACATCTCTGCAACAAATTATTGTTAAAAAGCTGTTGCTTGTACTTACTTCATTCTAATTGAGAAAAAAATACCAGAATAGTCTTATTACTTGCTTCCTTGTAAGTGGAAGCGAAACAATGGAGTACCATATGTGGCGGTGATAGTCAAAAGCTGGTTGCTATATGACTGAAGTTCCTTTGTTTGTATGCTCAGGAGTTGACAAAAATCCTATATGAGAAAAGTATGTGTTTTAAAGCTGAAACCAATAATAAGATATATCTCAAAAACGATCACCTCAACAACAACAACAACAAAAAAAAAAAAAAAAAAAAACATGTAGCTGACATAAATTTTTGTTTTAACGTGCTCTACATTTTTTGTGTGATAAACTTTTGTCCATCTCTTACAGTTTAGCAGTTATGCAAAATTCCGTAAAATTCATCCAGGATAAAGTAGTCTTCAGAGGCTATTCCCAGAAAATTCAAGATATACATTTTATTTGTCAGGTAAACTTCCTTAATAAACGGCATTTGAATCAAAATCCTTAGAGCCATTTTTGAGAAAATAAAATTTTTCGAAAAATTTTCCAGTAAACGGTAGTTGAAGGAGGGGGATTTTCTTGAAAATCTTCGTTTATCATCCTTGGAAGATACCAAATTTAAATACCAAGTTTGTACTGAACGGACTTTTCGTTTTTGGGCTGTGTTGCCCACAGATACACATACACACACACACTCACACATACAGAAATTATTGTAAATGACATTTTTTGTATTCAGAGTATCAAAACATGTATTTCCGGTGAAACCTCGGTATCGAATTTTTGGATGCAATACAATACCTTCTCTAAAATAAAAATTGTCAGAGTAATTTAAAAAAAAATCAAAATTCTCGAAAATTGTTCTATGTAAATGGTATAGGAGGGATTTTCTTCAAAATCTCCATGTGGTGTCCTTCTAAAATACTGAACGTAAATAACAAGTTTGGTATTAACCGATTTTCGATTTTGAACTATGCTGCCCACAGATACACACGCACGGACATATTTTTAAAAATGTTTTCTTGGATTCAGGGGTTACAAAACATGAATTTACGGTGAAATTTCGGAATTCCGGTGATTTTAGAGTGGAATACGACACCTTCTTTATTCACTATGTACATTGTACATACCGGCCAGAGGATGTAAAATGAGCTTGCTTATCTACTGGTTGCTTCGTCTCTAAAAGTACCGCCTCGCGAAAATAAAATGTTTTCTAAATGTTTTTATATTTTAATGTTTTAAGCACCTAATAAACACGAAATTATATTTTTAAACACAGACTTTTATTGAGGTGTCCTTTAGAAACAAAATATACTTCACTAAAGTAGTGTGAGGGATGTCTTACTTTTATTCCTACTTTCTTTTCCTATGATGCGTATAGCTTGCAAGTGGTACTATCGAATTACATTCAAAAACACTCCATGCCCAGATTTCTACCAAAAAAACCTGTTTTGAAGACCGCTGATTCCAAAACTACTTTCTCTATTACGTATAGTAAGGGAAGTATTGTATTCCAACCAAAAGCTGGATCTCGATATTTCACCGGAAATATGTTTTGTACTCCTCTTCTTAAAAGGCATATTTACGTTAATCGAGATAAACATCAGCAGAAATATTTTCTTATATATTTCCTTGTAATGTAACAGGATTAGGGGATTAAAGTACACTTAGTGCAGGTTGCTACGTGATGGCTTTGCAATTCTGTTCTCTTTCCTTGAACTGTAAACAAAAAAGAATAATGACTTTCCATTTGAGAAAAGCATAAGGATGGGAAAATTGAAACTAAATTAGGAATATCTCGGAAGTGGTAAACTATTCTATCTATTTCATACTAATCAAGATAAACATTAGCTGAGAAGATCTTATTACAAGTAGAAGAGAAACAAGGGGGATACGTTAGGCTAAAGCGATAGTCAAATATTTTAAAAGCTGGTTGCTAGTGATTCAAACTCGTTTCTATGTATGGCCAGGAGTTGACAAATTCCCGTATGAGAACAGTTTTAAGTACAGTTTAAACATTAATTGAGAAAATATTAGTTGAGTTCCTTATAAGTAGAAGAGAAACAATGGGATACGTTAGGTAAAGCGACAGTCAAATCTTTTAAATGTTTGTTGCTAAAGATTCAAATTCGTTTCTATTTGTATGACTAGGAGTTGATAAATTCCCACATGAGAAAAGCTTTAAGCACAGTATAAATATTGAAACCAGTAACATGGAATATCTCAAAAATGGTTAACTCCACAAAAATGATACATGACGTAAAGTGCGCGTTTTAACGAGATGTAGATATTTTTGAGGATTAACCTTAATGATTATCTCTAACGGTTTACCAGTTATGCAAAAGTATTTACAACTAAGAGAACTTTCGAGGCTATTCCCAGAGACATTTTATTTGTCAAATAAATATCTTTACTACACTATATTTTAATCAGAATCATTTTGAGAAAATCAACATTTCGATATTTTTTCCATGTAAAGGTTGGTTTTTAGGTGGAGAAATATTTTTGAAAAATTCTATGTCGCATCCTTGGAAGATGTTGAACTTAAATATCAAGTTCGGTATTTAACCGATTTTTCGTTTTTGAGTCATCATATTTATTCACATATATATGTCGCCTTCCGTGGTGTAATGGCTACCATGCTAACTTCATATACCTAAGGTTGTGGGTTCAAACCCGGAGGAGGACGATTCGGGCGTAAAAATCCTTAGCATGGCTTCCTTCGAAAGGGAAGTAAAGCCGTTGGTCCCGTGTTGTAGATTTACGGCACGTAAAAGAATATCAAGCTTGAAAAAGAGGCCTCTGAGCAAAATTAAGCGGTCTTTCACGCCCAGTATAGAATGGGACGCTTAGAACCACAGCAGTTAAAGGGTATCCATAAATAAAACTATTTCTTTCTTTCTTTCTTTCACAGATATATGACCCTCGGACACACACACACACACAACCCCGGTCGTTTTTCTAAGAATATATATATATTTTTTTTTTTTTTTTTTTTGCATACAGGAGACCATAAAACGAATTTTTTGGGTGGAATGTAAGGCCTTTCTACGAATATACTACTACTATTAAAGTAGTATGCTACATTTTCATCAAATTTGAGTCTTGTATTTCAACTTATTACAAGGTTATTAACGATCAAATCGTGAGTGGATTGTTTTGGAAAATACTGAGCAGAACACCGCTGCAGCTCCAGCGGTGTTTGAAAGCTGTTCCAGCGGCAATGAAGTGGACAGCCCTGGGTGAAGGATTGGGCATCCCCGGCGCTCCCAACAGTAATTCGGTTGTGGGGGAGGAAGGCGAGGCCAGGCCGTGATACATCCCTCCTGCACCCCCCCCCCCAACCCACTTGCGTTGGCGCGAGCCGGCCGCGTGCACCTGCCGTTGTGTACCTTGCACACTTGCAGGCAACAAGGGCTCATGTACGACTATTATGGCGGGAGAATGGCTAACTGCCTTAGTTTTGCACTGATCCGTATCAGTCTATCTATAATTCTCGTTCGTGTAGCCATCCAGAATTTTACACAGTAGGTAGAGAAGGTATTACAACATTTAGATTCCCAGATTTCCCCAAAATACATATTTTGAGAACTGCTGAATAAAAACTCTGATGTGTTCCATTCACATGCCTTTCCTACATCTCTGTAACAAATCATTGGAAAAAAAGCTTACTCTTCTATCTACATCATTCAAATCGAGATAAACATTAACAGAAATTGTCTTTATTACTTGTTCCTTGTCAATAGAAGTGAAAAAATCCAAGTTGTTCCATTCACATGATGTCCTCTACCTGTTTGGCAAACAAATCTTTTATTCAAAAGCTTATTCTTCTATCCACATCATGCTCATCGAGATAAAATTAGCAGAATTAGCCTTATTACTAGCTTCCTTGTAAGTGGAAGGGAAATAAGAAAATGCACAGGCTAAAGCCGGTCGATAAGTGAAACAATTTAAATTCCAATCTCTTTGCTTTGCAGGAGTAACTAAACGAGAAACGAGAAACCAGATGTGTTCCCGTTTGAGAAAAGTTTAAATGGCTAAAATTAAAACCAATAATCCGGAATATCTCGAAAACGGTTAACTCTACAGAAAAAAAAAATGTGTATAATATAAATTGCGTTTTTCATGAGATACACATCTTTTGTGTAGTAAGTGTTTGTATATCTGTTACGGTTTGCCAGTTATACAAAAGTCATCCAGAATGAAGTGGTCTTCAGAGGCTACTCCCAGAAAATCCAAGGTAGGTATTATTTCTCTTAAATTCAATATTCACTTCAGAAACTTTAAAATTCATAAATTCGAAAAAATAATTAATGTGTAATATTTATATAAATTAAAATTATAATTTAATCTATATTTAAATGTAATTCTTCCCGTATTCATTTCGTTTGTGATAAACATATCTTAACTGTAAAGTATTTTAATAAAAATCATTAGTTTTTGAGAAAATGAAAATTTTCGAAAAAGTTCCATGTTAAGGGTAGTTGGGAGAGGGGGAGCTTTCTTGAAAATCTTCATGCCGCATCCTTGGAAGATACCAAACTTAAATACCAAGTTATGTATAATGGTATTTTCGTTTTTGAGCTATGCTGCCCATAGATTCACACACACATGTTTTTTTTATTCAGGGGTCTCAAAATATGCATTTCCGGTGAAATCTCGGTGTCAAATTTCTAGGTGCAATACAATACCTTCTTTATATACTATGTACATAGTACGTGTAGAGAAAGTAAAAAATGTTCATTTTCAAATAAGTTGTAGATATTATGCACAAAGTAGACTTCCATCTTGGAGTACAACAGCAGATATGTTTAAAATTTATTTGCACTAAATGAGATATTAGGTCAAATAATTAATTCCTGCTCGCAATAGTAAACTGTAACACTATTGTGTTGAGGTTAAAATATCTTAAACACACAGTGATTTATCCTTATCAAATTTATATTTATTCAACATTTTAAATTTGTTTTCTTAGACAGATACGCACCCAATTACGAATATGTACATAGTTACTACAGCATTTAGAAAAGGCTCAAAGGATACTCAATCCACTTGAAAGAAAATACTATATTTGCCATTTTTTCCCTGTCGATACAGATTTATGAGATATAGCTTCATACAGAGTAGCAGCATATGTTTAAACCGTTTCTAAATTTTGCACGAAGTGATCAACAGTTTTTCATGCATATGAAACTGTAACGAATTTTGGGTAATGTTACTTCTGTCACGTCTAAGCGTAGTAAAAGTTGCTTAAAGCTCGAGTTCAAAACGTTTTACAAGGAAGAAGTCAGATATTCTTATTATATATCTACTGTGCTAACTACCCATTCAAATTATTTTCTCTAACACGTATGTAAAAGAATATAGTAGATACAGAAGGCATTATATTCCACTTAAAATTCCATACCGGGTTTCACAAGAACTACATGTTCTGAGACCCCCTGAATTCACAAAAAAAACATTTTTAGACAAAGATCCGACACGAAGATTTTCAACAAAATCCCCCAATACCAACTACATTTGATATGGAACATTTTTTGAAAATTTGACTTTCTCAAAATAGCTCTAACAATTTTTATTAAAACACCACATGTTTAGAAATGTTTATAATAATCAAAATTATATCTTTAATTTTCTAGCAATAGCTTCTTTATTCTGAATGACTTTTGTTTAACTCGTAAACTTCAGAGATAGACTCAAATGTAGTGCACAAAACATATATTGTTAAAACGTACCATTTATGCCATACTTTTTTTTTTTTTCGTAGAGTTAGCAATTTCCAAGATATTCCTTGTTATTAGTTTCAATTTTAAATTACTTAAACTTTTTATAAACGGAATGTTACATATTTTTGTTTTGTTTTACTTCTAGCCACGAAAAATGAACCGAATTTGAATTGTTTCATATAGCGAGAGATTTTAAAATATTAGCTATCGCGTTAGCCTATTGTATTCCCTTATTTACCTTCTTCTTACAAGGAAGCGAGCAATTTGACAATGTTTGATAATGTAGGTCTCGATTATCACGATATAGATATAAGAATATTTTTTATATGAATGGTTTCTGTGCAGAAAGGTATATGAATGTAACACATCAGGGTTTTTTTTATTTATTTTTTTAATGTTGCGATTTTTGGAGTTGATAAAGTGCTTAAATTATTCAAATAGAACCCCACTGTGAATATGTGGTTGTACAATCTCTCTCTCTCTCTCTCTCTCTCTCTCTCTCTCTCTCTCTCTCTCTCTCTCTCTCTTACTTTTTTGCTGGTCAGAGGGCGGGGAATGTGCAGATTAAAATGTTCAGGTTAGTAAATTGGAATGCAAAACGAATTTAAGCCCATATACCGCTCTTCTTGCATCTTCATATATTAGCTGTAAAATGCAATTTACAACATAAAGACAGAGCATTTAACTACTTTTACCCTCAGCTTCGAATATCTAATGAAACCCAAGATTGGTCATTCTGTATGTTCAACTTTTAGATCATGGTATAGATTATAGCACATACACGTACTATATGTGATCGTGCGAGATGGCTCTGCGGTAACGTGAGAGGCTCGCATTCGGAACGTTCGTGGTTCGATTTCCGGCCACCTCCCACTCTCTGATCTTGGCGTTTTTCGTGGTTTACCCCTGATCGCCAACGTGAATGCTGAGGCGGTGCCTTCTAACATAATTCTCTTCCTATAATTCAGAGGTCACCAACTGTTTGCCCTTTTGAATAAACCAGAGAGAGCAAATTTGCTCAACGATCCTGCACATCACTATGTACACTGCGCGACAAAATGGGCAAAAATCAAGAACAAATAATTCCAACAGGAAGTTCAGTGCATTTGAAATATGTAATGCACTTTTCGTAAGTTAATATACCTATTGCAGTTAATGAATGATAGAACAATTGCTATGTTACGTCTCTTGCATTAGATCAGTATTTATACTTCAGATATAAACATTTATATATTAGGATTACAAAAAGTAAACAATTATTAAAGTGCCCGCCTGGGTAGTGTGGTGGTAGCATGTCTGCTTCACATTCAACAGGTCGTGAGTTCGAACCTCGCTTAGGGTGAGTTACCCGGATAAGGTTTTTTTCGGGGTTTTCTCTTATCCTGAGAAGACAAATGTCAAGTAACTATAAGCTCCTTGGACCCCGAGATCATCTGAGCATCATTTCACCAATTTCATTCATCGTCCGATATGACCACCCAGGTTAAAATACGTTAAGCTAAAAATAAATAAATAAATAAATAAAAAATAAAAATTAAAGTACCCTATGCTGCATGGTGTTGCTATTAAAAAACATGATTAATTAATGTTTCAATGTATTTAAGTGTGATTTCATATTATAAAAGTATTTGTTGTCACTATGTATAATTTTTTGGAAACAAAATACATATATACCTTTATATATGTGCGTGTGTGCATGTTCCCTTGGTATTGGTTGGTAACTACAAATAAACATTCCTTCCAGAGATCAATAATGATTAATTTCGCATTTATCGTTTCCAAAATCACTTACCCCACCCTCCTCATTAACAAATGCTTCAAGCTAGGTTAGTGGTTGAGTTTTGCAACAAATTAAATCCTGTCTTCTAAGATAATCCATCTGCAAATACAATTATTGATCTTTATATACATGTTGGTAAGCTTTCCTCAGATTTTCTTGATATTTTTCAACTGCATTTCAAACAGGTGTTTCACATTGGTGTTCTCAGCTATACACCGAGCGAGATGGCGTCACGGTAACGTTAGCGACTCCACTCAGGAGGTCCCGAGTTGTAGCCCCGCGGCCGATCAACTTGATGGAAGGTTTCCTCATGGTTGGTTGGTTAATTCAATCCGCGAAATTTCCGCTTTCTTCTTCACCCTTCATACTCATCAAGTCATTGCCCATGGCTGATCACTCGACCTGATACTGTTATAATCCAAAGCAGCTTGCTCCTCGACAGGCTACCCACTCAGGCTCCTTTGGGGGTGCAGGTCCTCCAAAGAGGAGTGTTATCCGTTGAAGGAGAAAAAGAAAAAATTCTCAACAATATTCTGCGTTATGCAAACTTCATTTTGAGGGGTGAGCTCATATCAGTTGTAGATCTTTTTACTTTCTCTATACGTACTATGTGTATAGTGTATAGAGGAAGTATTGTATTCCGCCCAAAAATGTGATCCCGAGATTTCACCGCAAATATGTTTTACCACCTCCTGAATCAAAAAAAAAAAAATAATTTAAAAAAAGATATCCGTGTGTGTGTGAACAGCATAGCTAAAAAACGAATGGATCGTTAAATACGAACCTTGGTATTTCAGTTTGGTCAAGGATGTGACCCGAAGATTTTCAACTACCCTTTACATGGAACATTTTTCGAAATTTTTTATTTTCTCGCAAATGGCTCTAATGATTTTGCTTAATATCTCTTATATTTAAGACATTTATATGCCAAATAAAATGTATATCTTGAATTTTCTGAGAATAGCCTCTAAAGACCTCTTTATTCTGGATGAATTTTATTGAACTTTGCATAATTGGTAAACAGTAACAGATAGACAAGAACTTACTCACGAAAAATGCAAATCACGATAAAACACACAATTTATATCATATACACTTTTTTCATGGAATTTACCGTTTTAGAGATATTCCTTGTCAGTGATTTCAGTTTTAAAATGCTTAAACTTTTATCATACGGGAACTTGTCAACGCTTGGCCACGCAAAGAAGGGATTTCAATCCCATAGCAACCACATTTTAGCCTAGTGAATTCCCTTATTTCCCGTTTACTTATAAAGAAACCAAGTAATAAGTCCGTTTCTACTAATGTTTTAGCATTAAATAGATAGAAAAATAAGCTTATTAATAATAATTTGTTACAGAGATGTAGAGAAAATCATGTGAATTGAACACATCAGATCTTTAAGTTGATATTGTGCATTTCCACTTAGTAGTCCATTCGGTATATTTTTAGAGCTGTTTTTCCAACTTACTAGGCTTGTGCTGTTTATCATATAAGTTCATTATTTATACACAATAAAAATGTTCCTAGCTACTGAGGTCCTAACCTTGCTGGTGTTATTAATTTAATACACTTTAAATGTAATTGCAGTTTTTTAGTTTATACCGAAATTATAGAAGGTATAAATACAATTTAGATACATAAAATTATTTTTTCTCTCTCGTGGAACTGTATGTTTACTTTTCTATCTGTACTATGGATATGGTAGGTAGGAAAGATATTGTATTCCACCTACATTCTATGTCAAGATTTCACCGGACATACATTTTTGAGGTCCTTGGAGTCCAGAAAAGCATTTTTAGAAAAAGATCCGCAAGTGTTTGTGTGTGTCCATAGTTATGTTCAGCATCTTTCAAGGATGTAACACAAAGATTTTCATAATATCTTCACTCCCTGAAGTAACCTTGACATGGAAAATTTTGCGAAAATTTTTATTTTCCAGAAAATGTCTCTAAAATCTGTTTCTATAACTAAATAATTGAATTTAAAATTTTTGAAAAGATGACTTAATTAAGAGAGGAAGAGAGATAAATAATAATTTATGGAATATTTGCACGAATAGCCCCTAATGTACACTTCATTCTGAATGAGTTTTTCACAACTGGCGAAACATAAATGAAGCAAAAAAACTTACTACACAAAAAAATTTAGATCTCGTTAAAACACATAATTTATTTATATTATATATCAACTCATGTATATTATATATATCATAAAATAGATGTATATACCTCAAAACTTACTACACAAAAAATTTAGATCTCGTTAAAACGCATAATTTATTTATATTATATATAAACTTATGTATATTATGTATATCATATAAAATAGATGTATATATACATTTTCTGTAAAGTTAACCATTTCTCAGATATTCCCTGTTATTGGTTTTAATTTTAAATAAAACATTTGTTTTTTTAAATGGGAAGTCTTCATTCGATTCATATCTTTTGGTTTACTCTTCACCGTAGAAAAACAACCTAAATACAATGTAAATTGCATAGTTGATAATGTTTACTTTGATTAGCGTGATGTAGACAAAATAATAATCTTTTCTAAGAATATTTTGTTTGCAGAACAAATAGAGAAAGTCATGTGAAAGTCATACGGTTTTTGTGTATTTAAAACAAATACGAGATCTTATTTTGATAAAAGAACATGTTGGCCGCGCCATGGCCGAGTATTTAGACCACTCGCCTCTCACCTAGACGGCACATGTTCGATCCCAAGCAACCGTAGGTGAGATTTGTGGTGGATAAAGTAGCACAGGGGCGGGGTTTCTCCGGGCTCTCCGGTTTCCCCCGCAACACATTCCACCGGTGATCCATCTTCATTCTATCTATTCATCAGTGTCTTCGCCTGCGGTGTCATAGTAAAAGTCGGAGTTAAACTGGTTTGCAATACCTAGACTTCCGACGTCCAATAATGATACTTATTCTTGAATCTAAACCCAATAAACGAGTTTTGATTGTGCTACATCTCTACAACACGTTTTATTTTATACTTTCAGGTGTGTTTTGTTTTACTACGTAGTGAGATATCTCAAGGCTGTACCGACATGACTCTGGACGTGTTCAACTACCAAGGGAGCTGGAGTGAGTCTCAACGCATTAAATTAGATCAAATATTACAAACGTAGCAACATGATTACAAACAGGCGCCTGTTTCTGTTAACATTTACGAGCCCATCGACAAAGAACAGGTTGCTGGTTCTTGTGCCAACAGATGCTCACGTAGTCTCTGGCAATCCTCGCTGGTCCATAACAGAAAGACCGACCTGCTACAAATTCCGAGACCCAAAACTGGATGACTAAGGGTTCAGTGTCATAAATAACACTCCATGCAGCTTTGTCCTGGACAGGCATGCCTCTGTGTTGTGCCACTTAAATATTATGTATTTCTCGTTCCCATCCACACGAACAAAACACGTGTGGCATGCACGTGGCTGCAAGGGTAGCCAACCTTCCTACATGAAACTCTATTTCACATGCGCACTATAGGCTGTGAATATTTGTAATTGTTAGTGTCAAGAGAACTCAAATCATCTAATTCAGAAGACTTCAGGGTTATATAAAAAGTAGAGGTTCATATATTATCCAAAATTTATTTTCACTCTCTCTGTGGATAGAGAAGGTATTGTATTCCACCCCAAAATTCGATACTGAGATTTCACCGCAAAAACATGTTTTGGGTCCCCCTGAATCCAAAAAGTCTGATGTAGTCCATTCACATGACTTTCTCTACATCTCTACAACAAATGATTGTTAAAAAGCTTATGCTTATATTTACTTCATGCTAATTGAGAAAAACTAGCAGAAATAGTCTTATTACTTGCTTTCATGCAAGTAGGAAGGAACTAAGGGAGTAGCATAGGCTAAAGTATTAGTCAAAAGCTGGTTGCTATGTGACTGAAGTTCCTTTTTTGTATGGACAGAAGTTGACAAATTCCTGTATGAGAAAAGTATATATTTTTTAAATCTGAAATCAGTAACAAGGAATATCTCAAAAACGATCAACTCCACGAAAAAACGTATGACATAAATTGTGTGTTTTATCGTGATCTATATCTTTTGTGTAGTAAGTTTTTGTCTATCTCTTACGGTTTTTCTAATTATACGTCTTTAGGGGCTATTCCCAAAAAATTCAAGATGTACATTTTGTTTGGCATGTAAATATCTTAAATATAGGAGATTTTAACAAAAATCGTTTAAGTCGTCTTTGTAAAATCAAAATTTTCGATTTTTTTTCCATGTAAAGGGTAGTTTTGGGTGGGGGATTTTTTTTTTTTTTAAAATCTTCTTGTCGCATCCCTGGAAGATAGCAAACTTAAATACCAAGTTTCATTTTTGAGCTATGCTGTTCACAAACACACACACAGACACTCCTTCACACACACATACACAAACACACACAGGCACGCGCACACACGGACCTTTTTCCAGAAATGCTTTTTTTGGATTCAGGGACACCCAAAATATGTATTTCCGATGAAATCTCGGTATCGAATTTTGGGTGCAATACAACACCTTCTCTATACACTGTACATAGTACGTGTAGAGAAAGTAAAAAAGTATTTTTGGAAAAAGGTCCGTGTGTGTATGTGTGTGTGTGTCTGTGGACAGCATAGCTCAAACAAGAACACCCGTTAAATACCAAACACAAGGAAAAATGTCAAAAATTCTTATTATTTTCTCAAAAATAACTCTAACGATTTTGATTAAAATCTCTTATATTCAAGATATTACATGCCAAATAAAATATGTATCTTGAATTTTCTGTGAACAGCCTCTTAAGACCTCTTTATTCTGAATGATTTTTATTGAGTTTTGCATAACTGGTAAACAGTAAGAGATAGACAAAACTTACTACACAAAAAAATATAGATCACGATAAAACACATAATTTATGACATATACATTTTTACGTGGAGTTGGTCGTTTTTTGAGATTTTCCTTGTTATTGGTTTCAGCTTTTAAAAACTTGAGAATTTTCTCATACAGGAATTCTCCAGCTCCTGTCCATACAAACAAAGGAACTTCAGTCACATACAACCAATTTTTGACTAATACTTTAATCTATGTTTCTCCCTTATTGCTTCTACTTTCAAGGAAGCAAGTAATAAGCCTATTTCTGCTAACTTTTCTCAATTAGCATGAAGTAAATAGAAGCTTGAAGTTTTAAACAATAATTGCAGTGATGTAGAGAAAGTCATGTGAATGTATCACATCAGATTTTTAATAAATGTTGATTTTTCTTGTTGAAGAGGTTTAATAATATATGTATGTATTTAAAAATTTAGTTCACTTATAAAAGGAGACCACTTATATTTGTTTACCGTTGCTTTCCATTAAATGTTCAAAATTTAGCGTTCATTTAAACATATAATAACAATATTGTGAAACAATTAACTTGAAATATGCCTTAGAGGTACTAAAACATGTCATATGATATTGTTTTACTAATCATAACTTATTATGACTTCTTTGCAAATGTTCTATAGCAATAGGTAGAAAATCTGAACTTGGTGAAATATTTAACAATTCACCTACGCAAATAGTTTAATTACATATGATTCACTTTTATTTATTATACAATCTAAATAAAAAATATAATTCAATCTACCGAAATTTAATATTCATGTTCTTCGGAAAATTAAAAATTTATACATTTACATATAGATTGTTGTAATAATGGACGATTATAAGCAAGAAAAAACTTGTTTTGGTTGTCCGTTTTTGGAATTAGGATTCGATACAAGATATTTATATCAAATTTTAAGGCTTCAGAATCCAAAACGCAATGTTTATAAAAAATATTCTAGAGAAAGAGAGAGAGAGACAGAGAGAGACAGAGAGAGAGAGAGAGAGAGAGAGAGAGAGCGACAATTCGGATACAAATAAAACTGCATAGGTACTTTATTAAGAAGTAAACATGCGAAGTTTTCAAAACTCCAAGTTTACAATCAACAGACATAGAACCAGTTAAGGCACAGATTTATGTAAATGCTGCATTTTAATGTGTTTGCACATTTAGAAAACTTTGATCATTATGGCAATGGTTACAAAACAATGCTCATTAAACATAGACAATTTGTCGGTTAAATTAAACTAACTGAAATGTAAAGTCTGTGCAGTTACTTTATAATTATGCGGAATTACAGCGGAATGAGTTCAATGTGTCCACAAGGAGAAAGGAATTATTGAAGAGTTCTCTCAAAAAAAGTCTGATGTGTTCCAATTACATGACTATCTTTACTATTCTGCAAAAGAATATTCTTACAAAATATTATACCTTTATCTACATACATGATAATCGAGATTAAGATTAACAGAAATACTCTTATTTCTTGCTTCCTTGTAAGAAAAAGAGAAATAAGGAAATACACTAGGTTAAATTAATAGTCAATATAAGCTGGTCGTTATGTGAACAATTGAAGTTCGGTTCGCTTTGCATGGCCAGCAGTAAAACAAAGGAGGATGAAACTAAAGGTGATTTTCCGTTAAAGAAAAGTTACGTAGTTTAAAATTGAAACCAATGATAAGGATTATGTAGGAAACGGTCAACTCTACATTAAAGATATATAAAAATATACCTATACATAAATTGTGTGTTTTAACGAGATCTGCATTTTTTGTGTAGTAAGTGTTTGTCCATCTCTTACATCAAAATTCATCCAGAATGAAGAAGTTTGCAGAGGCTATTCCCAGAAAATTTAAGATATACATTTTATTTGTTATGTAAATATCTTTTATGTATGGTATTTTAATCAAAATCTTTACAGTCATTTTTGAGAAAAACAAAGCTTTCAAATATTATCCATTAAAGGGTAGTTTGGGAGATACTAAACATAAATAGCAAGATTGGTATTTAAAGGGTTTTTTCATTTTTCAGCTATGATGTCCACACACACACATTTTTTTCTAAATTTGTTTGGACTCAGCGGACCTCAAAACATATTTCCAGGGAAGTCTCGACATTGATTTTTGGTGGGATACAACAATACCTTCTCTATCTACTATGTGCATAGTACGTGTAGATAAATTAAAAATTACTGTCTTAAATTTGATAGCTTTAAATTTTAAATTACGAAATAAATAATTATTTGCTTGCATCAAAATTGGAAAGGCTCGGGAAACGAGAAAATTGGCACTACGGCTTTCCGTTTAGGCTTTTATGTTTTCATCTTACTGTAATGTTGACGAAACATACAATGAGGCAGTTTGGCAGCAAACTGTAGTTTGAATTTTACTTTTGTCGTAAAATTTCGCATAATGTATAAACTCAATAGTGTGCTCCTTAGTTTGTGACGAAGTGTAAAGTAATTCTAACAATCTGGAGATATAGTTGTGATTATTGAAAGTAATATATGATTCTGAGGCAATACTGATGAATGCAAGACAGTATAAATAATTAACAAGGATGATAATGTAAATAAATATATGTACTATAGAAATGACAGTATATTATTAGAGAAAATTAGCATAAGTTTAGTTATAAGAGAGAAGAGAGCTGAAACTGCAAATGGCTCCTAAAGGGGAAATCTTTCGCAAGGTTTTTGTGGGCAATAGCCAAGGCGTTGGGGTGAAATGCATAAAAGAATGCCATTGAGCTTAAAAAGAGAGATTATGAAAGTTACTCGAAAGTTGCTGAGAGCTAGCAGACTAAGTGAATTAGTAGGACGGTTTCTATTGACTCATGAAAAGAGACGCTGTTGAGAGCGCGAAAAATAAGCCAATTAGAGTACTGGGCTGGAATGGGTTGAGGGATACTTGCTCGACCGAAGAACCCAACTAGCCGGAGCAAATGTGAAATATATTAAAAATATAACTAATAATAAAAATAATCAGAGATGAGGAGTAGGTGTGACTGCCGCAATTTGGAAAAGTTTAGATCAGCAGCCGATTTAGTTGACGGATATTCGTGATTAATTGCTTTCTACATTTTGCAATTAATTTTCAAAAGATGCTTTGCACGAATGAGTTAGTATTGTGCACGTGTTAGAATATTAACTTACTACATTATCGAAGACATACTCTGTTCTCTGGAAAAAAAAATCCAAAAGGTAAGTTCATTGCAAATGGGAACTTCTTTCAATTTATTTTTAGCTACTGCAAAGTCAGTTAAAAACTAGATCAAAATTACCTTGCGATAGATTTTCTGCCTGGATTTTGTAAAGTGGTATACGAGAATTTCAAACTAATTTCATTTTGTTTACGGATGAGATGTTTTCAACTGATAGCCGAAAAATTTGACATGCTGAAACAAATCAGTGTTAAGCATGTGAATTAAGTTTTACGGCCATTTTGTTCAAGTCACCAGGAAAGAATGTTATCTCGCAATTTTATAGACTATTCGTAGCAACGTATTCTTTGCTGAAAATTCGAAGTATAGAATAATAGTCATTACTAATATCATATGCACTATTCAGCCTTTTGCTTTAACATACTGAGATTACTTTTTGCTTTCTCTACCAAGTGCATACAATGTGCATAGTAGGTACAGAATGTATTGTATTCCACCCAAAAATTCAATACCGAGATTCATCGGAAATATATGTTTTGGCACACCAAGTCCCCAACTACTCTTCACATGGAATTTTTTCGAAAACTTTAATTTATTCAAAACTGGAACAATTTTGTTTGATGTACCATGATAAATAACATTTATATATTGAATTATTTTGGGAATAGGTTCTGGATGACTTTTGCATAACGTAAACGACAGTAGGTAGACAAAAACTTACTACTCAAGAAATGTAATCTCATTATTAGCTTAAGTTGTCCAATACCTATACTTTTCTTAGCTTTTCACTCACTTTTCTTTCTTTTTTTCTTTCTTTTCTTACTCTAGGGCATGCAAAAACAATCTTATTGAAATATGATCACATGACGACCATGTATTAAAAGATACTATTGTCGCTTTAACCTAGTGCATTTCCTCATTTCCCCTATACTTACAAGAAAATGTCTAACAACACAATTTGTGCTAACTTGCGATTTGCATGAAATAAATGGAAGATTACGCTTTTGTAAGAATAGTTTGTTTCAAAATAGGTATAGAAAATCATGTGCGTGAACACATCAGATTCTTTCTGTGGTCACATCAAAGATATTTGTGAAGACTCTTATAACATTTCTCAGAGAAAACACGCGGTGTCAGAAATATATGGAAAATGGATGCAAGCAGTTTCAGGATCCAGGATCTCCCGGTCTCTAGCAGTTTGCTCTACCACTGAGCTACCATGGCAACATGCCGGCATAGCATTGAACTTCTCCACTGACTCGCATGTTTCCTAGAAAACCACAAGGTGATCTCAAATTATTTTGAGATGACAAACTAAATGGGTACTTGCAATGTGTAAGTACTTTAAGTCCAGGATTAATAATATTGCCAACTATTGAGTTCAATGGGTATTGGTTTAATTTTTTTTTTTCATGCAAGCCGTGCGTAGCACAGAAGTTAGAGAGGTAGAGTCAAAGCGGGAGATCCGTGGTTCAAATCCCGGCTATGGCATTGAATGTTTCAGTCTGACTCAACCTGTCCGACTCCTGTCTTACACACGGCTTGTGTGAAGAAAACAATTAAACCAATATGAAAGAATAGTTTGTTTCAAAATAGGTTTAGAAAATCAAGTGCGTGAAGACATCAGAATTTTTCTGTGGTCACATCAATACCATTTGTGAAGATTCTTGTAATATTTATCAGGGGAAAGCCAGCGGAAAATGGATGCAAGTAGTTTCACTATTTACTTGTCTGACATGGACTAATGAAATACTTTTAATTTGTACGTTTAGTAATGACTTAGAGAGAACAAACTTTATGTAGGTTTCAATGAGGAAAATTCCTGATACCCAATCATCACGCCCTGATCTTTACCTGCCGCGGAGGGACAGGCATACATTTTCGCGCTCAAGGTAGATTTTTCTCGTGGTATTGGACAAAAAGCATTCATTCACCAATTCTATGCAACTTTGTGCACGTCTAAACCTGCTCGAAACTTTCTCTCTGGCATTCTTTTCAGGTGCAGACTTTTCAATTCCCTCTCATCACAAAACATTCATTCATTCCTGCCCGTTTTGTTCAGTTTTCCTGTTTGAATAATCCTATTCTTCCAACAACAAACGTTTATTTAAAATGGTATTCAGCACCGTAAACCTTACGTCTAGAGGATAGCCGCACAGTTCATTAAACTCTTAAGGAACATAAAAATAAATGAAATGCAGAAAATACAAAAAATTTTATGTGTGACTTTCTCTACAAATTATTGTTAAAAAGCTTCTGCTTTTATTTAGTTCACTCTAATCGAGAAAAAATTAGCAGAAATAGTCTTCATTACTTGCTTCCTTGTAAGTAGAATCGAAATAAGGGAGTACCATAGGTTAAAGTGATAGTCAAAAGCTGGTTGCTATATGACTGAAGTTTCTTTGTTTGTATGGACAGGAGTTGACAAATTCCTGTATGAGAAAAGTGTAAGTTTTTCAAAGCTGAAACCAAAAACAACGAATATCTCAAAAGCGATCAACTCCACGAAAAAAAAATGTATATGACATAAATTGTGTTTTATCCTGATCTTCATTTGTTGTGTAGTATGTTTCTGTCTATCTCTTACGGTTTGCCAGTTATGCAAGATTCAGTAAAATTCATCCAGAATAAACTAGCCTTCAGAGGCTATTCCCAGAAAATTCAAGATATACATTTTATTTGTTGGGTAAATATCTTTAATATATGATATTTTAATCAAAATCGTTAGAGCCATTTTTGAGAAAATCAAAATTGTCGAAAATTTTTCCATGTAAAGGGTGGGGGGATTTTCTTGTAAATCATTCTGTCGCATCCTTGACAGATACTGAACTTAAATACGAAGTTTGGTATTCAACGGACTTTTCGTTTTTGAGCTATGCTGTCCACCGACACACACGCGCGCGCACACACACACACACACACACACACACACACACACACACCTTCTTTTTTTGGATTCAGGTGGACCCAAAACATGTATTTCCGGTGAAATCTCGGTATCGAATTTTTGGGTGGAATGCAATATCTTCTTTATACACTATGTACATAGCACATGTAGAAGAAGTGAAAATATATTTAGTTTCCAAGTGCTAGATAAAGAACGCTCCAGTTCCGCAACTATAAATTTCTTTCTTCGCGTTTTAATTGCACCCTGTTGTTAGATACCCCCTAGCAACATTGGGAATACATGCAAAGACAAGATCTCCAGCATTGAAGTCTATTGCTCTTGGAACTTGAACCATATTTGCTGATTGTTCAGGCATCACAAAAACCGCTTCTAGTTATGAAGTTCATCTTTGTGTTAAGAAAAGGTTACGGGAGAGGTAAATTGTAATAAAACAAATATAGACTGTATCTATTTTAATGTAATATTATATTTCATGAGTGCTGGTGCAGGTCTACTAATTTTCTCAGCTAAGGACCAGTCAGAAGCGTGAAGACTCTTCTTTGCTGGTCTCACGGAGTAGCCCAAAACATAGGAAATAAATATTAATAGTTATTTTATTTTCATAGCTTCCTTTATTGTAAGGTTGTCTCAAGGACAAAGCTTAATAAATACAAACTTAATAAGAACACATATAAATGGTTGAATATAGCAATAAGAAATAGAGCAATATAGAAAATACTGTATCAAAACTCAAGTTACAAATTTACAAGTAAAGGGTGGAAGAACATGGGATAATCATTAAAAAAATATGATGTGTTCCATAAACATGACTTTCTCTGCATCGCTGTAACAAATTATTGTTAAAAAGCATATTCTTCTATCTACTTTATGATAATCGAAATAAACATCAGCAAAATTTGTCTTAATTGTTTGCTTCCTTGTGAGTAGAAGGAAAATAAGGGAATGCATTAGGCTAAAAAGGTAGTCAACATTCTTTAAAAGCTGGTTGCCATGTGAATAAAATCCGTTTCTATATAGGGTCAGGAGTTTACAACTTTACGTGTGAAAAAAATTTAAGTATTTAAATCTGAAACAAATAATAAGGAATATCTCAGAAATGTTCAGTTCAAAGAAAAAAACATATATGACATAAATTGTGTGTTTTAACGTGTTCTACATTTTTTGTGCAGTAAGTTTTTGTCTAACTCTTACAGTTCACCAGTTACGCAAATTTCAGCAAAATTCGTTCAGAATAAAGAGGTCTGTTGAGGCTACTCCCAGAAAATTCAAGAATTACAGTTTTTTACTTAACATACAGTATTTTAATCAATATCATTATAGCCATTTTTGAGAAAATCCATATTTTTGTTATTTTTCCAAGTAGTTTTGTGGGGGAGGGATTTTCCTCAAAATCTTCGTGTCGCATCCCTGGAAGATACTAAACTTAAATACCAAGTTTGGCATTTTACCGACTTTTCGTTTTTTGAATTATCGTGTTCATAGACACACGGATACACACAGAATCTTTTTCTGAAAATATATTTTTTTGGATACAGGGGATCCTAAAACGTCTATTTCCGGTGAAATTTCGGTATCGAATATTTGGGTGGAATGCAATATCTTCTCTATACACTATGCACATAATACGTGTAGAGAAAATAAAAAGAGGGTTATTCATGATGAAGAATATAAACATGATTGCTTAAAGGAGCTATTGAACCCTTCAAAGCAAACATAATATCTGTAGTGTGTAAGACTAGCATTTTGCATTGTTGGCGAAGAACGTAAAAATTGTTTCACTGCCACCAATTAATTACCCGATCAGCGTAATATGGTCGAGTGCATATTTTTCTTTGGAATATGAAACTGTTTGCTCATAGATTCTCGTCGTCGATCTCCTTGGCTTGGGCAAGGCTCGTTTCAAATCGTATTGTTGGATCTAATATTTAACCAGCATGTGAGCCAGGTTTAATACGGCTGTGCTTCCTTGTGTGGCAATTCCGAAGATCTCTTCGTGAGTCACATATCCAATTTTCTGGAGAGAATTAGCCAATATATGTCGGATTGTGTATTTTCGTTCTTAAGCCACTGGTTTATTAACACTTAACAGATGAAGAAAGAAGCAGATTGCTCCGCTTATCACCGATACAAATTATTTGGACGATTAACACGTATAACGCTCATTACTGTGAGACCGTTAATTAGCCTCGTAGTAATAATAACAATCAAGTTTATTAATTATTTAAATATATATGTAAAGAAAGTTAATATTTAATAAGTTGTATGCAAAGGAACCAAGAAGCCAGTTGTTTACTTAAAAGTTACTCAGAATCATGACGCCAGACTGGATAGTGGGGTGAGAAGTTGCCTCTTTTGTGAAAGTCACGTTCGAGTTCAGTATAAGGGGAAACCACAGTTTAAAGCACACAAGGGGACTTCTTCTTTATATTCGTGGTACCACGTGATTATCATGACGCATTCTGGGAGATTTGCAATGGTTTTTGGGTAACGATGGTGTCATTTTGGCGGACCTTCCAACCAATCAGAAAGATGCCACCATGACACCGTTTTTTGTTTATAAGAAGTAAGGTATGGCACATCGAGGTCATTTTGCTAGGAATTTACCCGTGAGAGAGGCAACGTCATCGCATGTTAAGAATTCGCCCGTGTGTGAGGCAAAGTCGTTTGTTAAGAAGTTCGCGAAGTAAGTTTATTATAATAAGAAACTGTATGTGAAGTTAAGTAACGTCGCTCACCTATTTAACAGTTGGCTTGTGATTAGGTGAAAGTGAATTGTGCCATGTAGTCAACTAAAACAGTGTAATTGAGAGTACTTGTGAGTAAGTGTTAAAGAGCATCAGTCAGCAGTATAAAAGTGTATAACCAGGTACTTGTCTTCAAAACTCCTTTAGAATAAACAGCAGTAAAAGGTTACAAGTGTTTTCTTAACAATTGCAGGATCACTCCTACAACTCCTCCCACTAGCCAAATCCACGCCTGGGAGAGTCAATGTTCGTGCAAGACTGAGCAACGCCGTGGCAATCCATCCCAGAAGAGCTTCAGTACCAGGTACGTGAGTGTAGTGGAGTTGATTGGAAGTGACAATTACGCTGCACACAAGCACCCAAAGGGAGGCGTAAAATCAACAAGCTAAAATACTCCCGCATATGGCACATAACGTGCACCACTAACAACGCATCGAAATCACCGCTGCAACTGCGGCACAGGCAATAATCGCGTCTTCCTCGAACTGCCCCCCCCCAAAAAAAACTCCCTCGTCATGCTTTGCCGCTTAACAAATAAACATCGATACAATATAAACGCGTTAAATTACATTTACATTACAATTATTAACGTTTAAACACTTTTTGGACTATGTGACTAATTTCTACCAATATGATTGTTACTGGACCTAAGTTAACATTCCCACATCTAACCTGATTGTTCTAGAAACAAAAGGAATCGCTATAATGATATGGACTCAAAAACCACACACGCGGTAAGTAAAGCAGTTGGAATATTTATTTTAACAAATTCCAAAAATCATACCACTTTTATAATTAAGAACACATCTTCCTTTAAAACATTAATTCCTTCCCTGCTAAACACACTATACTTTTTCGGTCGATGACCAAAGTTTTTCCTTTTCAAGAAAGCAACTAATTTACTAAATAATGAATTGTCAATTCTACCATCCAACTTTAAAGTAGTTTTCGGCATTGAATACTCTGTCCATAAACTGTCTGCAGACTTTAATCTGTCACTTCTCAAAACAAAATACGCCAGCAAATTCGTTTTCTTAATCTGCAAAACTTGTTCTTTAAATATTTTTTCAACATTTGTACACTAACTCGTACCTTCGTTTAAACTTCTTCGGAATTAATGTAGAGCATGCTACTCTCCAGGCTTCTTCGATTATTTTCTCTGTCCTCTACCATAACTTTATTCATATTGAAATTGTTAGTAGGCACTACAGTAAAAACTGTCTCCACAACCAACAAACCTTGTTTATAAAAAACGATGAAAAATACATAACAACCACATTTCTCAGATAAATCATTTACATCTAATCAATATTTTAATTAATTTATTACCATATTTTAATGAATTAATACTCATCGTTCAGAAAATAGTATGCGGTACACGTGTGTGAAGTGTTTGCAGAATTTCGTAAACTAAAAAGACGAAACGAAGTTGAGTATTTTCAAACTTTCCCTCGGTTCTGCAATAGTACATTTCTTACTATTGTATCACAATATAGTATATAAAAATGCAGTGATTTGAAGACTTGAATTGTCACTGTAATTATAAATCAACAAATGTATTCTAGCGTTTTATTGTTTATGACTGATGCCTTCTTACTCAAATGCTTATGCATGGCGTCACTTTCCTTACTTCGCGCGCCCATTTACATTTTATATAAGCACATATTAAATCCTTTGAACATATGCGTGCCTTTTTTATGGCTTTTCGTCTTTAATCTTGTCTCAAGTAGCAGAAGACAAACGAAAACGATAAATTCCACACTTCTTTATGTTTTCTGACAGATAAGATAGAAACTAGCAACTTAATTCCCATGATATGTATATAGTAATAGCAGCAGTGGGATGAGGAAATTTCAAATAAATGAGGACTAAAATGTACTACTGGAAAACTGTACGTCTCACTAATCCCAGATGTTTCGGTTGCACATCATTAGTGGTGTTGTCCAGATTCTTGTTTTACTTCTTGTTTACTGAATCTTCTTATTAGACCAGAAATCTTTATATTAGTTTGCAGAGATTCTCCATTTCTCTGCCTTCCTTTTTAATTTTTCATGCGTTCTGCAGTTTATTCGTTTCGTAATCGGCTTACCGATGACTGACACTCCCTCCGCTAGAACTTACAAGCCAATGCCTAGGGGTCAGAAGCCTGTCGGGGAGCCAACGGTACGAAACCACTGAATGGAGAACTTGTTACGAGGGGTCGACCCTTTATATACATATGTGCACATGATCATGCGAAGCACGTCCCATTAGGCACGCTCACTCACACTCACACAGATACGCACACGCGCACACACACACACGCATTCTACTTACACACGACACTATACAGATATAACTTCACTATTTACACTATGTACATTTCCGCTGAGCGACAGCTAGGAAATTCGGTTTTGTTTGACGCCATTTTTGGCGGCCTCTGCCGTAGTTGTGGTTGTTGGCGTGGGTCCGTTGGAATGGCCTGGGCGCGGTGTGAGGTGTTTAGGTTAAAACATCCGGATCCTGGAATGTTTCCGGTGTGTGTATGGATTCAAGGATGGTGGGCATTAGGGTTTCTTGGTGAATTATGATGTTGGGTGTGAGGATAGGGGCGCGAAGGGAGAGGTTTTGTATGGTTTGGAGGTGGCGTAAGGCGATTTTGGAAGCGTTGGCCCAGGCCACGCAACCATATGAATGCTTTGTACAATATAAATTTTGATTTTACATGCAGTTTTTTACTGCGAAAAATGGGGGCGTATAACTTTAACCGCTGTCGCCCTTTGTTGGCGGTATTTTGAATGTGGGTGGTCCGCCGCACTTTGCGATCCATGGTGACGCCTAGGTATTTCACTTGCTGACGACAGTGCAGTCTTTGACCACC
Organism: Hymenopus coronatus; assembly: GCA_030762935.1. NCBI lineage: Eukaryota > Metazoa > Arthropoda > Insecta > Mantodea > Hymenopodidae > Hymenopus > Hymenopus coronatus. Next base: position 47,226,920 of record CM060886.1, read on the forward strand.
GACCGTTAGGTCCATTGCCGGAGGTTTAAGCCGCTGGGAAAAATAGATTAGCTGGCATTTGGTTGCGTTAATTTCTACTCTCCAGTCATGGAGCCATGACAGAAAGCGGTCAACATATCGCTGCATTTCTAAAATATCCAAACGAAGATTTTTGTGGGGATTGTGGGCACTGTCGTCAGCATACATGGCCACCTTGCATCTGGCGTCCACGGGGAAATCATTGGTTAATAGTATATACAAAAGAGGGGATATTAGTGCCCCTTGTAGCACGCCAGCCTGCACTACACGCTCCCGAGAGGAAGCGCAACCCACTTGGACGTAGAAGCGGCGGTTTTCTAGAAAACCGTGCAGTAAAAACATGAAATTTTGGAGGCCGGGAAAGTTGCGGTGCAATTTATAGATGAGGCCATTGTGCCAGCACCGGTCGAAAGCGTCGCCCTCCGTGGTGTAATGGTTACCATGCTAGCTTCATATACCCAAGATCGCGGGTTCAAATCCGGCGGAGGACGATTGATTTTTTCGGGCGTAAAAATCCTTAGCATGGCTTCCTTTGGAAGGGAAGTAAAGCTGTGGGTCCCGTGTCGTAGATTTACGGCACGTAAAAGAACCTCAAGCCTGATAAGAGAGGCCTCTGAGCAAAATTAAGCGATCTTTCACGCCCAGTTTAGAATGGAACGCTGAGAACCATAGCAGTTAAAGAGCGTCCATAAATAACAGGCCATTTCCGGTCGAAAGCGGCTTCTACGTCCAGAAATAGCGCCAACGTCGAAGCCCCATTGTTAAATTGCTCGGTGACATCTTCAGCTAATCTCTTATCTTTATCACACGGGTAAATCCGCAAGAAAAGCGGATAGGTACCGTGGTGATTTGCCCCCGCCCGAGTACACTCGGGCGACTAGTTCCTGCTCCTGGCTCCTGGCTCCAGCTAATCTAAGCAATTGCAATTCTATGGAATGACCTTTTTTAAAACGAAACTGAGATTTTGATAATACATCCATCTCCGAAACTTGATTTTGTAGTCGACAAAGAATAAGTTTTTTGAGCAATTTTCCAATAGTAGACAAGAGACTAATGGGGCGATAATTTTGAGGATGCCTGGTGCTTTTCCCTTGCTTAGGGAGCATAATTGCCTTGGCTAGTTTCCAAGTTGCGGGGAAAGGGTTTAGCCTCAAGCAGGCGTTAAATATCTTGGTTAGCTGCACCAGGGCTTTTCTCGGGAGATGTTTGAGTTCCTCATTAGTCACTTTGTCCGGGCCGGCGGCTCCCATTAGGCAATTTCCTAATGAGCTTGTACACTTCCTGCGGTGTAATGTGTTTTATGTTTTGTTCATGCTTCTGCGCCACTCAGTTTCGTAACCAAGTCTCCAGCTTCTCTTCCTGTGGTGTAGCCTTTCTCCTCGAGGTTTTCCCGGACGAGGTCCTCCTCCAGGTCCTCGGGGAGTCGCTTGATGACGAACCGAAGTGGTTGTTCGCTCCGGGGGGGGGGTGAAGCTGAAGTTTCCAATCCCTGCATTCTTCAGGCGGTTCATCGTGGGGATGGCGTCTTGTTTCCTCTGGAGGAAGAGCTTGAGGCAGTGGCGTGTGGTGTGTAATTTTGAAAGAACCCTCCGGGAGGGAGTTCCGAAGGCACCTAGACTTAGGGCCGAATGCACCAACCATGACCTGAGGAACCGCCGGAGGTACTGCGTCACCTGTGAAGGCTACGGCCATTTCACGGGTCAGGCGCAGTGTCCCGCATATCCACGCCGCCGACAAGCACCACCGCCAGTTAAGCCAGCCGACACCGCAGCCACAGTACTATCTCGAAATTTCTCCACCGTCACCACCTCTAGTCCGCCTCCAGTACAAACCGCCGCAGCAGACAACACCATTTTGGATGCCATCCAGGATCTGCAAACGCAAATCCGAGAAATCAGCTCGCGAATGACTTTGATCGAGGAAACCTTATCGACCATCACCACCGCCGCCCAGGACGCATCCGTGCATCGCCTCCACAACCTAGAGACCAAACTCCACGACATACAGGAAGCCACCGCCGCCACCGCAGCTACCCTGGAGATGTTCGTCCCCAGCTGCACTTCGCAGCTACACACCACCGCTGAGAGGCAGACGACCTTGGAGGAAGGCCTTCAACGACTGACCACTTACATATCTGACAGACAACCACCTGACCATACTGACATAATCCACAGTCTACACCGGAAACTAACCCGGATTGAGAACACTCTCCAGCAATCGCCAACAGCACCTACCAACACATCTGCTTCAACAACCCAGAGTGACATCACTGTCGCTCCATTCACAACCTCAACATGGACTCGACCACTCCGACACCATGGACACCTTCCACCAGAAAACGCAGCTCAACCAAATCTGCACCAACCAGAACAACAGCACCAGCAACACGACTTTATGGACTTTAGCCACGACACAGCCAGCTCCCGACAGAGGGACCTCCAAACAACATACCTTATCCAATGACTACTTATGAACGACGGTACGTGGACGTCCGCTACTTTGAAAAACTGAACCAACACCAACGAAACCAAAAACTGAAAAACAATGAATAAAGACACCCGAAAATCCCAACTCCCCGGGTGGCAGACACGGCCTCGGTCATGTCAGTACCCGGAACCCTTCTCCACTTCTGCTGGGCCGCCGCTTAGTTCGGCCAGCAGCTAAAATCTCCCGCACTAACGAGGGTGCTCAGCGGAACCTCACCATCCCGATCTATCTCCCTTGAATCCTACACTTCCCAACCCATTTCCGAACTTCACCCAATGGCGAGATAAGCCATTCTTTCAACGTTCCAATTCCCTTACCGTCTCCCCTTTCAAAAAATTAAAAAAGAAAAAGGCTTGCTCCGGGCAGCTTCGACATCTAATATAGGTGTCGGACCGACTTTATTGGCATCAGTGGTAGAAGTCGGACTTGATTGACATCTGCCTTCTACTTGCGAGTCTTTGATGACCTCTGGTGGAACGTTTCGGAACTCTTTGCTAGTTTTAAGTCTTTAGCACAGAATAGAGAGTCTTGACTTTCAGTTTTTTGTACAAGTTTTAAAATGACATCTGCTGGTGGTATTTCAAAGTTAACCACATTACTGCTATTACTATGAATGAATATTTTTCCCAGATATCCAACTCTGAAGGAGTGTTAATGGTTTTGAATAATTTGATTTCCTGTCCCATTTCGTGGTTAGTATTCCAGAAATGATTGGCTACTGCTGATTTATCCAACTGTTTCAATTTAATATTTCTTTGATGTTCCTTAAGACGAACTTTTAAGTTTCTCTTTGTTCTGCCAATGTAAAATTTTTCACAATCATTGCACTTTATTTCATATATACCAGATTTACTTAACTTATTCACTGTTTTGTCAAGTGGTTTATTTAACATCTTCAAATTGAATCTGCTGCAAGGGGCAAGTGTTATATTATGTTTGTAAAATATTTTTTTTAAATTCTAGAAACAATTTTGGATGATAATTATTTTATACTTCAAATTGTCTTTTGTTGGTTTTAATAAGCTAACTTCTTTTTTCTTCTCTTATTTTTCTTGTTTATTAAAATATTTTAAATTAATTGTCTATCAAATCTATTATTTTGTGCTACATTGATATTATAATTAAATTTTTTTTTTGTTCTTCCTTTGTTAAAGGTACATTAATTAGCCTATGTATTAAGCATTGAAAAACAGCATATTGACGGCTTTTAGGACTGCATTTATTAGTTTTTATATAATTATCTACATGAGTTGGCTTTCTATAAATTCCAAACTGTAACACAGCTCAGTAACAATGATCACTGCAGTGCCAGTCACACAAGGGCACGAAAGTCACACATATTTTGTGCATGTGGACAAATGTTAGAGCAGTGACCTGGTGCCTACAGCAGTAAATATGGATATCCAAGAAAGGTAGCATATAGTTCTTTTCAATTTCCATGGTAAACTTAATACTTTCACCCTGAGCATTTAATATATCCAATGATTTAATGCTTTTTTGATTGGTCTTTCACAGTACCCAGGTAGGCTGACGTCATGAAATTGAAACATAATTGAAGAATATTATGCCACGGTCGGGTATCTGAATTTTTAATATGAATCAGTTCTCCAACTTCTTTGTTTATATTGTTAGTGTACTTTACATGATCAATCCTTATGGAAATTCCAAATGCTTTCAACAGCTTTCTTTGCGTCAAAATTATATTTTAGCACAGTTTAATTAATATCAAATGACAGCTCATATCATTAATTATGCAAAAAAAAAAAAAAAAAAAAAAAAAACAGGCGCCTAAGGCTGAGAATTCCCCCATTGCTGTATTCTTTTTTCGTTTTGGGATTTATCTTTCTTTCCAATTACATGTATCGTGTTCTCCTACACTTGTCCCTAGATGTTAGCTTGGTTCTTTGAAATCTTACTTCTTCATCGGCATATCTTATAGACTTTGTTCTTCTCTTTCATATTACCACTCCTGTCCTTTTCTACAAACAATTCTTTGTAAAATTCAAGTAGGTATTCAAGTGATAAGCATTCTTGTCTTCTGCACCTTATTATTCTTGTTGTACCAATGTTTACTCCCATTCTGACTGACTTGTTTCTGGAAAGAGATTAGGAGTCATCTCTATTTCCAGTCAACACGAAATTTCATCAGAATATCCACAAGTGCCTTTCAATACAGTTGCAGCTTCTCCATGTACCTTTAAGAAATGTTGCCAGGTTTATCATAAAAGTCCAATATATTCCTCATTCCTACACTACTATTTCTTCCGCCTAATTTTCTTTAACGTTTATTTCCAGTGTATTATAACGCACTTTTGGATTTCTGGTGGATTTTGTAGGACACGGCAAGGGAAATATAAGAAATCTCGTCCTAAATGTTATTGCTACTACACACAGGTTATATTATAGATAGGAAGGATGAATCTGATTTGCGATTATCAAATGTTAAAGAAATGGATATTACATGCTGGCCTTAAAATTTCACAGCTGAAAATTCACATTTGAAAAAAAAAAGTATTGAACAATTCTAATCATTAATAACACATTCTCGGAAATGCCTTATACCAAAAGAAAGGTTGTGTTTTTAGAGATATTTATATTTTTAGTGTCTGTGGTAAATTTTTGTCTATCTCACAGCGTTTACCATCTATGCAAGGCTAAACAAAATTCCTTCCGAAAAGTGAACTTCTCAGGTATTTAAGAACAAAGTTTATTATTCATTAACATACGGTTTTAAAAAAAATCGTTAGGCTAATTTTTGAGAAAATAAACAAATTAAAATGGGTTATAAAAAGGCAACTATGGTGGAAAACACCCACACACAGACTTTTTCTAAAAACACTTGTTTTTGGACTCAAGGGTACTCAAAGAATGTATTTCCGTTGAAATCTCGGTATAGAATTTTTGGGTAGTAAATAATAAATATCTACATAATAGTTGATATACTATGAATGCTTGAAACCTGGGACTTAAAAGTATTTACAACATTGTAAATCACCATTGGGGTTGTCATCTCAAAATAATTTGAGGTCACCTTGTGGTTTACCGGGAAACATGGGAGGCAGTTGAGAAATTGAATGCCATGCCGGTATGTTACCACGATAGCTCAGTGGTAGAACAACCGGCTAGAGACCGGGAGATCCGTGGCTCAAATCGCGGCTATGGCAAGGAATTTTTCAGTGTTCTACACACGGCTTGTGTGAAAAACAATTAAATCAATAATAAATAAAATGTCTAATTATTATGTACGTGGTAAAGAAAGTATAATAGTGTCATTGTTGAGAGCCGAATACGGACCTTTGATTTTCTATATTGCTGCACACTTTCTTATATATATATATATATATATATATATATATATATATATATATATATGTGTGTGTGTGTGTGTGTGTGCGGTGAACCTTCAAAATATAATAGCCTCGACATGCATTCTTTGCATGAGAAGTCTTTTTGGACATTTTAATAGCAAAGCATAATAAAGGTGCAGAACCTAAAATTTCTGGCTCTGTACATATCACATTTCTCGTCGCGTGCTTAGGCATTATATAGTATTCTGGATTGTCTCATCGCTACTCAAGTAACAGCTTGAATATAATGAAATATAAAAACATATTGTCATAAACCAGCCACAGTGCTGCGCAAAGTTCAAGGACAAATGCTATCTGCCTGTGCTTCGGTCTCTTTGTTGCCGAGTCTTTACTTTCTCTATACGCACTATGTACATAGTGTATAGAGAAGGTATTGCACTCCACCCAAAAATTCCATACCGAGATTTCACCGGAAGTATGTTTCAGGGTCCCCAATAACCAAAAAAAGCATTTTCACAAAAAGGTCCGTGTGTGTGTGTGTGTGTGTGTGTGTGTGTGTGTGTCCGTGTGTCTATGAACACGATAATTAAAAAAGGAATAGTAGCTAAAATACCAAACTTTGTACTTAAGTTTAGTATCTTCCAGGGATGCGACACGAAGATTTTGAGAAAAATCCCCCACCCCAAACTACCCTTTACATGGAAATGTTTTCGAAAATTAGATTTTCTTAAAAATGGCTAACGATTTTGATTAAAATATTCCATATTAAAGATATCTACCTCACAAATAAAATGTGTATCTTGAATTTTCTGGGAATACCTTCTAACGACCTGTTTATTCTGGATGAATTTTGCTTAATTTAGCATAACTAGCAAACCGTAAGAAATAGACAAAAACTTACTATACAAAAAATGTAGGTTTTTTTTTAAATACACAAGTTATATCATACACATTTTTCTCGTGGAGCTTACCGTTTTCGAGGTACTCATTGTTATTAATTTCAGCTGTGAGGTACTTATGCTTTTCTCAGACGGGAGTGTCCGGTTTTCTTTTGTTCTAATCCTGGCCAAGAAAAGAAGCGATTTGTGATGACAATCGCGTAACGACAGCTATTAGAACATTTGACTATTGGTTTAGCCTAGTGTATTCCCTTATTTTCTTCCTACTTATACGGAACTAACTATAAGAACATTGTGCTAATGAGTACCGCGATTAGCAAGGTGTAGAAAGAAGAATTCTTATGTAAGAAGTTTGTAGAACAGCTAGAGAAAGTAATGTGAATGTAACACATCACATTTTTTAAGAATATTTTGTTGCAGAATAGGTAGAGACTAGCGATTTTCAAATGACTTTCTACAGCTCTCCTGCAAACAAACTACCGGAACCAGCCAACAATATATACAATATTGCAATAAATTATTCTTTTATCTACATAATGTTTATCAAGATAGACATTTATTTCTCTTCTATTACAAGTAACTAAATAATAAGATCATCCATGTTAATCTACTTACAAGGAAGCAAGAAACAATACTATTTCTGCTATTTTTTTCTCGATTAGCAGGAAGTAAATAGAAGCATAAGCTTGTTAAAAATAATTTATTGCAAAGATATAGAGAAAGTCATGTGAATGAAACACATAAGATGTCTTTTTTCTTTCTTTTATTGGTAACCTGGTTGGTCATATCGGACGATGAATGAAATTGGTGAAATAATGAGTAAATGATCTTAGGGTCCACGGAGCTTAAAGTTACTCTACATTCGTCTTCTCAGGATAAGGGAAAACCCCGAAAAAAAACCTTATCCGGGTAACTAACCCTAAGCGTGAGGCAGACATGCTACCACCACGCTACCTAGGCGGGCTTGATCTTAAATTTTAGTATTTCCTTTCGAAGCTGTCGATGTTTATCAAAGCATAGTGTTAGGGAGAAAATAATATGATCTCAGAGAAAATATAGCACAATGATTTGTGTTGAAAATTAAAATCCGGGAAATTAGGTACTCTACGGCTTAAGCGGAACACAGAACCTCCAAGAAAATTATGATGATTTTAAAATACGTGGAAAGGATTACAATTCTTTCTACTGATTCATAAACTCCATTTGTATAAACATCACAGGGTTGTATTATCCGGCATGTAAATTATACAATATTTTATGTAGAATGCAGTTACATTGCTTGATGGTGTACTGCGTATGTTGAAATCAACAACAATTAGCAAAGATTAGAAGAAGCTATTGAAACCCGTAATACGCTGTGAGTTCGTAACGTGCCTTGTGCTTAAGGTGCAATAGACCCACAGCAAGGTGGGCGAGAATCTTTTGAATGCTTTAGGAGGGGTGAGCTGTATCGGCACTGTATAGCAGTATCGGTAAGGATCGCTGCAATAAAAGCATTGATGCAAACGTTTATCTGGATTATCGTGCAAAAACACGTATGTTCAACATACAAGGCAGATAGAGAAAATATTATATTCCACCCAAATATTCGATACCAGGATTTCACTAGTAATACGTGGTTTGAGGACCCATAAATTTAAAAAAAGAATTTTCAAAAAAGTTCCATGAATTTGGGTGTGTCTGTGAGTGGACAGCATTACCGAGAAACGAAAAGTTTAAAAGTATTAAACTTGGTATTTAAGTTCAATGTTCCAAGGATGCGGCACAAAGATTTTCAGGAAAATCCCGCCACCCCAACCTGCATTCTAATTTTTCGTTTCTCCAATTTAAAAGTAATATTTGAAGGATATGTTGGTTGATCTGCATAGAGCAGAACAGGTTTCACGGTTATTAACCGACTGGCGGTGAGTCGTGGGGCTTCAGAGTGAACTGAATGCTTGCAAATGTGACATTTCAAAATTTTCGATTTTGTAAAAAGTGGCAATTTTGATTAAAATCTGCATGTTAAAATATTTAGATGGCAAATAAAATGTATATCCTGATACTTGAGAATAGCTTCTGAGTTCTCCATTCTGAATGACTTTTGCATAATAGTAAACTGCAATATATAGTCAAAAAACTAACTACACAAAACTTGTTGATTTCGTAAAACAAACAATTTACGACATATATCTATTTTTTTAAGTATATCTAATCACTTCCGAGAAATTCAGTGTTATTTTTTTCAATTTTAAAATAATTAATCTTTTCTCAAACGGAAGCCTTTGTCCGTTTTGTTTTACTCCTAGCCAAGGAAAGAAAAGCTAATTTAAATGATAATCGCATAGCAATTGTTTTAAAAGATTTTACTGTCGCTTAAACCTAGTGTATTCCTTTATTTCTCTTCTATTACAAGTAACTAAATAATAAGATCATCCATGTTAATCAACTTACAAGGAAGCAAGAAACAATACTATTTCTGCTATTTTTTTCTCGATTAGCAGGAAGTAAATAGAAGCATAAGCTTGTTAAAAATAATTTATTGCAAAGATATAGAGAAAGTCATGTGAATGAAACACATAAGATGTCTTTTTTTCTTTCTTTTATTGGTAACCTGGTTGGTCATATCGGACGATGAATGAAATTGGTGAAATAATGAGTAAATGATCTTAGGGTCCACGGAGCTTAAAGTTACTCTACATTCGTCTTCTCAGGATAAGGGAAAACCCCGAAAAAAACCTTATCCGGGTAACTCACCCTAAGCGTGAGGTAGACACGCTACCACCACGCTACCTAGGCGGGCTTGATCTTAAATTTTGTGTATTTCCTTTCGAAGCTGTCGATGTTTATCAAAGCATAGCGTTAGGGAGAAAATAATATGATCTCAGAGAAAATATAGCACAATGATTTGTGTTGAAAATTAAAATCCGGGAAATTAGGTACTCTACGGCTTAAGCGGAACACAGAACCTCCAAGAAAATTATGATGATTTTAAAATACGTGGAAAGGATTACAATTCTTTCTACTGATTCATAAACTCCATTTGTATAAACATCACAGGGTTGTATTATCCGGCATGTAAATTATACAATATTTTATGTAGAATGCATCTACATTGCTTGATGGTGTACTGCGTATGTTGAAATCAACAACAATTAGCAAAGATTAGAAGAAGCTATTGAAACCCGTAATACGGTGTGAGTTCGTTTTGTTTTACTCCTAGCCAAGGAAAGAAAAGCTAATTTAAATGATAATCGCATAGCAATTGTTTTAAAAGATTTTACTGTCGCTTAAACCTAGTGTATTCCTTTATTTCTCTTCTATTACAAGTAACTAAATAATAAGATCATTCATGTTAATCTACTTATTGTTTCTTGCTTCCTTGTAAGTAGAAGCGAAATAAGGGAGTACCATAGGTTAAAGTGATAGTCAAAAGCTGGTTTCTATGTGATTGAAGTTCCTTTGTTTGTATGGACACGAGTTCACAAGGTCCTGTATGAGAAAAATATAAGTTTTTATAGCTTAAACCATAAACAAGGAATATCTCAAAAACAATTAAATCCACGAAAAAAATGTATACAACGCAAATCGTGTTTTTTAGTGTGCTCTACATTTTTTGTGTGGTAAGTTTTTGTCTCTCTCTTACGGTTTAGCACTTATGCAAAATTCCGTAAAATTCACTCAGAATATAGTAGTCCTCAGAGGCTATTCCCAGAAAATACAAAATATACATTTTATTTGTATGATATTTTAATCAAAATCGTTTAGAGCCATTTTTTAGAAAATCAAAATTTTCGAAAAAAAAAATCCATGTAAAGGGTAGTTTGGGGTGGGGGATTTTTCTCAAAATCTTCGTGTCGCATCCATGGAAGATACTAAACTTAAATACCAAGTTTGGTATTTTACCGACTTTTCGTTTTTGAGTTATGTTCACAGACACACGGACACACACACGCACACGGACCTTTTTCTGAAAATACCTTTTTTGGATGCAGGGGACACTAAAACATATATTTCCGGTGAAATCTCGGTATCGAATTTTTTGGTGGAGTGCAATACCTTCTCTATACACTATGTACATAGTGCCAATAGAGAAAGTAAAAAAGATCTGTATATATTCTTCGTTAACAGGCGATATACAGATATTTGATGTTTGTGCTGAATTGGGACAGTGAATAATGAGATGTCAAGATACTAGTACTGTTCTTGAATATTACTAATCAAATTGTCTGTTTTGAAACGCTTTATTCACTTGATTTAGCCCTAGAACTATACTAATTAAAACTAGACTTATATTTTCTCTTTTCTACATTTTATTTATAACTGTCCCACCTTTTGTTTCAAAATCTGAAGGAGCGAGACAGTTATAACCAGTGACCGCTCTATTTGAGACCACAAGAGCACGTATAAACGCACACTTTTGACACCTTGTGAGTTTATTAAGTATTTTTTGTTTGAATGATGTTAAATGTAACATATATTCGGTAATTTAAAATATAACGCTCAACTTCTCTCATCCTGAGGAAATAAGTCATCAATATCTCTAGCACATCGTGGGTTATACATGTTTTAAGTAGCTTTTGCGCATTAGCGATTGGTATGACGTAATCGCCTAATGGGCCATAATCATAGGAATAAGCTACTGAACCTATTAATACAATGACTGTAATAGAGTGTTAATCCTGCCATAATCACAGGAATAAGCTACTGTACCTCTTAATACAATGACTGTAATAGAGTGTTAATCCTGCCATAATCACAGGAATAAGCTACTGTACCTCTTAATACAATGACTGTAATAGAGTGTTAATCCTGCCATAATCAAAGGAATAAGCTACTGTACTTCTTAATACAATGACTGTAATAGAGTGTTAATCCTGCCATAATCATAGCAATAAGCTGCTGTACCTCTTAATACAATGACTGTAATAGAGTGTTAATCCTGCCATAATCATAGCAATAAGCTACTGCACCTCTTAATACAATGACTGTAATAGAGTGTTAATCCTGCCATAATCATAGGAATAAGCTACTGTACTTCTTAATACAATGACTGTAATAGTGTGTTAATCCTGCCATAATCATAGGAATAAGCTACTGTACTTCTTAATACAATGACTGTAATAGAGTGTTAATCCTGCCATAATCATAGGAATAAGCTACTGTACCTCTTATTACAATGACTGTAATAGAGTGTTAATCCTGCCATAATCATAGGAAAAGGCTACTGCACCTCTTAATACAATGACTGTAATGGAGTGTTAATCCTGCCATAATCACAGGAATAAGCTACTGTACCTCTTAATACAATGACTGTAATAGTGTGTTAATCCTGCCATAATCATAGCAATAAGCTACTGTACCTCTTAATACAATGACTGTAATAGAGTGTTAATCCTGCCTTAATCATAGGAAAAGGCTACTGCACCTCTTAATACAATGACTGTAATAGAGTGTTAATCCTGCCTTAATCATAGGAAAAGGCTACTGCACCTCTTAATACAATGACTGTAATAGAGTGTTAATCCTGCCTTAATCATAGGAAAAGGCTACTGCACCTCTTAATACAATGACTGTAATGGAGTGTTAATCCTGCCATTTTTGGGCTTTGGCAGAAGTAGGTAAGGTACATGCGCGCGGAACCTCAACTTTCAGATCATCATATTCTTAACTGCAATACGTATTTAATTTCCACGTTATTTCGTTCTTGCTTAGAACACTGCCCTTACCAATACACTCAACAAACAGCCACAAAACTGCCCTTTCTTTCGCAAGAAAACTTATGATAAGTATCATCATTGTTATAGTTTTGTTGTTGTTGTTATTGTTGTGAGCAGCTGCAGCTGTATTAACTTGTTCTTATTGATAACTATTATGGAGCATATGCTATTCCCATTTTAACGGTTATTCGCCTTTCAAACTCTTGTAAACACCCAGAGTGTATACCTACTCACAAGCCGCTACTGGTTATAACCTTACCTTTATAGTAGATTAACATGTGACAATCTAGTAAGCCATTATTAATGTAGGTTAAAACCACTATGGAAAATATTTTGAGTAAATTCCAAATTTCACTCAATGTTTTATCCTTTTTACTTTCTCTACATGTACTATGCAACGCAGAAGGTATTGTAATGCACCCAAACATTCTATATAGATTTCACCGGAAATACATGTTTTGGGTCCTCCTGAATCCAAAAAAATCATTTCTGGAAAAAGGTCCGTGTATATGTGTGTGTACGTGTGTGTCTATCTGCGGACATATAGCTCATAAACAAAAAGTCCGTTAAAAACCAAACTTGGTATTCAGGTTTGGTATATTCCAAGGATGCGACACTAACATTTTTAAAAAAATCCCCCCACCCACAACTACCCTTTACATGGAACTTTTTTTTTTTAAATCTGATTTTCTAAAAACTGGCTCTAACGATTAGAATATCATATATTAAAGATATTTACCTGATAAATAAAATGTATATCTTAAATTTTCTGGGATTATCCTCAGAAGACTACTTTATTCTGGATGAATTTTAAGGAACTTTGCATAACTGCTAAACCGTAAGAGATGGACAAAAATGTACACCACAAAACATGTAGAGCTCGTTAGAACATACAATTCATGTAATATACATTTTTTTTCGTGGAGTTGATCGTTTTGAAAAAACATATACTTTTCTCATACATGAATTTGTCAACTCCTGTCCAAACAAACAAAGGAACTTCAGTCACATAGCAACCATCTTTTGTCTATCACTTTAACCTATGGCACTCTTATTTAGCTTTTATTTACAAGGATAGAAGTAATAACACTATCTCTGCTAAGTTTGTCTCGATTAGCGTGAAGTAAATAGAAGCATAAGCTTTTTAATAATATTAGTTGCAGAGATGTAGAAAAAGTAATGTGAATGGAACACATCAGAGTGCTTTATTCAAATTTACACTTTTAAAAATAACGAACAAAATTATAATCCATGAAACTAAATATTCAATACGAAACATTAAGATGTATGGCTAGTTTCTGAGAAAAGTTTTACATTCTCTTCTTCTCCAGCGCTTGGGTGTCTTCCAGATTTCATTTGCTAATAAATATAAAGGGGTGCGCTGTTGTATACCCAGATCAGGTAATGCTCTACAGCTTGCCTCACTTCTTTACAGTGTTCTCTTGTGAAGCATTCGCCATTAAGGAAGCCCTTCTACATATAACTAATTCAATATTTACCGATTCCTTAAGTGTACGGTTTGCCACCCAAAGCTCCAAACCAAAACACATACTGGTCTACGTAATCCGTTTATTAAGCAATAATATAAATAAGACTGATAAAAAGGTATCCTTTTCATGGACTCCCTCTCACATTGGCATACAAGGAAATGAAACAGCAGACGAAGCTGCAAAAGAAACAACTAAACATCCCGTCAGTGATTCGTCAATAGCTTCTCCACACCAAGACATGCCCCAACTACATCAAATACATGTATGTACATGCAAATCGCTCTGGCTGCACCAAACCTTTTCTACATTCTCGAACTCTCAAAAGAAGAGATCAAGTAATCTTCACTTGACTCAGAATCGGTCACTCCAAACTGACGCATTGTTATCTTCTAAAGACCAACCTCCAAACTGTACGAGCTGTGACAGGCCTCTAACCATACACCACATCCTTGTAGGCTGCCCACTGCATAGCAGAAGAAGAAATCTTCCTAAAGCTGAAGAAGACGCTACAGATTATAATGCATACAAATCTTTCTGATTTATTGTAAATGTAATGTAAATATTAACCTAACTGTAAATTGATATACGATGTATTTATGATCGTTCGTGACAAAACTTTGTAGTCAAAACGGCCTTAAATAAACATTAATAAAAGTCTTATGTGTTCCATTCACATGACTTTCTCTACAACTCTGCAATAAATTATTGTTAAAAAGCTTATGCTTCTATTTACTTCCTGCTAATCGAGAAAAAAATTAGCAGAAATAGTCTTATTGCTTGCTTCCTTGTAAGCAGAAGCGAAATAAGGGAGTATCATAGGTTAAAGTGATGGTCAAATGCTGGTTGCTATGTGACTGAAGTTCCTTTGTTTGTATGGATACGAGTTCACAAAGTCTGTATGAGAAAAGTATGTTTTTATAGCTGAAAGTTAAAACAAGGAATATCGAAAAAACAATCAAATCCACGAAAAAAATGTATACAGGATGTTTCCAAAATACGGGGCATAATTTCAGGAATGTATTTCCCACATGAAGACAATCAAAATAGTTCATTATAACACGTGTCCGGAAATGCTTTATTTCCGAGTTATGGCATTTACAACATTGAAAGTCCCACCTGTAGACAATCAAAATAGTTCATGTCCGGAAATGCTTCAGTGTTCTTTAGGCGTTAAGACTGTGCGACTGTGCGACATGTATTCAAATAAGAGCTGGCAGAGATACACTTCATGTACGGTAAGGCGGACGGCAATGCTGCGCTGGCTCGTCGTTTGTACCAGGAGAGGTACCCACAGCGACAATGTCCAGATCGGAAGACATCTGTACGTCTCCATTCCCGTCTGTGCGAGTATGGAGCATTCACCTCTCCTGGTTTGGGAAGGGGACGACCAAGATCTACAACTCCAAAAGTGCAGGAGGAGCTTCTGGGGGCTGTGGACAGGACTCCTTCTATCAGCACACGACGGTTAGCGTTGCAAGTCAATGTTCCTCATACGACTGTCTGGAGACAGTTGAACGAGTATCAATTGTATCCTTATCATTTGCAACGTGTACAGGCCCTGTCACCAGCAGATTACCCTGCACGAGTTAGGTTCTGTCAGTGGTTCTTGCAGCAGTATGGTGTAAATCCGAACTTTTCTGTCGTCGTATTATTTACAGATGAAGCACAGTTCACAAGAGATGGCATAACAAATTTCCACAATCAGCATGTATGGTCGCATGAAAACCCACGTGCAACTGTTGTAACTCATCACCAGGTGCGGTTCTCCCTCAACATGTGGACCGGTATCATTGCTGATCGATTAGTTGGATCCCATGTACTTGTAAACAGACTTACGGGGCAGGCGTACACAAACTTCCTGGAAAACACCATACCTGACGTTTTCAAAGACACTCCACTGATCAATCATCAACACATTCACTTCTTGCATGATGGCGCTCCTGCACACTTCAGTCTTACGGCTCGCCGGTACTTGGATCGAAGGTTTCCTGATCGATGGATAGGTAGAGGTGGCCCAATTGCTTGGCCTCCACGCTCACCTGATCTGAACCATCTCGATTTCTACTTGTGGGGCCATTTAAAATCATTGGTTTATTCGTCTCCGGTGCCGGATTTGGAATCCCTTCGGAATCGAATTGTGGCAAGTTGTGAGGACATACGCAATACTCCTGGAGTTTGGGATCGTGTTCGCAGGTCAATGAGACATCGATGTGAGGTCTGTATTCAAGCAGGAGGTGGACATTTTGAACATCTTCTGTAATGACAACAACCTGCGGAAAGAAAAACGTTCCAGTGAATTTCAATGTTGTGAAGACCATAACTCGGAAATGAAGCATTTCCGGACACATGTTACAATGAACTAATTTGATTGTCTACATGTGGGAAATACATACCTGAAATTATGCCCCGTATTTTTGAAACACCCTGTATAACATAAAGTGTATGTTTTAAAGTGCTACACATGTGTTGTGTGGTGAGATTTCGTCCATCTCTTACAGTTTAGCAGTTATGCAAAATTCCGTAAAATTGAGCCAGAATAAAGTAGTCTTCAGAGGTTATTCTCAGAAAATTAAAAATATTCATTTCATTTGTCAGGTAAATATCTTTAATATACGATATTTTAATCAAAATCGTTAGAGCCATTTTTTATAAAATCAAAATTTTCGAAAAAAGTTCCATGTAAAGGGTAGTTTGGTGTGGGGAGATTTTTCTCAAAATCTTCGTGTCGCATCCCTGGAAGATACTAAACTTAAATTCTAAGTTTGGTATTTTACGACTTTTCGTTTTTGAGTTATTGTGTTCACAGACCTACGGACACACGGACACACACACAGACCTTTTTGTGGAAATGATTTTTTTTGGATATTGGGGACCCTAAAACATATATTTCCGGTGAAATCTCGGTATCGAATTTTTGGGTGGAGTGCAATACCATCTCTATACACTATGTACAGAGTGTGTATAGAGAAAGTAAATAAGTGTTAGTATAAATGATATTTCCAATTACAACTTGAATAACCATCATTAGAAGATCCTTAGAAATATGACATTGGTATCAATAGAAAGAGAAAATGAAATATTTTCATTATGTTACATATTTATTAATTTCGTTACTAGGAGATGATATAGCAAAAAAATGTCTCCAAACGAAGACAAGAACATCTGCCTACTTCAAACTACCATTTCCATGGAAGAAATTCGAAAATTTTTATTTTCTCAAAAATGGCTAACATTGTGATGAAAATACAGTATATTAAACTACGTATGGGACAAATGAAAGTGTATCTTGAATTTTCTGGGAATAGCCTCTGAAGCCCTCTTCATTCTAAAAGACTTATGCATATGGTAAACTGTAAGAGTTAGAAAAACTTGTTATACTGTAAAATGTTTGTTATACACATTTTCAGAGATATTCCTTGTTATTAGTTTCAGTTTTAAAATACTTCAACTTTTCTCAAGTGGGAATTTGTAAACTCCTAGGTATGCTAAAATACCGAATTTCAATCACATAACAACCAGCTTTTAAAAGATTTGACTGTCGGTTTAGCCTAATGTATTCCCTAATTTCGCTTTTACTTATGAGAAAGTAAGTAATATAACCATTTCTGCTAATGCTGATATTGATTAGCTGCAAAGTAGATAGAAGAATACGATTTTTAAGAATAATGTGTTAGAGATATGGGGAAAGTAATGTGAATGGAACATATTAGATTTTTACTTTCTCTGTATGAACCATGTACATCGTGTATAGAGAAAGTATTGCACTGCACCCAAAAATTCGATACCGAGATTTCACCAGAAATACATGTTTTGAGACTCTCTGAATCCAAAAAAAAAAAGCGTTTTTAGAAAAATGTCTGTGGGTGTCTGTCTGTCTGTCTGTGTGTATGTGTGTGTGTGTCTGTGGGCAGCATAGCCCAAAAACGAAAAGACCGTTAAAGCCCAAACTTGCTGTTTAAGTTTGGTATCTTCCAAGGAAGCGACACGAAGATTTTAAAGTTAATCCCCCATCCCAAACTACCCTTTACATAGAAAAAATTTTGAAAGCTTTTATTTTCTTAAAAATGGCTCCAACGATTTTGATTAAAATATGGTATGTTAAATATATATATTTACCTGGCAAATAAAATGCATATCTTGAATTTTCTGGGAATAGCCTCTGAAAACTACTGTATTCTGGATGAGTTTTACGGAATTGTGCATAACTGCTAAACCGTAAGAAATAGGGAAAAACTTACTGCACAGAAAATACAGCTCACGTTAAACACACAATTTATGTCATATACATTTTTTTCGTAGAATTGATCATTTTTAAGATTATTCCTGGTTTTTCGTTTTAGCTTTGAAAAACTTAGTTTTCTCATACAGGAATGTCTTAACTCCTGTCCATACAAACAAAAAAAACTTCAGTTACAATGTAACCAGCTTTTGGGTATCATTTTAACCTATGGAGCTCCCTCATTTTGCTTGTACTTACAAGGAAGCAAGTAATAAGATATTTCTGCTAAATAGCATGAAGTAAATAGAAGCATAAGCTTTTTAACTACAATTTGTTGCAGAGATGTAGAGAAAGTCATGTGAATGTAACAGATTAGCTTTTTTTGTGTGCGCTAACGGTAATGTTAGTGCCTTTTAAATCACTAATTTATAATTTTAATGCCGATTTGCCTCCCTATTTCTAGCGTTTATTAAAATTAAATTAAATATTAAACTGCTGCGCAAGAGCCCACAAGGGACCGCCGGCCGCTGTGTCCCCCATCTCGTCCCAGGACAGGTGACTAGGATGGGGGCCACTATTGGAGGGTGAGACGTGGTCAGCTCCTCGAATCCCTCCCAACCGGTTAATGCGGCCCTCTCAACCTGGAACCCTTCTTTTCCATCAAGTAGCTCTTCAATTGACCCCTCAGGCACTAGTGGCGGCTCGTGGCTGGCAAATTAGGTGAATTAGCAGGACAGAAAAACATACTTATATTTATACAAGGTAATTTTAATAATTGTACTGACCTATTTCTTGTACATCAAATCAATCCTTCAGTAATTTAAGGCTGTAATTAATTAACCTGGCATTTTAAATGCTCTGCCAAATCCGAGTGTTTGTGCAATGATGGTGTTAAATTCAACAAAGCATCAACTCCTCTCTATTGTCGCTAAAAGGCAAGCATGGCCAACAAAACAATTTCTGCAGAGTTGGGGGGAGTACAACCATGGAAATTCCACAAACCGCGATTGCTTGAAACTAAGATTTTCCTGAATGTTTTTCACTTCTTTCGTATCACATATTTGTAGAGATTCAGAAGGGCGCCCACAATCTAAATCTTCCTTTTTATTTTCATATTTCCACCGTGAAGATTGTGTTTGTAATAAAATCCACACTATATCATAAACGGGATTCATATTTAAAACATTACAGCACACCAAAACGCACGGAATAATTAGACTACTCTACGTGTTCCACACCCAGAAAGTAGCGGCAAAGAGCAGTTTCGTCTACTTCACTGGCTGTCCCTCCACAAACAAACTTAAGCAAGTAAGCTATAGCAACCATACAGTAAGCTCCGCTACTCGGAGGTTGCAAAAACAAGGTTCACTTCACCTCTCACGAGACCGCATATCAGAATCGCGCGCTTTCTTCTACAGCAGAGCATCGTGCAGTACAAAAATAGATATATAGATTTGTAGTAAACATTCACATGTCAGGGACTTCACGAGGCTCAGTGTACCCCGGACCAGGTCTCCCAGGGGGGGGGGGATCCCATGCCTTAAAAATCTGCAGCTTAGTGATTATGGTTTAAATACTTGTGTTCCCTGTACATCACCGACTGCGGGGGCGACTGCTACGCCACTGTTGTTGCCTCCAATGGTATTTACTTGTTACAACAACCTTGTTGCCCGCCGTGCTTCTCTCTACCGGCGCCTTGCGAACTCATTTTACGAGCTGCTCATTTTTTGCCTTTGCTGGTGAAAATAAAAGGATCATGAAGCTTTACTATCTCGTACATAATACTTCTTCGGTAACTACTTTCTGTCAGAGCTTGTGATCATGCCTTACTCGAATTAAACTTGACCAAACTTAACGATACAAGGCGAAATCCCATATGGTCAACATGTGACGGCGTTCTTTGTTTCTTGAAACAGAAGACTGCAGCGCGCCCCATAGCGCACAGTTTATTTATTTTAGCAAATGTTGTTGTACCTAAGGGCACGTTTCGACATTAAGATAAAAATCTTGCATCTGCCGAGGACTACATGCGCTTTAGGTTCTTGGCCTTATAAGTAATACTTGTATTATTGCTCTATGTATGCTTATATGGAACCGTATAACTATGGCATGTACCGAAATGTTTGTAAAAATATTGTTACATTCACAGGACTTTCTCTACTCATAATATATTTATTTTTGTACAGCTGTCACAAACTGTTTTTGCAAAACATTATTAATTTCTCTACTTAGTACCCTGAAATTTAATACCGAGATTTCACTGCAAATACACGTTTTGGTGTCCCCTGTATGCAAAACAATTATAAAATTGTCTTTGTCTGTAAACAGCATAACTCAAACAACCAAAAGTCCGTTGAATACCAAATTTTATGAATAAGTTCAGTATCTTCAAAAGATGTGACACCAAGATTTTCAGAAAATTCTTCCACTCCAAACTACTCTTTAAATGGAAGATTTTTCGGAATGTTCGATGTTTTGGCTCCACCGGTGTTTATTAAATTAACATACATTAAAACTGTTTAGTAACAAATAAAATGTATACCTTGAATTTTCTCGAAATAGCCACTGAAGTTATCTTCATTCTAGATGACTTTTGTATAATTTGTAAATCAAAGACCTAATTCTCCCCCAAAAATGTATATTTCATAAAATACACAAATTATGTCACATATATTTTTTACGAGATATTCCCTATTATCGGTTTCAATTTTAAAATACTTATACTTTTCGCAAATGCGATATCGTTATTCGTTTTACTTATTCCTGGGAAGCAAAGAGTAAAACCCATCAATCTCATAGTGACCAGCTTTAACAGATTTGACTATCACTTTGGTCTAGTGTACTCCGTTATTTCATTGTATGTATAAGGAATTTTTAATGAAAGCATTGATGCACACGTTTATCTGTATTAACGTGTAGTAGTAAGAAGAATATCCTTTTCACTTTCAATAACACGTAGGTAGAGAAAATATTGTATTCCACCCAAAACTTCAATACCAAGATTCCACTAGTAATACATATTAATTTTAAAGAAAGCTTTTTTAGAAACAAGGTCGTGTGTTTGGGTGTGTCTGTGAGTTAAAGTTATTTTATTAACAATAAATAAGATATATAACTGATCAATTCTCTTGATTAAAAGCAGATTTAATTGCCTAAACCAGAAGAAGAAAGTAGAAAAAGAAGAAAAAAATATTTTTACCTATTCGCAGGTCTTCCTGAGAAAAGAAGATGCAGGATTGACCATAGAGGTTGTTAGAAATTTGTGAAATACCTAGATCCAGCACTGACGTAATTAAATACAGTCAGGTATTATCTTTATGTCCAGCAGAACAAAGCAGTAAAGCTGATGGCATAGGACATTAATGGAGGCAGTTGGAAGCGTGTAAGATGGAATGCCAAGTGATGTCAATGGCCGAATGTTTGTGGCGGGTGGAACACAATCACGACGACAGCAGACCCGTCATTCATTTCCTACTGCATCAAAATGTCGTCCGTTTGCGATGCAGTACCTGAGATAGCCTCTTGCTTACAAATTGAGAAGAGGGGAGTAACGCAAGACAAAGGAACAACGACCCTCATCCATCTTAGGTATCTACGAAAATGATGGAAAGGCGAAATATATTTTTATTATTTTTATTGTGCCAGACCTTTCTTCCTTTCCTTCTAACGTCTTCTCTTTTTATCTCGTCCTTTTCAAGGCTTTTGATTTGGGCGAGGACTGATCCTAAAAAAGTTACCTCCCCCTCGCTTTCTTCTCTGCCTCTTACCGAATCCCGAAGTGCACAGCCTGGTTCACAACAGGGCAAAAATACTGACGCAGTTTAACTGCCTTGTGAAGTTTACACGTAATGTTGCTTCGAAAAATAAAGTAAAATAAACAAAACCTGCATTTACTATCCCTGCTCCAGGATATTTGACCTCAAGCTTTATATGTTTTTTTTTATTATTGTTTATTTGTACAGCCCCCTTTAACTTCAATGGTCATATCGGGGGCTTTGGCTTGTGAAACTGTAGGTTCAGAACATTAGGTTAATAAACTTTTTATTACTAAACACTCGCACATTTACTCATACATTCATACTTCCAGACTCTATGGGGATAGGGAATAATTCTGGTTAAAGAAATATTCCCCGCCCCAGCCGGGAATCAAATCCGAGACCTCCGGGTGATAAGTCAGCTCGCTGGCGACTCGATCACGGAGGCAGTCCTTTATAAGTTTTGTCTTTTTACGTAAAATCCAATTTTGTGTAAAATTCTCCTTTTTTTTTTTTTTTTTAGGAATGAGGGCCTTTGTTTAATTTTACTCAATTCACCCCTCACCAACCAAACTATTTCTCAAACATATCTAATTACATTACACAACTAACACTAAAATACTTTCAACTAATCTAACTTCTACTCTAACTCCGCTACTCTTACATTCCGTTTCCCTACCGGATCGTAATTGTACTTAATTCATTATTGGTACCCAACAATTCCAACTTTTAATATTCTCTGTCTAAATCACTATCTCTATTATTATCTTCCCATCGTATATTACTTTCTTATTCTTTCTTTAAAAGTAATTTTTTAACTTTGATCCTAACTGCTATTGACAGTCAGTAGGTATTTACAAATTCTATCTCATTTCATATTCTACTTGCCAATTAATGCTATCTTGACACCACCATTTTCTTTAAATTAGCAATGCATTTTAATTAAGCTAAAACAAATCTTTTTGATTTTATATCTGATTAATTATTCCTTTTTTCATTTGAATATCAGCTTATTACTGTCTATAACTAGTCTTACCAACAACCAATAATTATCGCTAATTCACGACTAATAAATGCTGGTTCGAAAAATTATTTTTATGGCCTTGCCCGAATTGCAAATGTACGCCACTTAAGAAGTATTACGAAGTAACTAAGTAGAAATTATACACATATTATCAAGCTAGCCTCAGAAAAAAGAAACAATTGTGTTGGCAAAGTGAAATATGTAAAAGCTTCGACATGTTTTCTCAGCCTTGAAGATTAATAAAAATAAGAGTTGTCTTCATTAGCAAAGCAAATATTTACCAAAGCAATTAAAACAACTACCTACATTTATATTCAACAACACATTAAAATAACTTACGCAATAAAAGCTGATTTTATCACAAATAAGCATATCAAAATGTAGACCAACGTCGTCGCGTCGAGGTGGTGGTGGTGGTTGTTTCGTCCAGCTGGTATTAAACTGTCTCTGAGGTTACTTCAATTTTTGATAGCGTTTAACCCCAGCTATTACTACACAGGCACCGCAGGCGCACTGATGATTCATGGAATGAAGATGAGCACCGGTGAAATGTGATGGCGGGGGAAACCAGAGAACCCGGAGAAAACCCAACCTTGAGCCGCCAGGGTGCAAGCTCGGGCCGCCACGGCGCGGCCAGGTTCCTTCAGTTTATAGGAGTTATCAGAACGAGACTACGAAGTTAGCTCCAGTGTGAACTAGGCTTTGCGCTGAACCAAGCACGCAGGTGTAGGAGAGTCTACCTGCCGTATATCTCGTGATTTACGCACGGTTCTCGCGTGGCTTGCATGTGTGGGTGGGTGGGTCCGGCATCACTTCTAAAAGATGATGTTACATCAGCCTCGGGCGAGTGAACGCAAAGGGTCTTTTCAATATATCTTCGAAAAGTCGTTTTAGCTCCGCTGATAAGAGTTTAATGAATACCAATGAACCAATAGCATTTTAAAGTGAATTATGAAAGGACCACTTTGAGGAGTTCACACGTTAACTTGAGGTTATCTCCCAGCCTAGGTTTGGTGATTGAGCACCTCCATTACTAAAATATCGAGATAGTTCTAACACGAGCTTAAAAGTGTCCCTCTGGGTATTTTAACAGGTGCAACTTTGCAGACCGCTTGTTTCCTTATGACCTTCGATTTCTATGCTCGATCTACTGAATGGGGATGATAATTCAGCTCAATTATTAAAGCATCAATGCAATGACCGAGATTAGGCCAATCCAACCAATAGCGGTTATCCGGTTGGAACAATACTGTCGAAAACCCGATGTTAATTACTTTGAAATCTTATCGCACCTGACGTTCACATGTTTAATCTCCTGTCTTGGTTATAGGTAACAAGGTGTCAATCCAGGCAGCCAACCTTCACTTTTAATAACTGTCAGATCCACAACTGTACTTTTAATTAATTCAGTTCACAATGTTTATTTTTTTTTTTTTCCATTTCATAATGTATCTGATGTGATCCATTCACATAACTTTCTCTACAACTCTGTAACAAATTATTGTTAAAAAGCTTATTCCTCTATGTACTTTATGATAATCGAGATAAACATTAGCAAATATTCTCTTAATTACTTGCTTCTTTGTAAGTAGAAGGAAAATAAGGGAATACACTGGACTAAAACGATAGACAAATATTTTAAAAACTGGTTGCCATGACGTGGTTGAAAACCATTTCTATGTAGGGCAAGGAGTTTACAACTTTCCAGTTGAGAAAAGTTTATTTTAAAGCTGAAACAAATAACAAGGAATATCTAAAAAAAAAAAAAAAAACGGTCATTTACATAACATAGATGTGTAATTTAACGTGAGCAACATGTTTTGCCTAGCATGTTTTTGTCTATATTTTACGGTTTAACAGTTACGCAAACTTCAGCAAAATTCATTCAGAATAAAAAGGTTTTTAGAGGTCATTCCCAGAAAATTTAAGATATATATTTTATTTGCCATATAATTTTAATATAAATCGTTAGAGCCATTTTTGAGAAAAGAAATATTTTCGATTTTTTTTCCATTTAAAGAATAGTTTGGGGTGGGGAGATTTTTCTCAAAATCTTCGTGATGCATCCCGAAAAGATACCTTTTATTATTATTATTATTATTATTATTATTATTATTATTATTATTTTTGATCGATCAGCAGTATAATGCTTTACAGATCAGTGATAACATACATGACAATGACAATAACATTTAGAGGAAGGTTACAGGCCACCCCATATCTACAGTATGTTATAAACGAACATCAGATATAAGACACAGCACACAAGAGGTAAAAGAACATGTCAATCACTAGAGTCAGAATCAGAGGGATCACTCAGAAGTAGGTCTTGCGGTAGTGTTCTCTTCAAGCGGGTTGGCTGGCGCGTACGAACGCCTATGTTATAGTGCACTGCTCCAGGAACATCCTTTCAAGGTGGAAAAGAAACGACGGGCGATCCTCCGAATAAAGTCGTGAAGAGGTAAGAGTCCCAGTTCGTGATGGAGCTGCTGATTACGAATAAACCAAGGAGCGTTGGTAGCGATGCGCATAAAGCGGTGCTGAATGACTTGGAGACGACGTAGATGGCTTGTGTGAGCGGCTCCCCACACCTGGCAGGCATAGGTGATAAGCGGACGAACGAGGGACTTGTAGAGTAATACGGAGGACTCCAATCCAAGAGTGGTATGACGATGAAGCAATGGTGAGAGTTTGGAAAGCCGTCCGGAAGCCAGGGAAATGAGGCGATCGATGTGTGCACGCCAAGTCGGTCGAGTGTCCAAAAACACCCCAAGATACTCGACAGGAACAGGAGCAGGTAGCCAAGACACATCGTTACTATAAAGACGCAACGGAGGAAGAGCAGGATATCGGCGTGGAGTGAAAATTTTAGCCTCAGTCTTCTGAGGGTTCAAGGAGATGCGCCAAGTGTTGAACCAGTGAGTGAGGCGATCCAAGGAGTGTTGTACCACTTGATGGGCGTGTTGAGGATTAGAATGACAATAGTAGAGAACGGTGTCATCAGCATAGAGAGCTAAAGAAGTCTGGGCCAAATCTGGAATATCAGAAGTGTAGATACTAAATAGTGTGGGGGCCAAGATAGAGCCTTGTGGGACACCAGCGGTAATAGTGCGTGGAGAGGACAGGAAACCGCCAATACGCGCTGAAAAGCTGCGGTTAGATAGGAAACTCTCTATTAAGAACAATAAATAATGAGGAATACCGCTGCGGTTTATCTTGAGAAGCAAGCCGGAGTGCCAAACTTTATCGAACGCCTGCGCCACATCTAGAAAGACTGCCGTGGTATATTGACGGGCTTCAAAGCCATGGATAATTGACTGGGTTAAACGCAAAAGCTGATGTGCAGTGGAATGTTTGTAGCGAAACCCAAATTGGAATGGCGGAAGAACATGGTTATGAGTAAGGTAAGAGAGTAGACGGCGATGGATCACTTTTTCAAACAGCTTGGAGAGGTTAGGCAACAGACTAATTGGACGATAGCTGTCTGGTATGTGCTTTGGTTTATTGGGCTTATGGAATACCGCGATATGAGCAAACTTCCAGGAGCGAGGAAAATAGCCGAGGTGTAGACAGGCATTTAGGAGGGATGACAAATAGGCAAGAGCTTTCTTGGTGAGTTCCTTGAGAACACTATTGGGAATCAAGTCGGGTCCAGGAGATTTCCTAAGTGGGAAAGCGCGAATCAGAGAAGACAATTCCCGCGGACTAGTAAATGAAATCCTTTGATGAACTGTAGGGCGAGTGCGATGAGTAGTTAATTCCTGTTCTACTGCAGCAACATCTGCGGCTGGCAGAGGGAGGGTGAACACCCGCTCAAAATGATCGGCCAGAATATCACACTTGGTAGCAATGTCTGTGACAAGTCTTCCGCTTGCAGAGAGCGCCGGCACAACAGTCGGCTCACGGAGAACACGTTTGGTGGCTGCCCAAAGTGAATGGTCGTGAGGAGAGAGTGACGCCAGATAGCGCTCATAGGACTGAAGCCGATGTCGCTCCAACTCCAGCTTCACCCGTCGAATGAGACCGTTAAGCTTCCTACGGAGCCAGGTTGTCTGTCTCGTTGCCACTGTCGACGAACTTGATGCTTTTCTCGGAGAAGATTTAAAATGAAGAGGGGTAAGGAAGGTGGAGAATAAGGTCGCACATTGGGAGAAGTGGAAAGACGGACACAACGGCATATGGTGTCAGTAAAGTGCTGTAGTGCAAGGTCAACATCAAGGGTTGTGGTGAGTTGATAAGAGTTGCAGAGTGTCGCATCCAGATGAGACTGAAATTTATCCCAATGTACATATCCATTTATGAGTCTGGGAATCGGTGGGAGCAAGGCAGGTGGAAGTTGAAAGGTGACAATCACCGGGCAGTGATCAGAGTCAAGTTCTCCCAGGGAGGAAACGAAGGTAGGAAGGTGAAGATTGCGATGCATACCGATGTCCAGAATATCAGGAGCACTTAAAGAGTTTGAAGGGTAATAAGTAGGATCCTCAGGCGCCAATATTGATAGGTCGAAGGTGTGTAGAGCCGTAAACAGAAGCCGACCATTCGGATTGGTGAATCGGCACCCCCAGGAGGAGTGCTTGCAGTTAAGGTCGCCCAAAAGAAGAGTACTGTTCTCCAAAGGGAAGAGGAGTGAGAGATAAGTAGTATTCAGCCGGCGATTGGGCGGTTTGTAGGCGCTGAGAATGATATCACTGTCATTTGCACTGTGAAGTTTAATACCCACCACCTTCAGACTGGGCACATGTGGAAGAAAGATCTCGCTGTGGCGCAGAGAACGTCTAATGAAAAGAGCAACACCACCAGATGCCTTTTCTGCCTCGCGGTCCTGCCGGTAAATAAGATAGCCAGGAATAGTGAAGGTCTCATTGGGAAGAAAATGAGTCTACGTAACACAAGCAATATCAACATTGTGCTGAGTGAGAAAGGCTATAAAGGAGGAGCGTTTGGCACGTAGACCGTTAGAGTTCCAGTTTAGAAGGGTGAGCTGACGTAGAGACAACAGATCACGGTTGGCCATCAGGAAACACAGGAGAGAGTAGGGAGCGAAGAAGCTGCATCAGTTGCGGCAGAACCGGAGAAAACAATGTGCGGAGAAATGTACCAAGCTGTGCAAGCAGATCTTTAAGAAAAGCCCAAGACGGAGCTGTGGAGGTAGGAGCCTCTGGTAAAGCGGCGGAAGGACGGTCTTGAAAGGCAGGAGAACGACCACTCAATACATGAGAATAAGCCCGAGAGGGCCTTGTAGATACATGAGGGAATGAAGGACTCTGTCGACGTTGTGGTTGCTGTTGTTGTTGTTGTTGTTGTTGTGGGTGCTGTTGAAGAGAAGGCGAGGGTGGCCGCTCTGAACTGTGGTGTGTAGGTGCTGCCGGCTGCTGGGAGCGCCGAGACTGACGTTCTTTCAGCTTTAAGTAATGAGGACAGCCACGATAGTTTGCTGGGTGGTCCTGTTCACAGTGAACACTCTGAGCCGGCGTAGTAGATGGTTTTGTGCATTTAGAGAAGTGATGGCTGCCGATACAGCGAACCAGCGGGGCCCTAGATGACAATAGTTCTTGGTGTGACCATAGTTTTGGCAATTATTACACTGGGGCAGTTCTGTATTCTGACGGCGATGTTCAACTTTCACCACACTGTACAACAGTCGGGAAAGATTTAAGATATTTCTACCGGCGTCATTATTCACGAGGTCTACAGCACAGATGGGAATGGGTTCCTTGTTTTTGCGAAGCAAACGGGTAACTTTACGAACAGGAAAGTTCAACACACAGAGTTCGTCGTAAAGCTCTTGATCACTGAGCGAGCATGGTATGTTGCGTATGACAACGGAGAACAGTTTGTCCGACGGGTTGCGAAAAGTATAATACTCCTGGTTAATGGAGGTGAAATAAAATGTAAGACATCGAAAGTCAGTGGTAGTCGTAGCATAAACTTTAAGAATAGCCCGTCGAAGCTCAATATGAAATTCAGATAGCACACATTTGTTAATATCTTGCAAAAATAATTGATAATTATGAACATTGCGCACACAAATAGGAGGCATTTTCTCTTTTTGAGAGATGGATACAGTATCAGTATTTTCTGGATCAACAGTTTCACTTAATGGATAAAAATGGTTAGAGGTAGGAATTGTGTACGCATAACGAGATGCAGGAGGTTGTTGGGAAGGCGGGTCAGTGCAGCGGCGTTTGTTCTAATATGAGCTTTCAGAGTGAGAGAGCTGCGAACGTTGGTCGCGACCTAAACAGTCCGATGGGGCAAAGTCAGTCATCGTATCATCATCTTGCAGGACAGTGATGTCAACTGAATTAAGCGGCCGACTTAATTGTAGCTGGGATGGCCGTAGTATAGATGTACTTACAGCATTATCTGCAGGTAACCCAGAAGTAGAAAATGAAGTGTGTTGTAATGCAGAAGTCGACGGTTGATGTAGGTAGTGTTGACTGGATGGTGAAATATGTGTTGTAGAAGTGGAGTTATCCTGACACGTGGTATCGTCATATACCACATTTATAGCAGAATGTAAGATCTTGCCGGTATTGTCCGGCTGGAGAGCCATGATAATAGTTAAAAGAAAAATTAAACACAAAAATTAAACACACTAGAAGAGCGAACACAGTGAACTGCACAACACAAGGAAGCACTAATACAGGTAAACAAAGCAGAGCGGCCAGACACGACCGTCTCGCTCGGCGTTCACTAGTCAACTCCTTCTCGAAAAGATACTAAACTTGAATACCAAGTTTGGTATTTTACCGACATTTTGTTTTTGAGTTATCATGTTTACAGACACACGGACACACACACTCAGGCGCGCGCGCGCAGACACACACACACACGGACCTTTCAGTGAAAATACTTTTTTTTTGATACAGGGGACCCTAAAACGCATATTTCCGGTGAAATCTCGGTATCGAATTTTGGGTGGAATGCAATATCTTCTCTATACACTATGTACATAGTACGTGTGTTTGAGATGAGTGCAATAACCTCAAATAAAATAACGTTTATTTCCATTTCATGTATTACTTATTAAAAGCTGAAATAAAATAATTATTCCTTACATCTATTATTGTTATCGATATTCGTAGATTAGGTGTAGACACCGTTTGCCATATTATAATTCAGGAGGCAGTGAAGAAAGGAAAAAAAATCGATAAATAAACATGGTCGAATACGTCATCTACCATTTGAGAATAATCTAAGTCTTTTAATCATAACCTGATAAAATCTCTCTTCCTATGTATTATAAATTATTAATAGTCTATTTCACTGAATTGTCTTATCAAGTACAACTCGTGTTTTCATCTCTTAGGACAGTTCGTTCTCGTCACTTTGCTCCGGTCGAGAATTATCAACAAGATGAAAAATTGGTGGTATTACTTATGGCAATATTTACATGTAGTATTATACTATTCGTTCGGAATGACATGACACACGGCCTGCGCAGAATCAACGAATGGTGAAAGGTTCAGGAATGCTATAGATAGCAACTAGCTATGAAGATACCAGAGCAGCAACGTTAAAGGCTTCTGTGGCGGAACAGATCAAGTCAAGGACAACTTGGGTCAAATATAGCATTTAGATAATCTAAAAGGTAAACATCTGAGGTTTTCCATTCACATGACTTTCTCCTTTGTAACAAATTAGTGTTAAAACGCTCATTCTTCTATTCACTTCATGCTAACTGAGACAAGTACTAGCAAAAATGGCCTTATTACTTGCTTTCTTGTAAGTAGAAGGAAAATAATATTATATACCATGCTAAAGGATAGTAAAATCTTTTTAAAGCTGGTTGCCGTGAGGCTGAAATCCGATTCTTTGCATCAACATTCCCGTTTGAGAAAAGCTTTAAGGATATTTTAAAACTGAAGTCAATAACAAGAAATATCTAAAAATGGTCAACTCCATGAAAAAAATATAGGTTTATAACATAAATGGGTGTTTTAACGACATTACATTTTTTGTAAACTTTTATCTATCTTCGGTTTACTAGTTAATACAGCTAAATTCATCCAGAATGAAGAGCCCTTCTGAGGATATTCACAGAAAATTCAAAACCTAAATTTTATTTCTTATCTAAATGTCTTTAATATGCAGTATTTCAATTAAAATCGTTAGAGCCAGTTTTGAGAAAATCAAAATGTTCGCCATTTTTTCCATATAAAGGGTAGTTTAGGGTGCGGCGATTTACCTCTAAATCTTCGTGTTGCGTTCTTGGAAGATACCAAACTTAAATACCAAGTTTGGTATTTTACCGATTTTTCGATTTTGAGTTACCATGTCCACAGACACAGGGTCACAAACACACAGGGTCCTTTATCTAAAATTATTTTTTTGGATACAGGGAGTCATAAAACGTTTATTTCTGGTGAATTCACGGTACTTATTCAATTTTTGAGTGGAGTGCAATACCTTCTCTATTTACGCACCATGTAGTATGTAGAGAAAGTAAAAATATATGTAACATGTGCGGACTTTCTCTACCTATTCCGTAATAATTTATTGTCACCAAATTCTTCTAATTCATGCTAATCGAGCTAAACTATAACAGATATGGTTTTATTATGCACTTGGTTGTAGATGTCGAAGGAATGAAGGAATACTAGAGCGATAACCAAAATGTTTAACAGTCAATCCCTAAGTCGTATTAACCCTTAGTTGCCTTCATTAGTATAGCACATATGCTGTTCATATATGTTCTAGTAAACATTTATGGGAATAAATATTTAAAATTATTATATAAAATAATAGAGAAAATACAAATGAAAATAAATGGAGATCCTTTGTTAATCCTTTTCTTTCCAATTAAAAGTTTAAATTCTCCTAAACTAGTGTCCATAATCCTGCCAAAGGCACTACCAAAACAAATGACCCATTCAAGGCCAAATGTTGCAAGTTCAAATCCCAGTGACTGTGGTAAAGGACGGGAAGACTCCAAGAAAATAATCGGTGTGATGCTTGGAAGCTATTCGGGTTACATTTTACTGTAGTTATGCAGGTTTTGCTCTTTTATTTATTTAAAAAATCTGATGTGTACCATTCACATAACTTTCTCTACATCGCTGCAACAAATTACTCTTAAAAAGCTTATACATCTATTTACTTCATGTTAATCAGACTAAAATAGCAGAAATAGTCTTCTTACTTGGTTCCTTGTTGCTATGTTTGCTTTGTTCCTTGCTGGTTGCTATGCCACTGAAGTTCTTTTGTATGGAAGCAGTTGACAAATTCCTATATGAGAAAAGTATTGGTCTTCATAGCAGAAACCAAAAACAAGGAATGACTCAAAAACGATGACTCCACGATAAAAAATGTATATAACATAAATTGTGTGTTTTAACGTGCTCTACATGTTTTGTGTAGTACATTTTTGTCCACCTCTTACAATTTAGCAGTTATGCAAAATTCCGTAAAATGCATCCAGAATAAAGTAGTCTTCAGAGGCTATTCCCAGAAAGTTCAAGATGTACATTTTATTTGTCATGTAAATATCGTTAATACACGGAATTTTAATCAAAATCGTTAGAGCCATTTTTAAGAAAATCAACATTTTCAAAAAATGGTCCATGTAAAGGGTAGTTTGGTGTGGGGGGATTTTTTTTCAAAATCTTCGTGACACATCAATGGAAGATATTAAACTTAAATACCAAGGACACATGGACCTTTTTGTGAAAATGTTTTTTTTTTTTGTATACAGGGGATCCTAAAACATATATTTCCGTTGAAATCTCGGTATCGAATTTTTGGGTGGATTGCAATACCTTCTCTAAACACTATGTACATAGTGCGTATAGAGAAAGTAAAAATCATGCACTTTTAGGACTAAAGTTGTATACATGTTTACAATATAAACGGTCTTTATTACTTATCGTTTATGGTTGGGTTAATATAACATGAAATTAATCCTAGGGTACAACCCTATTTGCATAGTTACGCTTAAAATAAGCGGAGCTAGGCAACAAAGAGTTAAAATGTTTTTATCTTTGAATGTCCAGGGGAAAAATAACCCTCACGACTTTCCATTTCAGAAAAGCATTAGAATTTTAAAATTGAAACCAATAACGGGAAATATCTAGGAATTTGTTAACTCGACCAAAATTTTATCTATATGTAATCTTAAATAAAGTATGGGAATGTGTGTCTTATAGTTTACCTGATATACAAAAGTGATTCAGAATTAAGTGGACTTCAGAGGCATTACCAGAAAATTCAAGTTAAACATTTTATTTATCAAAAAAATATCTGAAGCATATGACATTTTAACCAAAATAAAAGGTAGTTATTGCACATAATCTCCATCGCTTGGCAGTGTGTAACTTTCTTCTAGCCTTTGCTGGACATCACTCCTTTTTGCACTAAATACAAGTTTTGCCCCAAATAGGTGTCAATGTGTCATTTGTTTTACATATTTCCTAAGGTTTGTGGCCCTACAACATTTTTAACTGAATAAAAAATATCACTTTTAAAAGCCTGAACCCCTTAAATGCCTTCCACATGTGAATCTAATGTTAACTTTCTCCTATTTGATTTTTTAGGACTTTGCTGTAATCAAAAGCTATCTTCTCTTAACATTTTATATAAGAAAGCTTAAATGACACTGAACATTCAAGATACTAGACTAATACAATACGTATAGATTTTTTTATATATTGCATGGTTCATAAAATAAAACAAAGAATATAACATAGAAGCAAAATATGCAAAACAATTTTGTCATCAGTGCACTAAATATTTTTACTTTGTCTACACGTACTATGTACATAGTGTATAGAGAAGGTATTGCATTACACTAAAAAATTCAATACCAAGATTTCACCGGAAATACATGTTTTTAAGTGTGGTATCTTCCAAGGACGCGACACGAAGATTTTCAAGAAAATCCCCCCACACTCTTTACATGGAACTTTTTTTGGTAATTTTTGATTTTCTTAAAAATGCCTCCAACAATTTTGATTAAAGTATCGTATTAAAGATATTTACCCGACAAATAAAATGTATATCTTGAATTTTCTGGAAATAGCTTCTGAAGACTACTTTATTCTGGATCAACTTTACGGAATTTTGTATAACTGCTAAACCGTAAGAGATGGACAAAAACTTACCACACAAAAAATGTAGAGCACACAATTTATGTTATATACATATTTTTCGTGAAGTTGATCGTTTTTTACATATTCCTTGTTTTTTGGTTTCAGTTTTGAAAAACTTATACTTTTCGCATACAGGAATTTGTCAACTCCTGTCCATACAAACAAAGGAACTTCAGTCACAAAGTAACCAGCTTTTGACTATCACTTTAACCTGTGGTACTCCCTTATTTCGATTCTACTTATAAGCAAGCAAGCAATAAGACTATTTCTGGTATTTTTTTCCTCGATTAGTATGAAATAAATAGAAGCATAAGCTTTTTAACAATAATTTGAAAAGAGATGTAATGAAAATCATGTGAATGAAAGTAGATATATAAAATCTGAGACTTTGGTTTATTAATTATAGTATATAAAATATTTAGTAACATTTTGGCCTCATTGCATTAAAACTTCAGGAGGGGATAGATTATGAAAACACGCGTTTTAAAAAATACAAATACCCTAATATTTATATTATATGAGGTGCAAATTTTAAGATCACTCACTCACACAGCTGTAGTGACTCAACTCACTTACTTGAGTTACTCACTTAACAAAAATCCATGCAACAAATTTCCAACAAAAACCCATTGAAAATGGTTGTGACGTAGTCCGAATTTGGAAGTGCAATTGCAGCTATATGAGCGAGTAATCTTAAAATGTGCACCTCATATCAGAAATAACATAGTCAATTCACTTTAAACATTTTAAAAACAATAATAACAATTAAAACTATATAGACTGCCTTCGTGGTCGATCGGTGAGCTGAGACCAGAAACCTGTTAGTTGTACATAGCCAGTGGTGGAATCTCGACAGGTCTGAGTCATCCTTCTGGAATGGGGTGAACGGTACATACCCCCACCAATACACGTGCATTGGCTACTTCATGTGAATGTTTGTTCATATGTTTTAGGGCGGTGTAGTATGTAGAACTGAGGCACTGTACATTTGCCCTTTATATAATTCCAAAATAGTGCTATAAATACCTAAAATCTAATGCATTCCATTCACATGAATTTCACTGTCTGTTCCGCAAACAATAAAAGATTATTCGTATATCTACATCGTAGATAAACATTAGCAAGCTTATTTTTAAGTAGAAGGGAAACAACGGAATACCCTAACTTAAAGCGATAGTCAAATCCTTTAAAAACCGGTCGCTATGAAAAAAGCAATTGAAATTTCGTTCGCTTTGCTTTCCAGGAGTTAAAGAGAGAGAGAGAGAGAGAGAGAGAGAGAGAGAGAGACATGACTTCGCATTTTAGGAAAGTTAAAGTAGTTTAAAATAAACCAATAACCAACATATTTCGGAAAATATTAACTAAAAAAACTGTTTCAACGAGATTACCTTTTTTGTGGAGTAAGCTTTTGTAAATCTCTTATGATCACCACTTATGCAAAAGCCATCCAGAATGAAAAAGTCTTCAGAAACTATTCCCAGAAAATTCAAGATAAGAAATGCGTTTGTGATAGAAATGTCTTAAACACATGGTATTTTATTAAAAATCGTTAGAGCTATTTTTGAGAAAATAATAAAATTACGAAAAATGTTCCAAGTAAAGAGTAGTTAAGAGTGTCGTATCCTTGAAAGACACTGATCTTAATTACCAAGTTTGGTATTTAACAGATTTTTCGTTTTTGAACTATGGTGTCCACAGACACACACACACACATATAATACGGAATTTGTTCTAAAAGTTTCTTTTTTGGGGTTCAGAGCACCCTAAAATATGTATTTTCACTGCAATATCAGTATCGACATTTTTGGTGGAATATAATACCTTCTATATTTACTATACATTGTATATACGCGCTGGTAAAAGTGAAAGCAGATCGGAATCTTGCAGTTCACATACAACTATTATTATTATAATTATTACTATGATTTATTTTTATTATTATTATTATTATTATTATTATTAAGACTTTGAAGTTTATGAAATGTCATCTTTGTACTAATACATCACAGAAAATGGCGGGTGTGATATAACTTTATTTCGGCTGAACTTAAACAATGCTTAATTTTGTTTTTTATTTTTCGGTGTTTTACTATCTGCTGGTTTTCCTTGAAAACAATTAATCATTATTTTGTTGTAATTTTTCCTTCTACGCCGTCGAATATACTTTTTACTTTCTATACACGTACTATGTACATAGTGGGTAAAGAAGGTATTGTACTCCACCCAGAAATGTATTGAGGAGATTTCATCGTAAATATATATTTTGAGGTTTCCTGAGTCCAAAAAAGCATGTTTATTAAAAGGTGTGTGTGTGTGTGTGTGACCAATATAGCACATAAGCAAAAAGTCGGTTAAATACCAAACTTAATAATTAAGTTCAGCACCTTCCAAGTACGTGACACAAAGATTTTGAAGAAAATCCCCCTATCCAAAACTACATTTTACGTGGAAAAATGTTGATATTCTGATTTTTTCAAAAGTGTATCTACGATTTTAATTAAAATCCATTTTTATGATATTTACATGAAAAATAAAATATATATCTTGAATTTTCTGGGAATAGGCTCTGAAGACCTCTTCATTCTAGATGACCTGATGCATTCTACTTGCACAAATGGTAAACAGTAAGAGATGGACCTAATATTATACATAGTAATGCACGTCTCATTACAGCACACCATTTGGACATATCCAATGTTTTTGTTGAGTTAACCATTCTCGAGATATTCCTTGATATTTTAAATTTCTCAATAATCATAGTCTTAAATGGAAAGTCGTCATTCGTTTTGTTGTAATTTTTATTCTAGGCTTTGTGGAAAGTACTGCATTTCAACGCATCACATAGCGAACAACTAAAAAAGATTTCTAGATATATCGCTCTAGTCTAAGGGGTTCCTTTATGTTTCTTGTACCTACAAGGAAATAAATAATAGGATAATTTCTGCTAAAGCTCATCTCGAATTAGCATAACATAGGTAGAAGAACAACCTTATTTTAAAAACACTTTGATGCAGATTAGGTAGAGAAAGTCGTGTGAATGGGGCACACCAAATACTTTGTGTTGTAAAGGCCTCCTTCCCCAGAAGAAATCAAATCTAACCGAAATTCAATTTCAATGACATTTTAAAACGTTGGTTTATCTGTAACTACATTAGATTTGGTCAAAACTAGGGGAAAATGAAAAAAAAAAAAATATGAACAAAGGTCTAGAATAGTTTGACCGCTTTGCCTGAAAAGGGGCTTTGTCTGCTTCGCCCCCCCCCCCAATTTTATCTCTCCTTCTCTCTCGGTTCCACCAATGAGAGAGAGCCATAGGTCAGAATAAGAGTAAGAGGAAGTTATAACCAGATAAGCAATCTCACTAAGCACCCAAAGGACATTTTCCTGTTCAAAAAGTCGCTCTCTAGAAAGTAAAGGAATTTCGCTAGTTTCAAAACATGGTTCACTTCAAGACAAAGTGATACTAGAAGATAACATTTAATTTTACAATTTTGGATGACTTTTCTGAATATACGTATATAATGACTTCTGCTAAATGGAATGGTATGTAATCAACGTTTATAGTCTTGTTTAGTTGGAGAAGCGTTTGAAGAAGGAAGTGAAATAAAGGAGAAGAGAGGAAACCATTGGCAATAAAGTGTCCTTGAAGGAAAGGCTCAATTCGGTTGGACAACTTTAAGAAATGTTATTCACACTTAAAAGTACTACTTAATCATTTTGACTTTTATTACTGATAGTCTGAATTTCATCTATTCAAAATATGATATTCTATTCGGGACCGAGTGGAGTGGTTTTGGTGAGGTCATTGGACAATCCCGTAGCCGACACATCTGACCTTTGGGTTCTTTCAGGGGTTTCATTGGGTCACCAGGCGCAAGCTAGTTAGGTTTCTACCATCCCCAGAAGTTCCTATCGTTTCATTCAACCTTCATCCCGTTTGTTTCTTTAGGGTTGCAACTGTCGCGATGGCATTCGGTGCGGCGTGGCAGGGAGAAAGCATGCTCCTTATGACTCTCTCTGTCCCCAGACAGAGGATGTCGGGATTCATTTATTTCATTTATTGAATTTCCAAAATTGTATATCAGGACTATAGTTGTAAACAATATGTACTTTTACATAATAGCAGATAATATTTAGTATAAATGCCACAACAAATGAAGTATCATTAATGTAAGTAGATAAATAACAAAAATAGGAACATATTCATGGCAAAAATAAAATAGTTATTTATATAACTGTATTAAATAATTTAAATATATGGGGAAATGTAGGTTTATAATCAATTAAATATATTATTGACAAATATTTTAAATTCTGAGCAGCAACAATGTTTTCCAATAATGTGGTGTAATGGTGGAGTCAAAAATGTATTATAGAAGTCTTAGTGCATTATTAATGTGAGCCGTTTCCTTTCGTGTAATGGACAGTCAAAGATTTAGTGATTAACGTTCTGTATTGCATGTCACAGTTCTGTCACACTTTTGACTTTTTTAAATTCTTTATGATCCACATTTTCCGTGTCCAGTGATGAATTGTGTCATTGTAAATGTAGACTAAAAATGGTTTATTCTCATCTATCTTGAATTTCGGGAAATAACATCCGTTTTGTAAAATTACCATTAATACTTTCTTGCCACATTGAGTTCAAACTGCATGTCTTTTCTTAAACACTCAAACGATATTGGGCATTTTGTATATTGACATTGTAACTAGAGGCTGTTTTTGCAAGTTCGTCAGCTCTTTCATTGCCTACATTTCGAATATGACCACGTATCCAGCATAAATATACATTTCTGATATCGACTACAATGGGATTTAGATAATATTAATCATTTATTGCTTCAAGCGCAGCTTGGGAATTGCTGGGAATTTTAATATTCTGTAGATTATCTACACTCTATTCAATTGCTTTCTTTAAGGCTAAAAATTCCTCATGAAATACAGTGCAAACTGATGCAAGGGTACATTGTCTGTTGGTAATTTCAGAGTCACCAGCAAATAGGATGAAACTTATGCATGTATGCGTGAAGGGTGTCTTCAAAGAGTTTAATGAAAATGATTTTCTGTCTTAGAATTGAATCTTTTATGAAAGAATTCCTCTTAATGTTGTTTTCACACTTATTTGCTTCCAGGGTTAGAAAAGCAGAAGCAAGGAGGCTTCATGTCTAGTTACATTTCCAACAAATCTAATCTAAGTTAGGGGTTGAAGATTACAACATCCTTCTGCTCGCACTTGTAGATGAGCATCCTGTGTGTGTGTGTGTGTGTGTGTGTGTGTGTGTGTGTGTGTGTGTGTGTGTGTGTGTGTGTGTTTTTTATATCCTTCCACAGCGCACTTCCATCTAATACCGTTTTACTCCATCGCCCGTTATCAATTCACCATTCACAGTTGCACTGTTTCCGGTTCCGTTTTATTTATCTGAGCAATATGCATGCACCTCGCGCCCAACCCCCACACTTGTTGCTTTCAGAAACGTAACGGCTCCGGAGTGTAACAGAAAGGACATCCGGTCTCAACCCAACGGTAGTGCTGCCGATATAACGTCTCTGAATGGGACACCTGAGGATTGTTAGGAGTACAAGGTCCTGTCACCGTTATTAAGGTGCACGTACTTTCACTGATAGTTAAAAAAAAAAAAAAAAGAATATGAATACAATTCTACTGTTTTTCAGTTGGCGCACAAAAAGTTTGAAATTTTTTGGATAACGTCTTTTTCGTGGAGTTGGTCCTTGTTTTTGGTTTCAGCTTTAAAAAAACATATTTTTCTCATACAGGAATTTGTCAACTCCTGTCCATACAAACAAAGGAGCTTCAGTCACATAGCAACCGGCTTTTGACTATCACTTTAACCTATAATACTCCCTTATTTCGCTTCTACTTACAAGGAAGCAAGTAATAAGACTACTTCTGCTAAGTTTTTCTCGCTTAGCATGAAGTAAATAGAAGCATAAGCATTTTAATAATATTTTTGCAGAAATGTAGAGAAAGTCATGTGAATGGAACACATCAGATTTTTTTTACGAGTAATCATTGACGAACAAGAATTTGAACACTATAGGGCTGCGAGATCAGGAACAGGTGTCTTAGAGCGTAGTTAAACCACTTCCTGTTGATAGAGGCTCCCAGCACTTTGAGAACTTCTAATAAATAACTCTTCGAAGTGGTATTGTGAAGCACGAGCAGCAATAAAATGGGCTGGATCCCGTTAGCCCATTATGATCCCTAACAAAAAGTGTAACACCACGAATAATAAATCTACAGGCATTATTGATACAAACGTGATAATGAGGGATATAATTATAACGTGATCCACAGGGTGTCCCACCCTCTACCATTAGCTGCTGATAACTCGCTCAGATTTGAAAGAAAATTGGGAAGCGAACATCTCGACCCCTCCATGACCTAAGTGATTTTTCATTCCTTTTAAAGGAGATAGTGATCGAAACGCTCTCAGAGGCACCAACTACCGCGTGGGAAGCTATCTAATTTTCTTGTTGGGTAGCTAAACATGAACAAAGCAGTTCAAGTCTGTATTATTATATTTCTGTAGTAGAAGTGAGTAGTGTATGTAAAAACGTAGGTAAAGCTATGGCATTGAAGTTTTACTTTCTCTACACGTACTATGTACTATGTACATAATGTATAGAGAAGACATTGTATCCCACCCAAAAATTCGATAATTCACCGCAAGTATATGCTTTGGGTCCCCCTGAATCCAGAAAAAGCATTTTTGGAAAAAGGTGTCTATTGGCAGCATCGCTCAAAACGAAAAGACCATTAAATACCAAGTTTGGTATCTCCCAAGGATGCGGCACGAAATTTATAAAGAAAATTCCTCACCCCCAATTATCCTTTACATAGAACTTTTTTCGAAAATTTTGATTTTCCGAAAAAAACTTTATTAGTTTTGTTTAAAATATCGTATATGACAAACGAAATGTATATCATGAATTTTCGGGGAATGGACTCTCAAGACTAATTTAGTGTGAATGGGTATTACAAAATTTTACATAAGTGCTAAACCGCAAGAGATGGACAAAAACTTACCACACAAACATGTAGAGTATGTTAAAACACACAATTTATGCTACATACATTTTTTTCGTGGAGTTGATCGTTTTTGAGATATTCCTTACTTTTAGTTTCAACTTTGAAAAACTTGTACTTTTGTCATACAGGAATTTTTCATACAAACAATGAAAATTCAGTCACATAGCAACTAGCTTTTGACTATCACTTTAACCTCCCTTATTTCGTTTCTACTTACAAGGAAGCAAGTAGTAAGACTATTTCTGCTAATTTTTCTTCGATTAGAAGGAAATAAATGGAAGCATAAACTTTTTAATAATAATCTGCTGCAGAGATGTAGAGCAAGTCATATGAACGGAACACTACTGATATTTGGAAAAAGGTTAGTGTCTGTGTGTGTGTGTGTGTGTGTGTGGACAGCATATCTCAAAAACGAAATGACAGTTAAATACCAAAGTTGGTATTTAAGTTTGGTATCTTCCAAGAATGAGATACGAAGGTTTGCAAGAAAATCCCGCTACCCCCAACTACCCTTTATATGGAAAAATTTTCGAAAATTTTGATTTTCTCAAAAATGGCTCCAAGGATTTGATTAAAATATCGTATATTAAAGATATTAAGTAAAATGTATATCTTGAATTTTCTGGGAATAGCCTTTGAAGACTGTCTGGATGAAATTTGTGGAATTTTGTCTAACTGGCAAACCGTAAGAGATAGACAAAAACTTGCTACACAAAAAATGTATATCACGATAAAACACACAATTGATTTCATATACATTTTTTTCGTGGAGTTGATTTTTTTTTTTTTTTTTTTTTTTTTTTTGATATTCCTTGTTATTGGTTTCAGCTTTAAAAAACTTATACTTTTCTCAAACAGAAATTTGTCAACTACTGTCCATTCATACAAAGGAACTTCAGTCACATAGCAACCAGCTTTTGACTATCTCTTCAAAATATGGTGTTCCCTTATTTCGCTTCTGCTTAACAAGGAAGCAAGTAATAAGACTATTTCTGATAATTTTTCTCAATTAGCATGAAGCTGAGAGAAGCATAAGCTTTCTAACAATAATTTGTTAAAGAGATGTAGAGAAAGCCATGTGACTGTAACGCATCAGATATTTTAGTTTGACTTCTTTTGACAGTCTGGAAGAAACAATAAATTCACAATGACTGACGTAATATTTGTTTAAACCATTAGGCCTTGGGCATAAAGCATTGACCACATTATAAGTCGCCGTTAAGGTGTCATCTCACAATACTTTGAGATCTCCTTGTAAAAAAATTGATGTGTTCCATTCACATGACTTTCTCTGCATGTCTGCAACAAATTATTGTTAAAAAGCTAATGCTTCTGTTTACTTCATGCCAATTGAGAAAAAATTAGCAGAAATAGTCTTATAAATTGCTTCCTTGTAAGTAGTAGTGAAATATGAGAGTACCATAGGTTAAAGTATAAGTCAAAGGATGGTTGCTATGTGCCTGAAGTTCCTTTGTTTGTACAGACAGGAGTTGACAAATTCCTGTATGAGAAAAGTATAAGTTTTTTAAAAGTGGAAACTAATAACAAGGCGTATCTTAAAAACGATTAGCTCCACGAAAAAATGTATATAAAGTATATTGTGAGTTTTAATGTATTCTACATTTTCGGTATGGTAAGTTTTTGTCCGTCTCTTACAGTTTAGCAGTTATGCAAAATTGGCCAAAATTCATCCAGAATAAAGAGGTCTTCAGAAGCAATTCCCATAAAATTCAACATATACATTTTATTCGGGGTGCAAATAGCTTTAATATACGTGATTTTAATAAAAATCTTTAGAGTCATTTATAAGGAAATCAAAATTTTCGAAAAATTTTCCAATGAAAAGGGTAGTTTTTTAGTGGGGGGATTTTTTTGAAAATCTTCGTGTCGCATCCTTGGAATATAATATACGTAAATACCAAATTTGGTATTTAACGGTTTTTTGTTTTTGAGCTATGTTGTTCACAGACACATACAGACAGACACACACCATACGCGGACCTTTCTCTAAAAATGCTTTTTTTTTGGATTCAGGGGGTCCTAAAACATGTATTTCCCGCGAAATCTCGGTATGGAATTTTTGGGTGGAATACAATACGTCCTCTATACACTACGTACATAGTACGTGTAGAGAGTAGGTGGGTAGGTTTTCGTGTAAATCTTCGTCTCACATATTGGGAAATTAATGAACATAAGTGCCAAGCTTGGTATTTTGGTTCTTGAGTTGTGCAACTGACCACATATACGTGCGCGCGAGCCTTTATTTTATCTCTCATCTAAAAGTGTTCATACGAAAGCTTATGTTTCTATCTGTTTCGTTTTGAGTTAAATGTTTCCACAAATTACTTCATTGTACACAGGTATACGAGAATGATATATGAGGCTGAAATGATAGAAAGTTCCTGATAACATTTAATAATTGTTGGATAAAACAATCTGATGTGTTCCATTCACATGTCTTTCTTTATCTGTTTTGCAAACTATTCTTACAAAAGATTTTTATTTTATTTCAAAATGTTAATCAAGATAAGCATTATGAGGTATAGCTTATTACTTAGTTCCTTATGAGTAGAACGGAAGTAAGGGAATACCTTAGGCTAAAGCGACATTCAAATGTTTTGAAAGTTGTCGCTTTGCGTTTGACATTGAAATTCGCTTCTCTTTCCAAGACCAGGAGGAAAAGAAATATGGAAAAAAAGGTATCTTTCCATTTCAGAAAAGTTTAGTAGTATAAATTTAAACCAATAACAAGGAATATCTCGGAAACGGTTTACTCTACAAAATAAATAACTAAAATAACATAATTCATGTGTTTTAATGAGATCTACATCATTTGTGTGGTAAGTTTTAGTCCATCTCTTACGGTTTAACAATTTACAAAAGTTATCCAGAATGAAGGGGTCTTTAGATGCTAATCTCAGAAAATACAAGACATACATTTCATTTGTAATAAAATATATTAAACATTGATATTTAAATCAAATTTGTTAGAGCCACTTTGAGAAAACAAAGTTCAAAAAATGTTCCATGTAAAGAGTAGCCAAGGGTGGGAGATTTTCCTCAAAATCTTACTGCGGCTTCCTTGGAAGATACTGAACTTAAATACCAAGTTTGGTATTTAACTGACTTTCCGCTTTTGAGTTATGCTGTTCACAGATACTCACAAATACAAACATTCAGGGATTTACAAAACACGTATTTCCGGTGAAATCTCGATATCGAATTTTTTGGTGGAGTACTACCTTCTCTTTAATACGTACATTTTATATGTTTGATAGAGAAAATATTAAAACCGTAAACTTAGAACACACCCATTTATGCCAGTGAATGTTTGAGCCAGATATTTGACTTTCTTTCGAGATGATGATCAAGAATTTAGATCATTTTAATATAATTTTAATA
Organism: Hymenopus coronatus; assembly: GCA_030762935.1. Taxonomy (NCBI): domain Eukaryota; kingdom Metazoa; phylum Arthropoda; class Insecta; order Mantodea; family Hymenopodidae; genus Hymenopus; species Hymenopus coronatus. Next base: position 47,271,362 of record CM060886.1, read on the forward strand.
CATTGGGAAGATAGAGTCAGACTGAAAAATTTAATGCTATAGTCGAAATTTGAACAATGGATTTCCTGGTTTTAGTGCCGCTGCCATAAATATTAAGCTACCATGGTAACATACCGACGCATCATTCAATTCCTCAACTGACTCCCGGTATAACTCTAGGAGATTTCAAAGTATTTTGAGATGACATATCCCAATGGCGACCTAAGTTGTCCTAAGTGATTTAAGTTCCGGAATTTATAGTTAAATATATTGCTTATATGCGTATTAGAACTATTCGTTTTTTATTGTTTCATTTATATAGCCCCCTTTAACATTAACGTCATATGGGGGCCTTTGTATTAGAATCAACTCGTCTCTAGGTTATTTACGTTGGGCTTAAATAGCACACATATTCATTCTCACATATATACTTACAGAGCTGTGGGAGATAGGAAATAATTTTGGTTAAACAAACATTCCCAGCCCCAGTCGGGAATCGAACCCGGGACCTCCGGACAGTCTTAGTCGAGTTTGTTATTGTGCTTAAGAAGTCACAGGGAAAGGAGAGGCATGTAAATATTGTTACCCTTCTCGTGCAATCTAAATTGGAAGCACCCAAAGCCTGTGAGTGACCTCTGTGGTATTTCTTCTAAGTAATGGAAATTCCAAATACAATTGTGACTGAAGCAAACGTGTGAGAAAAAAAAATTAAATGGCTTCTATACAAGCACTGTGAAAGTAATTATGATCAAGTGGATAGAAGGAAAGTCATTATCGGAGCTGAATAGGTTTCCATACGCTGTCTATAAAAGGGTTGCAGAGAAAAGGGAATGATCCGATTTTAATCAAAGTCAATTGTAATGGAAACTGTGGTGAATGAGATTTCAGGTTTCGTTCAACCTTTGTAACCATTGTTGGGGTAAGATAGACTTTAAATTAAATGCAATAAAGAATCGCATTAAGTGTTAATGTTTTAATAGGAAAAATGTTTGAAATTCCTTTTAGTTATATAAAAAAAATTGCACGTGTTACATTTACCTAACTTTCTCTACCTATGCTGCAGCAAACTATTCTTACAAAAGCTTATTCTGCCATAAAATTAAATTTAACATTTAAATATAAAACTCTAAAAAAACAAGAATCAAATTTTAACAGCCTTAAATTAATAACAAACTCTAAATTTGTACCTACTTCACACTTACCAGCATCAACTTAGCAGAAATGGTTTTATTACGCTATTGTTTAAATGTACAAGGGGATAAGGAAATATAGAAAGCTAAAACGATGGTCAAATATTATAATAGTTTAAAACGTGTTCTAAATGATAATATTTAAAAAACACAACATTTTTCAAACATATGTTCCATATACTACTGTGTCAATAAAGTTCCGGAAATTTGCCAATAAAACACAAAAAATGAATTATTCATCCAATTTTATTTTATCGCCTTCAAAGTAGGTCCTTTCTGAAATTATACATTTATGCCAACGAATAATCCAATCATCAAAACATTTTTATAGGCACTTTTAGGAATCGATGTCAATTGTCACCGCGAATTTTCCTTTATGCCTTATATCGACTGAAAACGGGTGCCTTGAAGTGGTAGCTTGAGTTTTGGAAAGAGAAAGAAATCAGCAAGAGCCAGATCAGGTGAAAACGGTGGTTGTTCGATGAAATTTGTTGAGTTTTTGGCCAGAAATTCTTTCAAAATAATAGTCTTGTGAGCTGGTGCGTTATCGTGGTGCAGAATCCATGAGCTGTCGTTCCACAAATCTGGCCTTTTTCGCCGTATTTGTTCTCTCAAACGCCGCATAACGCTCAGTCTTTATTTACCAGCTTACCTTCTGGCAAGAGCTCTGAGTGCACGTGGAAAATTCGCAATGTTGTTGATTTCTTAATATGATCAATATATACTATAGCATTATGATTGTGCTTAACAAGTTACACTATGTATTGTATAAATGTACTGAACATTTCAGCTTTCAAGCTCTTATACTTTCTGAGAAAAAGGTAAATAAGTATCCCAAAATGCTGTTTTGAGAAAACTGAATTTAAAAGTGCAAAAAATTCAATTACATTTAAAGAAATGCAGACTAGCATTTAAATTATATTTAAATTTATGAAAATCCTCTTAACACCCCAAAGCATACATTTTCTGAAACTAGAAATGATAAAAGATTTTATTAGTGTCTAAAACAAAAAAATGTTAATTTTTGCCATTTCAAAGTACCTTGTCCCCTTAAACTATCTTCGTAATGCACACTGGCGCAATAATGTTAGAAGCAGAATGGTGAGTAAGTAATGGTCGATGTTAATCTCTCCAAGTGAGACCATATTAAGAAAGAGAAAATCCTTACACCTGCCTCTCTGCTCATGTGGACGTCCCTAAGCTCCATCTGAAACCAGAACAAATAAAAATGACAGAGGTAGTACTTTTTACTTTCTCTAACTAGCACGTACAGTGTATATAGTGGATAGAGAAGGTATGTATTCCTCCTAAAAATTCGATGTCGAGGTTTCACCGGAAATATGTAACCTGGTATATAGGATGCGACACGAAGATTTTCAAGAAAATCCCCCCTCGCTATTTTCTCAAAAATGGCTGTTATCATTTTGATTAAAATTCCGTATATTAAAGATATTTACATCCCAAATAAAATGTATATCTTGAATTTTCTGGGAATACCCTCTAAAGGCCTTTTTATTCAGGATGAATTTTGCCAAATTTTGCATAATTGGTAAACCGTAAGAGATAGACAAAAACTTAGTTCACAAAACATGTAGATCTCGTCAAAAGACACAATTTATGCCCTTTAAGTTTTTATGGTGGAGGTAACCGAGATATTCCTTGTTATTAGTTTCAATTGGATAGTACTTATCCTTTTCTACTGTTGACAATTGCATAACGACAGTTTTTAAAACATTTGACTATCACTTTAGCATAGCGCATTCCTTTAGTTCACTGCTAATGGTTATCTCGATTAGCATTGTATAGAAAGAATAGTACTCTTTTGTAAGAAACTTATTTGTAGAACAGCTAGAGAAAGTAATGTTAGTGTACAGATCAGATTTATATTGATGATAATGTCAAGATAGTTAAACTTTTGGCTACAATTTGGCTAAGCATTTAAATTACAATTGAGTATTCTGCATTATAATAAATTCAAACTTTTGGTTAATTTAACTTTCTATACTTCATACACAGAACATAGGTAGAGGAGGTATTGTTTTACATCCAAAAAATTAAAAGCTATTGAGATTTCACTGAAAATACACGTTTTATAGATCTGAACCTAAAAAAGCATTTTTAGAATAAATAGACAATGTGTGCTGTGTGTGCATAATTCAACAATGAAAAGTCGGTTAAATACAAAAATTGGTACTTAAATTCAGCATCTTCCAAGGATAATATTCGAAACCATTTTTTACATAGAAAAAAATTTAGTTTCTCTAAAATGGTTTCAACGATTTGATCAAAATACCATATATTAAAGATGTGTACATGACAAATAAAATATGCATAATCTTGAATTTCCTAATAATATCCTTTGAATTACTTTTGCACAATTAGTAAATCGTGAGAGATAAACAAAATTGTAGTACACCATCTCGTCAAGACACACACACACACTATATGTCAAATATATTTTTGTTGTGGATCTAACCATTTCCAAAATATTGCTTTTTATAAATTTTGTTTTTCTACTACTTATACTGCTCTCAAATGGGAAGTCGTCGTTAATATTTTCTATCCTGGTCAATCAAAGGAAATGGAATTTCAATAGCATCAGATTAAAAGAGTTATTATTGTTTTAACTTATTGTATTTCTTTTGAACAAGGAAATTATATAATAACACCATTTCTGCTGATGTTTATCTTGATAAGAGTGAAGTAGATAGAAGAATTAGCTTTTTTGCAGCATTGGTAGAAAAAGTTATGTGATTGTTGCATATTAGATTTTTTAGACAGTAGAGGCCAATGTCCTAGCTCGTGTACACCTCTACAGTTTATATCGATACATCGGCAGAGATAGGCAGATATTGATTTTAGAAGTTTTTCTTTTAGTTGCACTAACAAAAGTCAAAATTATGCGGAGTAAAATAAATAAAGTTTGGAGACACTTAACAAGGAAGAGCAGGAAATATATCTGAATTTTAAATACAGTATTTGAATTTCCCGTATTCACATTATGGGGGGTTTGAGTACATATATTACTCATCTACTAAAGCCACCTACCTATAGGTAATAGGTATAACCATGAAGAAAATTATAATAAAAGCATTTACAATAACAACATTATAAATTTGAACACCTCCAATTAAAGATCATCTCCTAATTCACTTCGAATTACAATTTTAAATATGCTGATATGCCCGGTTCCAGGAAAGCAAATTAAATTACATTTGATTGTCAATCAAACTCTGATCAATCAGATTTTTCGTTGCTTTGCATAAATGCTAATCAAACTTCAACTCATTGTCAAAATGGATTTGGCAACTATGCCTTTGAGGAACGTCATCCTGAACCTATTAACGTCGGTTTTAGGCTTCACAGCTCACAACCATCAGACATTGCTGTTTTCTATTTGTTTAAAGCGTCATTAGATTGAGAGTACCAAATATCCAAAATACATAATACATAACTCTTCTTAATATAGTGGAGCGTTATTTAATTAATATCGATTATAGATATTATCTCTCATTAAAAGAAAAGAAGAAACAAAGAAAATACTTGGGTATGGTAAGAGTTGTCTACTTTATTGTACCTTTGTTTTCACGTCAGTTTAGTGCAATTTTTCCACTAAAAACCTAAAACAAAGCTACTTGTGAAGGGTTTCAAATTATCTAATAATAAAATAGGTTTTTTTCCTACATTATTTCACTCGTAAAGTATTATGCAAGTAAACCCAGAAAAATGTATTTTGCATTCTTAATATTTTACACATACACTGTTGAATACGACAGTAATTTGTAGAAGTATGATAAATGTTACTTGATCAGCAATTCCAAATAACGCGCATTAGCAGAAAACACATAGTCATGTATATTGTACATATGGGGGCTAGAGAAAGTAAAAAGTAATGTAGAAACAGATCCGTGTGTGTATGCGTCTATGTGTAGTGGGTTAAATAGCAAATTTGAGATACTCTATCCCAAATTAACAAAATCCCCCCTCTATTCCAAACTACAGTTTACATGGATTTTTTTTTTAAAAAAATACAACTAAGAATTTTTTATTAAAGTGGTGTATTTAAATATATTTATATGGCAAATAAAATATATATTCTGTACTTCCTGGGAATAGCAAGTTAGTAGGTTAGTTTTGAGCATTTTGATCCAAAAATACGCTTCTGATTGGCAATCAAGGCAATTAACCAACAAAAATTCATTTGGTCAAATCTATAATTGACTTTACTGTAACCGAAATTTTATTGATCACCAATCAAAACTGTCTTAATCGCCAATCAATGCTGAGTTGCTTTCCTGCAACCTGGCATCAGTATTCTTGGGGGTTTAGAACATCTGGTTTTCTGTTTATAGAAAAATAAGTGGATTCAAACAGATGTTACGTTAATTTTACTTTTAATTTCAATTTAGAATCACTTTATCTTCGTGACTATACCTGAGCCGACTTTCAATGCACCTGTTTGAGGCCCATCCAGCAAGGGTTAGCACGAGGGTTAATCTGCTGCTTAGGTTTCCTCTCTAGAAAGTGTAGGTATTAAAAGGGTTCACAACAGAACCTTGATTGCAGGGGATGGAAATGAGGGGTGGAGGTCGAAAAAAAGGGTAGAGGTTTTTCAAAGTGTCCACTCATCCGATGATGTGGGGGAATAACAAAAATAGAGCGGCGCCTGTCCCAGACAAACAAACAGACAGACAGATAGAAAGGGGGAAAAAATGATAAACTGACAAACAACTGTAGCCGAAATGACTACAATTACACTAAGCGAAAAACTGGGCTAGGAAGCTTTCTTCTTCGATGATAGGAAAAAGGGTTGAAACGCAATCATTGCTTTGAGGCTCCGATTTCTTTTTGTGGCATCCGCCTTCGGCATCTTGTGGAACGAAAGATCTGTCTCTGTTAAAAGGAGTCCCGAGCAGCAACAATGGTGTGAAAAATAATACCTGACAGATTAGTCTTCAGTAGGTTTGTATGGGGTTATTGTAAATTTGGAAGGTCTTGTAACGTCTATTGCTCTTGTATATAGAAACACCACCGTTGCTGAATGCGGTATTGTATTTCTCTACATTGTCTTCTCTTTATATGCAAAACAGGCGAATACTGTTTGACGCCAGCGATATTGCATGAGGGTGGCAATGGCGGAAGTGATGGCCTTTTACTTTCTCTAGCGCGCATGTATAATAGTAAAATAGTAAGTAGAGAAGGTATTTCAGTTCACTAAAAAATTTGATACAGATATTTTACCGGAAATGCATGTTTTGATGGCCCATGAATGGAAAAAAATAATATAGAAAAAGGACCGTGTGAGTATGTGTATGTGTCTGCGTGTAGTGCGTTAAATAACACATTTGGTGCTTAAGTTCAGTATCTTTCAAGAATGAGATAAAAGCTTTTAAAAAAATCCCCCCTCTATGCTAAACTACTATTTACATGGACTTTTTACTTTCTTTACACATACTATGAGTATAGAAAAAGTATTGCACCCCAGCCGAAAATTCGATACCGCGATTTTACCGGAAATATATCTTTTGGGTCCCTCTGAATCCAAAAAAAAAAAGCATTTTTGGAAACAGGTCTGTGTGCGTGCGCGCGCGCGCGCGTGTGTGTGTGTGTGCTCAAAAACGAAAAATCCGTTAAATACGAAACTTATTTAAGTTCAGTATCTTTCAAGAATGCGACACGAAGATTGATAAGAAGATCCCCCCACCCCAACTACCCTTTACATGGAAAATTTTTCGAAAATTTTGATTTTCTCAAAAATGGCTTTAACGATTTTGATTAAAATATTTTATACCAAAGATAATTACCCGACAAATAAAATGTATATCTCGAATTTTCTGGGCATAGCCTCTGAAGACTACTTTATTCTGGATGAAGTTTACGGAATTTAGCATAGGTGCTAAACCGTAAGAGATGGACAAAAACTTACCACCAAAAATGTAGAGCACGTTAAAATACACAATTTATGCTATATACGTGGAGGAGTTTGTTTTTGAGTTATTCCTTGTTTTTGGTTTCAGCTTTAAAAAACTTATATTTTTGTCATACATAAAGTTGTCAGCTCCTGTCCATACAAACAAAGGAACTTCAGTTACATAGGATCCAGCTTTTAACTATCACTTTAACCTAAGTTACTCCCTTACTTCGCTTCTACTTACAAGGAAGCAGCAAATAAAATTATTCCTGCTGATTTTTTCTCGATTATCATGAAGTATATAGAAGCATAAGCTTTTTAACAACAATTTGTTGCAGAGATGTAGTGAAAGTCATGTGAAAGGAACAAAAATGCACCTAATGAGTTTTATTAAATTGGCGTATATTTATATTCCAAATAAAATATTTGAGGGCCTTTTTTTTTTTTTTCAACCTCCGATAGGCTGTAAATAAAAGATAAGTTTATAGAAAACAATTATTTTAATACTAAATGTTTTGTACACTTATGGTTACTTTTCAACATAATTACTGAAAGGATTGAGACATTTATTGAACCTGTGCACAACGTTGCAATACCCGCTTCAAAAAATGTTATCGTAAAAGATTTAAAATGAGCTATGACGTTGTTTTGGAAGACCTTCCTACTTTACAACGTTTACGGAGAGTCATTCAAAACAACCGAAGAGGAATGCAGACTTCAGGAATTGTGTTGATCCATGACAGCGCTCGTCCACGCACTGCTGGCACAGCCCATCGGCTCCTTGAACAATTTCAATGGGACATTCTCGATCATCCGCCGTACAGTCCTGACCTGGCAGCCAGCGACTTCCACCTTTTCCCTGAAGACGTGGCTAGGAGGGCAGCACTTTCAAACCAACGAAGATCTTCAAAACACTTATTCATTTTGGATGATTTTTGTTTAACCGGCAAACCGTAAGAGATATACAAAAACTTAGTACACAATAATGCAGATCTGGTTAAAACACACACTATATGCCATATATACCTATATATATATATATATATATATATATATATATATATATATATATATATATATATATATACATACATATATATATGTGGTATATAAAGTTACCGTTTTCGAGATATCTTGGATTATTGGTTTCAAATTTAGCCACTTAAACTTTTCTCAAACAGGAAGACATCTTTCTTCTCGTTACTCGTTTGTTTACCGAACTTCAATTGTTTCACATAGCGACCGGCTTTTAAAGGACGAGACAATCGCTTTAGGCTGTGCATTTTCTTATTTCCCTTCTACATACTATCGCTTTAGGCTGTGCATTTTTTTATTTCCGTTCTACTTACAAGGAAGCTGCTACATTTACTAGTCAAAAAAGTCATAAAAATGAAGAGGATAATAAATAAATATATTCAGTTTCTCAAGAAAAATTCTTAAAAAATTGGCATTTAATCAAAATTGTTATACTATTTCGAGAAATTTTACTTTTTTGAAAATATTACTATAAAAGTCAGTTTAGGGATGGAAGGGTTTTCCCAAAACTCTTCGTGTTACATCCTTGGAGGACTCAAAACTCAAATATTAAGTTCGGTATTTAATCGACTATTCGTATTTGAGTTGTTTTATCTCTAGACACACATAGGAACCTTTTTATAAAAGTACTTCCTTTTTATTCAAGAGGCCAAAGAACATATCTCCGATGAAATCTCGACATCGAATTTTTAAGTTGAATTCAATACTCATTATACGTAGTAGAGAAACTAAAAAATAAAATGTGACATACCTTAAAAATCAAACTATATATAGCAAAAGCAAATACATTTACTATTGTATATACTTATTAGAAGATAATGTGAATATTCATATATTCACATATTAATTTAATAAAGGTATGATCATTATTGGAATAACCTTCCAGACTTTAATAGTGTAAAACACATATCATAACTCTGTGCCACTCGTACAAATTAATTACTATCTATAAGTCTTGGGCAAATTAATGTATCTTCCCCAGAGTCTAGAGGTATGAATGAGTCTATGAATGTATGCGGTTCTAATGAAGAAAATTAAAGAAATAGAAGTCCAACGCTAACAAACAATACACAAGTCGCTACCATATGCTCCACAGAGAAATGCCGCCGATAGGGCCAAATAGTTACAGGTGGGGTAGAAATGTGGTAATAATAATATATAATAATAATATAATAATATAATAATAATAATTTAATATACCATATAATGCTTTTGAATTTCTCTTGAATTGTTTACAAAAGTGCCCACTAGTTTTAAACAGAAACATTGATAAAATTCCTTTTCATCTTTGCTTCACATTCAAAGAAATTTTAGGATTTACCATCCTTAAAATAACCTTATATTTTAGGAGATCCAGACGATATGATATTTTGTTATGATAAGTGAAAAACATACAATTTTACGGATGGATATTTGGTTAAATCCTCCAATTGCCCCAATGAATGCAGAGAGAATAATTAACTATTGGTTTCTATCTTTAATATTATTAAATATCTTAGTACGAGAGGACCAGATATTTGAAATAATTTTATTAATATTGAATGTTATTAATTTAACTATTTTGACAAAAGAGAGTGTAACAGATTTGGATAGGTATACTAAGAAAAGAACTTCAATTAATTTCAAGACATAATTTCAATACTTAGGATTTAAATTCAACTTTGTAATTTAAATAACCAGTAGTGCCCTCCTTCCCTCATATTTATTTTTCTCCTTAACTTTTAGGGCTAGATTTGTGAGTTACTCCGTTTTTATTCCATTCATCTCTTTCTGAGATACCACATACTTCCTTTTCATTCGGTGTTTACGTGATTTTTGTTTAATTATTCTTTCAAACCTCGCTCTTACTCTACTCTGGGTTCATAGCTTTTTACTCTCTCATACTTTATGCTTTGAGTATTTTCTGTTTATTTTATCTAGCATTATATATTCTTTCAATTTTGTTGAAATGTTTTGATTTTATCCCTCTGAATTAAATGGATAATACACAACATCCGTTGGAAGATATTTCCGGAATATACGATCAGTGAAGATCGAAAGATCAGAATGAACATTGGCAGGAAGCAAAAGAATTAGCAGCCCGCACTTTGTACGATGCTTCCATCTATCGCTTAGTTTTCCAACCAGTTTGTTTAATGACTACAGATTGTTCAGAGGTGAATCGGGATCCAAACATTTTAACGATCTTTATTAAAGCTCATTTCTCAGAAAAACAGGTGAAAATCGACAGGGCTGAACACTTATTAGTGGAATAAAACACGATTTAACAGCGTAAAAACAGGTAATCAAAAGCAACATTCTTGCAGGATTCGCCTCCTGGAGAAATATGGCTGACCAATGAGAAATGCTTCGAACGAAATTACTTCCATAATGAACTCAGTCTGGCAGCCACATTTCAAAACGTCCGATGTCCAGATTGCCAGCAATACTTCTGTTTTTAATTAACAATGTTATGAAGAACAAGAGATCATAATTCACATGCGGAGAAGGGAGACGAAGTGCCTCCTGTAGAGAGCGTTTACCCCCGGCGAGCACCCCCCGAGGTGTAGCCCAGGCAGGAACCCCTCACCTTGTGATAACCCACTGCGGGCACCTATACGTTCCCCATCTGCACAACTTGACCTGCAAATGGATTCTCACGTAAACATAAAATTTATGGGAGCAGATGCCTTCCATTCCATAAGTTTCTTTTTGTTGCACTTTTTTTACTTTTTCCATACGCACTATGTACATAGTGTATAGAGAAAGTATTGCACTCCACCAACAAATTCGATACCGAGTTTTCACCGGGAATATATGTTTTAGGGTCCCCAATATCCAAAAAAAGCATTTTCACAAAAAGGTCCGTGTGTGTGTGTGTGTGTGTGTGTGTGTGTGTGTGTGTGTGTGTGTGTGTGTGTGTCCGTGTGCCTGTGAACACGATAACTCAAAAACGAAAAGTCGGTAAAATACCAAACTTGGTATTTAAGTTTAGTATCTTCCAGGGATGCGACACGAAGATTTTGAGAAAAATCCCTCCACCCCCAACTACCCTTTACATGGAACTTTTTTCGAAAATTATGATTTTCTCAAAAATGGCTATAACGATTTTGATTAAAATTTCGGATATTAAACATATTTAACTGGCAAATGAAATGTATATCTTGAATTTTCTGGGAATAGCCTCTGAAGAGTAGTTTATTCTGGATGAATTTTGAATAACTGCTAAACCGCAAGAGATGGAAAAAAAAACTTACTACACAAAAAATGTAGAGCACATTAAAACACACAATTAATGTTATATACATTTTTTTCGTGGAGTTCGTCGTTTTTGTGACATTCCTTATTTTTGGTTTCCGCTATGAAAAACGTATACTTTTCTCATACTGGAACTTGTCAACTTCTATCCATATAAACAAAGGAACTTCATTGACATAGCAACCAGCTTTTGACTATCACTTTAACCTACGGTTGTCCCTTATTTCGCTTCTAATTACAAGGATGCGAGTAATAAGACTATTTCTGCTAATTTGTAGCATAAAGTAAATAGAAGTATAACCTTTTTAAGAATTATTTGTTGCAGGGATATCGAGAAAGTCATGTGAATGGTACACATCAGATTTTTTTTCTCTTTCTTCTGTTCCAAATTGCTCATGCAGGTCCCGTGGTAGATTTAACTATTTTTTTTCATTACATCTTGCAGGTATATCCAGAATTATAGTAGCCATAAATGTTATTACTACCATAATTAACATAAAACCAATTTATAAACTCAAGCCCAAATAACTTTATTTGTTTGATCAGTTTTTCAATCTTCAGCTTTCAGCATACGTTACTGACAACATGTCCTTTTCCTCTCCATTAATTTGTTCTTGCTATATTTACTGTCTAGCATGTATGTACAATGTACATAGTATACAGAAAAGTTATTGTATTCCACCAAAAAAAAGTTATCCCAAGATTTCACCGAAAATGCATGTTTTGAGACCCTTGAGTAAACAATATTTTTCATATCATTTCCGTGCAAACAGCATAGCTCAAAAACGAAAACTCAGTCAAATGCCAAACTTGGTGTTTAAGTTCAGCATCTTCCAAGGATGCGACACGAAGATTTTCAAGAAAATTTCCCACCTCCAAATACTGTTTTGGGAATTTTTTCGAAAATTTCGACTATAAAAAAATGTTTATCTTGAATTCTCTCGGAATAGTTTCTGAAATCCTCTTCATTGAGGATGACTTTGTATATTTTGTAAATCGTGAAAGAAACACAGAAATTAATAAATTAGTAAAGATTTCATTATAACACGCCATTTATGTCATATACAATTTTACTTTCTTTATACGTATTATGTACATTGTGTATAGCAAAGGTATTGTAATGCACCCAAAAATTCGATATCGAGATTTCACCGGAAATACATGTTTTAGGACACCATGATTACAAAAAAAAGAAGAAGCATTTTTAGAAAAATGTCCGTGTGTGTCTGTCTGTGTGAGTGTCTGTGTGTATGCTTGTGTGTGTGTGTTTGTGGGCAGTATACTCAAAAACGAAAAGACCATTAAATACCAAACTTGGTATTTAAGTTCAGTATCTTCCAAGAATGCGACACGAAGATTTTCAAGAAAATCCCTAACACCCAACTACCCTTCACATGGAAAAAGTTTCGAAAATTTTGATTTTATAAAAAATGGCTCTAACGATTTTGATTAAAATATCGTATATTAAAGATATATACCTGACAAATAATATGTATATCTTGAATTTTCTGGGAATAGCCTCCGAAGACTACTTTATTCTGGATAAATTTTACAGAATTTTGTATAACTGGTAAACCGTAAGAGATAGTCAAAAGCCTACCACACAAAAAATGTCGAGCACATTAAAACACACAATTTATGTTATATACGTTTTTTCGTGGAGTTGATCGTTTTTTAGCAATTCTTTGTTTTTGTATTCAGCCTTGAAAAACTTATACTCTTCTCATACAGGAATTTGTCAACTCGTGTCCATACAAAGCAACCAGCTTTTGACTATCACTTTAACTTATGGCACTCCCTGTTTTCGCTTCTACTTACAAAGAAGCAAGTAATAAGACTATTTGTGCTATTTTTTTCTCAATGAGCATCAAATAAATAGAAGCATAAGCTTTTTAACAATAATTTGTTGCAGAGTTATAGAGAAAGTCATGTAAATGGAACACATCAGATTTTTTTTCATAGTTTCCGATAAATTCATTGATTTTGATTTTAATTTTTTACTACTTAAGCTTTTTCCAAATGGGAAGGGCGGTCAACTTTGATTTCATTTATTTTGTTTTAGTTCCGAATGCAAAATAGAACCAACTTTCAATTGCTTTACATATTGATATCTTTTAAAACATTTGACATATGCTTTAGTCTAGTGTATTCATTTATTTTCTAGGTCAAGGAAGCAAGTAATCATACCATTTCTGCTAATATTTAACTCGATTAGCATAACGTGGATAAAAGAATAGTAGTGTATAAGCAAAGTATGTTTGTGGAACAGCTAGAAAAGGTCACATGATGGAACACATCAGCATTTTGTACATATTCATCTACATCCTTATAGTGCTATTGATTTTAAAGGAACATCATAAAGGAAATGTAACGCTGGTCTACAGATCGATATTGAAAACTCTGATGTGTTACACTCACATGACTTTCTCTAGCTGTTCTACAAACTTCTTACATAACATTATTCTTCTTTGTGCACCTTGCTAATCGAGGTACTCATTAGTACAATGTTATTATTACTTAGTTCCTTATAAGTAGGAAGAAAATAAGGGAATACACTATGCTAAACTGATATTCGAATGTTTTAAAAGCTGTCGTTATGCGATTGTGATTACAACTGGCTTCTTTTCTTGGCCAGGAGTAGAACAAAAGAAACGGACACTGCCGTCTGAGAAAAGTATAAGTACCTCACAACTGAAACTAATAACAATGAATACCTTGAAAATGGTAAGTTCCACGAATAAAATGTATATGACGTAAGTTGTGTATTTTAATAAAACATAATTTTTTTTGTAGTAAGTTTTTGTCTATCTCTTACGGTTTACTAATTATGCCAGATTAAGCGAAATTCATCCTGAATAAATAGGTCTTTGGAAGCTATTCCCAGAAAATTCAAGATATACATTTTATTTGCCAGGTAGATATCTTTAATATACGATATTTTAATCAAAATAGTTACAGCCATTTTTAAGAAAATCAAAATTTTCGAAAAAAGTTCCATGTAAAGGGTAGTTTGGGGGGAGAGAATTTTTCTCAAAATCTTCATGTCGCATCCCTGGAAGATACTAAGCTTAAATACTAAGTTTGGTATTTTAGCTACTTTTCGTTTTTGAGTTATCATGTTCACACACACACGGACCTTTTCCTGAAAATACTTTTTTTGGATACAGGGGACCCTAAAACATATATTTCCAGTGAAATCTCGGTATCGAATTCTTTGGTGGAGTGCAATATCTTCTCTATACACTATGTACATAGTGAGTATAGAGAAAGTAAAAATGAAAAAAATCTATGAATAATCAACTTATAAATTATGCGCGGGAATGCCTACAAATTATTAGCTCAATAATAACACAGAAAATCCTTTTTAAGCATTGTGATCTCATTGGTTGATAAATAACCACGGATTCGTTACAAACATCTGCTTGAATTTTAACCAGCATAGTAATGGTTGCATAGTTTCCAAAATTCAATAAATGTTTTTAGAGTTGTCACTAGAAGGGTTAAACCACAGTCACACTGGGCTGTAAGCGCAGAAGTTACATCCATGCAGTTCAATGAAAGCATTCACTTTAACGAATATATGGCGCGTGGGCCACTTGCGGCCCACAATGCTATTTAGTTTGGTCTGTTTGTCTGACTGAAATTATTTTATCTGGAGAACTGTAAAATTAGTCAAATTTAACTTGAGAGTACTTAATTTATGCTGTTTTGGATCATGCTCTGACAAGAGATACGAATGATGATAATAATAATAATAATAATAATAATAATAATAATAATAATAATAATAATGATAATAATAATAATAATAATAACAATAATAACAACAATCGGAAATCATAACTGATCAACCAAATAAAGGTATTTGCGTTTGGATAGCTGGAGTCAGACTGAACAATTCAATGCCATAGCCGGGATCTCTACCACTGAGCTACCATGGCAACATGCGGGCATAGCATTGAATTTCTCAGCTGACTCGCATGTTTCCCGGTAAACCATATAAGGTGATCTCAAATTATTTTGGGATGACAATCCCAATGGTGACTTACAATGTTGTAGTACTTTAGGATCCAGGATTCATAGTTTTAGCCAACTATTATGGACAATTGTGACAATTTTAATTGTTTTCTCACAGAAACCGTGTGTAGGACAGGAGTCGGATAAACAGACTCAGACTGGGTCGCCAGTGGGGTTGTCATCTCAAAATAATTTGAGATCACCTTGTATGGTCAGTGATTCAGCTGAGAAATTCAATGCTATGCCGGCATGTTGCCTTGATAGCTCAGTGGTAGAGATGTTTCCCGGGAAACCATATTTATATTTTATTTATTATTTTGAGATTTTTTTAATTTCTATATATAAATACTTATGTTTCATGCTACAGAGACCTAGAAGACAGTAAACAAGGGGTCCTGGCTGAATGATACCATGAACTAATTTGCATTTGCCAAAGAAACTTGACTGACATTTGAAAAATGCGAGGACAGGTCACACTGAAGGTGGTCATTGGACGAGAAATGAGTTGAGAGCATTTTTTCATGCACTCTAAAATTTGAAATATTATTCGAGATCGTTATATTATTGGACATTAAGAATTTCGCAGTCTAAGTTATGCCCTCTGTAATTTGTGACTCAGTAAGTTGAAATTTATGTAGCTATATAAAAGGTGCATCTGACTGCCCAGTCTCAGGCAGATGACATGCAGATGGTCATTTCAAGGACTTGAAAGGACATGTCGTCAATTTGGAAGTCCCTAACGAGACTAAGAAGAATGTAGCAAAGACCTAGATGATTCGTTTCTAGTTTTGTGTTGTTTTGGAGAGAAACTCGTGCGTCACGATTGAGGTTCCCTGCTGGGCCCTTACTCCCGCCGCGAGAAGTCGCACAATAATAAAAACCTGAACACGTAAAGGCTGTAAATATGGCCATCGCAGCAGGAAGCCATCTTGTCAGGATTAATACTGCGCTTCTCATGGGTCTTACACGTTCCTACCATACTTAGTTATTATTTACTGCCTCTGTGCCTGCCTTTTAATGCTTCACATAGTCATGTGCACGATACACACAACATCATTGACGACACGATTACCCATAAATAATGCCACGAACATTGTTCAGCTTTTATATGATGGATGGCTATAAAATTTATGACTTAAAGATTTAATTTAAGCTTCAATAAGACAAGTTTTGTTTCCCAGTGGCTTTGGCTATATGTGAAGGATAAAAACAATAAAATATGGCATTTCATATTCTAAAGAAAGGTAGTTTATGTCTCCGTGGTCGAGTGGTCAGCAGCGAGGTGACTTCTCACCTGGAGGTCCGGGTTCGATTCCCGGCTGGGGCGGGTATTTTTCTTTAACCAGAATTATTCCCTATTCCCCACAGAGTTTGGAAGTATGGATGAGAAAGTGAATGTGTGTGTTTGAGGAAAATAAAACGATTTAAACCCAACGTAAAGAACCTACAGACAACGAGTTGTCTCTAATGCAAAGACCTTAGATGTTAAAGGGTAGATAGTGTTTAACGCCCGCTTTAACTACTTATGGCACCGCAGGCGGTGACACTGATGATACATCAATGATGATGGAGCACCGGTGGAATGCGATGGCGGGGGAAGCCGGAGTACCCGGAGAAAACCCGCCCAGCGCCACTTTGTCCACCACAAATCTCACATGGATGTTAAAGGGAGCTGTATAAATGAAAAAAAAAGTGGTTAACGCACTGGAACAAAAAAAAAGTGGTAACTTCAGTATGCAGAAATTAATTCACGTTCTAAAAAGTTCATACTTTGAAAATTCATTCTAAAATTGGTGACAGATTTCAAATTAATTCTTTTTTTTTTTTTTATTTTCTCCAACTCGAACTTAGCTTATTCCACCGAAAAACTCGATTTCTTTAAGGCCAAAAACATTACTTCAAAGAGATTTATTTGTGTGTGTGAAATGTCGAACAAATATCAAAATTGATATATAAGTTTAGTATCTTTCAAAAGTGATTTTCAAGAAAGTTTCCGATCCTAAACTATTCTTTATATGGGATAATTTTAAATCGTTTAATTTTCTAAAAAATGGTTAAAATAGCGCTAATGATTTTGACTAAAACAACATATTTTAAATCGTTTACATAGAATAAAAATTGATATGCTCCATTCACATGATGTTCTCTACATCTCTGTAACAAATTATAGTTAAACAGCTTATACTTCTGTTTACTTCATTTTGATCGAAAAAAAATTAGCAGAAATAGTCTTATTACTTGCTTCCTTGTAAGTAGAAGGAAATAAGGACAACATAATTTGAGATCACCTTGTGGTTTACTGGGAAACATCCAAGTCAGTTGACAAATTCAATGCTATGCCGGCATATTGCCATGGTAGCTCAGTGGTAGAGCAACCGACTTGAGACCGGGAAATCCGTGGTTCGAATCCCGGCTATGGAATTGAATTTTTCAGTCTAACCCTATAAAAACAACTCCATTTCTTCACACGGCTTGTTCGCAAACGCAATTAATTCAATATCAATTGACCATAATCGTTGGCTATATTATGAATCCTGGGACTTACAGCATTGTAAGTGGCCATTGGGGTTGTCATCTCAAAATAATCTGAGATCAATTTGTGGTTTACCCGGAAACATGGGAGTCAGTTAGATGTTCATGCTATGCCGGCATGTTGCCCTGTTAGCTCAGTGGTAGGCAACCCGCTAGAGACCGGGAGATCTGTGGTTCAAATCCCGGCTATGGCATTACATTTTACAGTCTGACTCTACCTATCCAACTCCTGTCCTACACGCGGCTTGTGTAAAAAATATTTTGAATACATTTATCTTCTTTTCAATTATACTCAGGAATAAAACCAATTATAACAATAATATCTATACTATTATGAAGAATAGTTCTGGTCCAGTTCTAGCGTTTCTAAATAGTCCCGCACAACAAGTAAAATTTCTAAAGAATTGGAATAATTGCACGTCCATTCTACGAAATATACGCTATTGTAAAATGGTCGCCTCTGTCCTTTTACGATACACCGGGGTTTTTACAATTCCAGTAAGAGCAGAAGTCTGCAAGGATTTTCTATAGCTTTGTCGCCGAACAAAGAGATTTTGTATAGTTTTAGAACAATGGGCGCCGTGCTGAGCTCAACACTCTTAAGTAGTAGATAGATTCGCATGATTGCTGGGATGAAATTATAGAAATCGGGCTCATTGGATGCCCAGGCGTGTAACAGAACCATAACAGCATCCTCCATAAACATCTTGGGGAAGAAGGATAAGATATGCATGAGCGTGATGTTGTTACAGCTTCAAGCAAAACTTTCCAGATCGTTTCCACATTACACAATATCATCATGCAGCTTTTACTTTCTCTACACGTACTATATACATAGTGTATAGAGAAGGTATTGCACTCCAACCAAAAATTCCATACCGAGATTTCACTGGGAATATATGTTTTAGGGTCTCCTATATCCAAAAATCTGATGCGTTTCATTCACATGACTTTCTCTATATCTCTGCAAAAAAATATTTTTAAAAAGCTTATACTTCTACTTACTTCATGCTAATCGACAAAAAATATAGCAGAAATAGACTTATTACTTGCTTCCTTGTAAGTAGAAGCGAAATAAGGAAGTACCATAAGTTAAAGTGATAGTCAAAGGCTGGTTTCTATGCGACTGAAGTTCTTTTGTTTATATGGGCACGGGTTCACGAAGTCCTGTATGAGAAAAGTATACGTTTTTTATAGCTGAAACCAAAAGCAAGGAATATCGCAAAACCAATCACCTCCACGAAAAAAATGTATTTAGCATAAATTTTGTGTTTTAAATTTTAAAATTTTCGAAAAAAGTTCTATTTAAAGGGTAGTTGGGGGTGGGGGGATTTTTCTCAAAATCTTCGTGTCGCATCCCTGGAAGATACAAAACTTAAATACTAAGTTTGGTGTTTTACCGACTTTTCGTTTTTGAGATATCGTGTTCACAGACACATTGACACATAGACACACGGACTTTTTTCTGAAAATACTTTTTTTGGATACAGGGTACCCTAAAACATATATTTCCGGTGAAATCTCGGTATCGAATTTTTTGGTGGAGTGCAATACCTTCTCTATACACTATGTACATAGTACGTATAGAGAAAGTAAAAATAGCATTTTCAGAAAAAAGGTCCACGTGTGTGTGTGTGTGTGTCTGTGTGTCCATGTGTCTGTAAACACGATAACCCAAAAACAAAAAGTCGGTAAAATACCAAACTTGGTATTTAAGTTTAGTATCTTCCCGGGATGCGACACGAAGATTTTTAGAAAAATCCCCCATTCCACACTGCCCTTTACATGGAACTTTTCTCGAAAATTTCGATTTTCTAAAAAACGGCTCTAACGATTTTGATTAAAATATCGCATATTAAAGATGTTTACCTTACAAATAAAATGTATATCTTGAATTTTCTGGGAATAGCCTCTGAAGACTACTTTATTCTGGATGAATTTTACGGAATTTTGCATAACTGCTAAGCCGTAAGAGATGGACAAAAACTTACCACACAAAAAATGTTGAGCACATTAAAACATATAATTTATGTCATACACACAGTTTTCGTAGAGTTGGTCGTTTTTGGGACATCCCTTGTTATACTTTTCTCGTACGGGAATTTGTCAACTCCTGTCCATACAAACAAAGGAACTTCAGTGATATAGCAACCAGATTTTTGACTATCACTTTAACCTATGGTACTTCCTTATTTAGCTTCTACTTACAAGGAAGCAAGTAATAAGACTATTTCTATTAATTTTTGCATTTTCTACACGCACTATGTACATAGTGTATATAGAGAAGGAATTGCTGTCCACCAAAAAATTTCGATACCAAGATTTCACCGGAAATATATGTTTTAGGGTCCCCTGTATCCAAAAAAAGTATTTTCAGAAACTCAAAAACGAAAAGTCGGTAAAATATCAAACTTGGTATTTCAGTTTAGTACCTTCCAGGGATGCAACACGAAGATTTTGAAAAAAATTCCCCTACCCCAAACTACCCTTTACGTGGAACTTATTTCGATATTTTTGAGTTTCTAAAAAATGGCTCTAACGATTTTGATTAAAACATCGTATATTAAAGATATTCACCTGACAAATAAAATGTATATTTTGAACTTTCTGGGAATAACCTCTGAAGACCGCTTTATTCTGGGTCAATTTTACGGAATTTTGCATAACTGCTAAACCGTAAGAGATGGACAAAAACTTACCACACAACAAATATAGATTACCTTAAAGTACACAGTTTATGTTATATACATTTATTTCGTGAAGTTTATTGTTTTTGAGAAATTACTTGTTTTTGGTTTCAGCTATGAAAAGTTTATACTTTTCTCATACGGAATTGGTCAACTGCTGTCCATACAACCAAAGGAACTTCAGTCACATAGCAGCCGGCTTTTGTCTATCACTTTAACCTATGGTATACCTTATTGCGCTTCTACTTTTATGGAAGGAAGTAATAAGACTATTTCTGCTAGTTTTTTTTTCCCCTCAATTAGCATGAAGTAAATAGAAGCATAAGCTTTTTAACTATAAATTTTGCAGATATGTAGAGAAAGTCATGTGAATGGAACACATCAGATTTTTTCTGATTAGCCTGAAGTAAATAGAAGCATAAGCTTTTTAAGAATAATTTGTTGCAGGGATGTGGAGAATATCATGTGAATGGTACACATCAGATTTTTCTTGCTTGCAAGACAACGCAATTGCTCACAATTGAGATTTTATCGCACAATAATTACTATTTTATAACTGAGGTGAAATTAAGTAATGTATTACGCTACAATAATGGGAGTACATATTAACATATCCGAGGGAACTTAATGCATTATGCATAAAGTATAAATTATTTGACGACAGTAAAAAATCATTAAAACTATTACATTGCAATAATAATATTGCATTTATTTTATTAGGAACAATTATTTGCAAACAAAACTATGATCGTTGATTATTTATCCTGATAGATAATCGGTATAAGTAGTTATATTTTTGAGGTCCTGCTTATTGTAATTATGCGCAGTTTATGGAAATGGTAATTGAGTTTTATTTATGGACGCTCTTTAACTGCTATGGTCCTCAGCGTCCCATTCTAACTGGGCGTTAAAGACCGCTTAATTTTGCTCAGGAACCTCTTATCAGGCTTGAGGTTCTTTTATGTGCCATAAATCTATCACACGGACCAAAGGGAGCCATGCTAAGCATTTTTATGCCCAAAAATACCCATCGTCCTCTTTCGGGTTTGAACCTACGACTTTGGGTACATGAAATTAGCATGGTAACCATTACATGACGGAGGGTGAAGGTATTCTCTACTTTTGTTTAACCATAAAATGTTAAAAAGTCAAGTTCTAGAGGACGTAATCCAAAGAAGTTAATATATCAAAAGAAGAAACAGGTGAATAAAGTAGAGCAACGCAGTTTTGTTTCACTTTTGTGTTGTAGCCATTTTGTTCGCAGTTTTGAAAAGATCATTAACGTGTTTGATAACCCTTTTAATAATATAAATCTAATATTAATAAATATATGAAGCAATTGTGTATTTTTTAAGATGTGTGAGAAGTTACTTACATGTTTCTTATATATTAAACATTTAGAATAAAATGGAAAACAAGTAAATAAACAAGTGAAACCAAAAGAAAGAAGAAAAAAAGAAAGAAAGGAAAGATAAAATGGTTTGCTTTCAGACTACAGTTAGTTGGGGCAAAATTTTGGACACAGAAATCTATTATACATCTATGGTTAAAACATTAAGTTTTGATTGTAACAGTTTTGCTGTCCAACTTCAGGATTATTGCGTCTCTATTTTGAATCCTTATGTAAATTGTTATTTTCCACATGTTTCTGAACATTACACACGTAAATCTAGCTTTTCTTATTGAAAGTTATTGCAATTTCTTTTCATTTCGTCCTGGTATTATTGGCACTCCCCATGGGTGTTTTGCACTTGTATGACAGCTTCTTAGTTCGTTTCCCAAAGCCTCCACATATTTATTAAACAATGCAAGTACTGAACCTAATAACTATAAATAGCTGATAAGCATCTAAAAATACACTAAGTAAACAACTATATAATTTAAGTTGTAAGACGTGAAAAAACATAAGCTCGCTGTCACAGCTGCTAATTTACTGAATCTTTTTACTTTCTCTACGCGTACTATGTACCTAAAAATTGATACCTATATTTCATCAGAAATGCACGTTTTGGGTCCTCTGAATTCAATAAAAGCATTTTTGGAAAAAGGTCCGTATTTGTCTGTGTGTGTGTCTGTGGACAACATAGCTCAAAAACCAAAAGTCCGTCAAATACCAAACTTGGTATTTAAGTTCAATGTCTTCCAAGACTGCGACGCGAAGATTTTCAATAAAATCCCCCCCCCCACAACTACCCTTTGCATGGAAACAATTTCGAAATTTAGATTTTCTCAAAAATGACTAACGATTTTGATTAAAATATCGTATATTAAAATATTTACCTTTCAAATAAAATGTATATCTTGAATTTTCTGGGAATAGCCTCTGAGGACTACTTTATTCTGGAAGAATTTTTCGGAATTTTGCATAACTGGCAAATCGTAAGAGATAGATAAAAACTTACTGTACAGAAAATGTAGAGCTAATTAAAACACACAATTTATGTTCTATAATTTTTTTCGTGCAGTTGATTGTTTTTGAGATATTCCTTGTTTTTGGTTTCAGCTTTAAAAATCATACGTTTATCATACAGGGATTTCTCAACTCCTGTCCATAGAAACAAAGGAACCTCAGTCACATAGTAACCATCCTTTGACTATCAGTTTAACCTATGGTATTCCCTCATTTCGTTTCAACTTACAAGGAAGCAAACAATAAGACTATTTCTGCTATATTTTTTCTCGATTAGTATGAAGTATATAGAAGTATAAGATTTTTAAAAATAAGTTATTACAGAGATGTAGAGAAGTTAATGTGAATGGAACACATCAGATTTTATTTTTCTACCGGTAGGTCATATAAGACGATGAATGAATCAATTAAATGATGTTCAAATGAGTCCAAGGTCCATGGAAAAACCTTATCCGGTATCTTACCCTAACCTAGATTCGAACTCTTGAATATGAGGAAGGCACGCTACCACAACACTACAGATGTGGGTCTGAAAGTCTTGAAAATACAACAGAAATGGCGCTGCAACGATGCTGGACTTTGGTGATATATAGTGAAGAGACTACAGGCAATGGTAAAGGATGGTAAGAACCTAAGATATATTTATGGTGAGCCTTCAAAGCGTTTTTTATTTATTTATTTATTTATTTATTTATTTTTTTGCCGCTTAAGTGTCCAAAGGGTGCTACTGCTATACTCAAATCAAATGGCAACCAATTCTTCGGTGACTTTATGGTTGTTCTCCTCAACTCTGCCGCTACCTCCCTTGGTTCTGAAAAGCACCTCTAACTTTCTGCACACAGGACTATTCATAATGTAGTACACGTCTTTGATAAATAAGATATCCACTTTATACATTTGTACGAAAAATATCTTATGTGTTCCATTCACATGACTTTCTCTACATCTCTGCAACAAATTATTGTTAAAAAGCTTATGCTTCTATTTACTTCATGCTAATTCAGAAAAAAATTAGCAGAAATAGTCTTATCATTTCCTTCCTTGTAAGTAGAAGCGAAATAAGGAAGTACCATAGGTTAAAGTATTAGTCAAAAGCTGTAGGCTATGTGACTGAAGTTTTTTTGTCGACAAATTCCTGTATGAGAAAAGTACAAGTTTTTCAAAGCTGAAACCAAAAACACGGAATGTCTCAAAAACGATCAACTCCACGAAAAAAATGCATATAACATAATTTTCGTGTTTTATGTGCTCTACATTTTTGTGTGGTAAATTTTTGTCAATCTCTTATGGTTTAGCAGTTATTCAAAATACCGTAAAATTCATCCAGAATAACGAAGTCTTCAGAGCTATTCCTAGAAAATTCAAGATATACATTTTATTTGTCGGGTAAATATCTTTAATATATCATATTTTAATCAAAATTGTTAGGGTCATTTTTGAGAAAATCAAAATTTTCGAAAAAACTTCCATGTAAGGGTAGTTGGGGTGGGGGATTTTCCATAAAATCTGCGAGTCGCATCCTTGGAAGATACCAAACTTAAATACCAAGTTTGGTATTCAACGATCTTTTCGTATTTTAGCTATACTGTCCACAGACATACACAGACAGACAGACTGACAGACAAACACACACACACACGCGCGCGCGCGCGCGCGGACCTTTTCCCAAAAATTCTTTTTTTTTTTTTTTTAATTTAGGGGACCCAAAATGTATTTCCGGTGAAATCTCGGTATGAAATTTGTGGGTGATTTATAATACCTTTTCTATACTCTATGTACATAGTAAGTGTAGAGAAAGTAATAACTAAAGTTAAACATGTAAAGAAATTTAATTGGTTTCTACAATTATGCTTAAAGTAATAATAGTTATAGCTCAATTATTAGGTATAATAATTTTTTTCTAAAGAATAATAAAATATTAGATCATATTAAGAATACTATGTCATGAGTTCTAGACCCTAAAATTTAACTTTTATTTTTAAGACAGTGAGGCCTTAACAACCAAATAGTGATATGCGATGAATGCATTTTGATACTAACAATGTAGGAAGAAGTTTCTCTTATTTCTCCGGTGAAAGATTTAAATTCATTCCAGCCTAATATGACATAGAAGTAACTTTCGTATCCTTTCCTTTTATGAAAATTTGCGCATAACTAATTACGAATTCAGATCAAATACATTTAACATGTTGTGTAACTTCAACGATATGTTCGACAACATTTAAAAGCTAAATAATCACCAGTTACGCCTCCTGCTGGGAATCCAGGTTTAATTTTAAATCTATCTCTTGAAATTGATTTGTTAGCGGGAACAGTTAATCAAGAATATTAATGATATCATTCCAACAATTTCTTTTCGGGAGCACGGCAGTGTGTGGCGGCTGCCTTACAACCCTTTTTTGTTGTTATGTATGCTTTGTTAGCAGCACAATTTATTTCGGACGGATTTACAATACAAGTAGTTAACCATTCCATTTTGTATATTTTAATTTCAGCATTACTCTTGTGAATAAGCGCATGTATATTCTGAATCCTGAAGTGGTTATTAGGGATCTTCTTCACTGGAAGATTTCATGCCGATCTCCAATATTATTGCACTGCTCAATTAGAAAATATGTGTGTAAAACTGCACTTCCTTTGTTTAGTACGAATATTAACACATGCGTTCATACCAACTGAACTTTTGGGGGGGAAAATATGACACCAAATCTTATGACTTGTTTTCGTATATCTCAAGCATGCTATAGAAAGTCTAGACTGCCTCTGTGATTGGGTGGTTATGGCTTTTCACCCAGAGGTCCCAGGTTGAGTTCTCGGTTGGGGAATTTTTCTTTAACTATACTCATTGCCCATCCCCCACAGAGTCTAAAAGTATACATGTGAGAGTGCATAAGTATGTGTGTATGTGATTACAGCATAATACCAAGAAAACTAATGTAAATAAAACCTACAATACAGCGAAAAAGACACCAGCAGCTGCTAAAACAAATCCCCCAATATAACGCTAGAAGTTAAAAAATGGGTTGTATAAGTGAAGCTCCACCCAAAACAAGGTCTGCTGTTGCTAAGAGACAGTGGTGTGCGTTGGCCATTTATAGCCAAAGTAATGAATATTATAATTTTTAAGTAAACTGTAGTAAATCAAGAAACAGGCTTCACTTCATAAAAATCACAACCAGTAATAGTTTAAATCAAAGGAATGAATATTTAAGATAAAACCACAGCTGATAGTAATTTAAATTAAGCAATAAATAGTAAAGAAAAATGAGAATTTATTAAATTGTGAGAATATTTATTGAAATACTATATTCAATAAAGTTATTTTAAGTAAATTGAGTAGATAGGAAACGAGTTTCCTGATTTAAATTGAGTTTTGACACTTTGCTTCGTTACCTCTGTAAGATTAAAGAATTGAACTTTCATCCTTCTCTCCTGGAATACAAATTTAATACTGTTCATTTGTTCTTTGACTGCTTCTTCTTCGTAATTCTTTTAGAAGGTGAGCTTCTGTTGAAATAATTACAGAATAAGAATGCATGTGTCCTCTCAAATAGAACTTTGAGAACAGCTTTTGACTCTCCTCAGCGCTGAAAATTACATTTCTAATGAAAATCTACTCACAGAAATTGTTTACAGAATGATACTAACATGTTAAATACGGAAAACTTTATTTTAGTATTGAATTATTGATCAGAAGCTCAAGTTCACTGATGGATTTACAAGTATTTCTAAACTCATCAAAAAATCAAATAGTTTGCCAATCAAATGGTATTGAAAACGCCATATGAGTATAGAGACTTTGAAAGCTGTTTTGGGAACTGGTCCATATTTTTCATGTGACTATAACTATGTAAATTTACAATGAGTTTAAAATCTTACTAAACGCTTCAGATTAGAGAGGTTTATATTCGATATTTTTCCTCTTAGAACCCACTTCTACTAGAGAAATATTGATTTAAAAATCTGTTCTTAATCATCACTTAATGCGGTTATGGAGTGAGCTTCTTGAATTTTCTGTCGAGAGTACAAGATATCACTTGTTTAGTTTGAAGAATGTTGTACAACACATCAGTTAAAATTAATATTTTGTCGAGAATGTTTAAGATAAAAACATATTTGAAAGAGAGAGAGAGAGAGAAAAAGAGAGAGAAACAGATTTGAAATCTTCTTCTGGTGTTAAAATATCCAAATCTGTTTCTTGAGCATGTTCTAGCAAATACTAATCGCACTACGAAGTTTAGTTTTTACCAAACTTAACAGGTAAACCCATTGTGTTGAATAAAAGGAATATCCACAGTTCTATGGTTTATAGCTTTTGAATTAAATTATAAGTTTCTAAGCGCTGCGCTAAAAGAAGATATACTCTGCAGTGTACCACAGCAGTTCCATTTAATTTCTCTTATTAATAAATTTTGCTAAGTTATAGTGTCCTCAAAAGACCAATTCTCGTTTACCCAGAAAAATTACTGCAGTAATAAGCCGTTTAGGGATAACCATGTTCCGCTTTGTTGATATGCAGAGATGTTTCATTTTTACTTTCTCTATGTACGCAGTTTATAGAGAAGGTATTGCATTCTATCCAAAAATTCGATACCGGAGATTTGACCGGAAATACAGTTATAGGGTCCTCTGTATCCAAAAAAAAAAGGTATTTTCAGAAAAAATCCACATATGTGTGTCCGTGTGTCTGTGAACGCGATAACTCAAACACGAAAAGCCAGTAAAATGCCAAACTTGGTATTTAAGTTTTGCATCTTCCAGGGATGCGATACGAAGATTTTGAGAAAAATCCCTCCCACCCCAAGCTACCCTTTATATAGCAAAAAATTAGAAAATGTTGATTTTCTAAAAAAATGATTTTGATTAAAATGGGGTATATTAAAGATATTTATAAGCCAAATAAAACGTATATCTTGAATTTTCAGGGCGTAGCCTCTAAAGACCTTTATTCCGAATGAATTTTGTTGAATTTGCGTCACTGAAACCGTAAGAAATAGACAAACGCTTACTACACAAAAAATGTAAATCACGTTAAAACACACAATTTATATCATGTACGTTTTTTTCGTTGAATTGATCAGTTTTTAGATATTCCTTATTATTTGTTTCAGATGTAAAATACTTAAACTTTTTTCACATGGAAAGCTGTAAACTCTTGGCCCTGCATAGAAACGTATTTCATCCACTTGCCAATCGACTTTTAAAGGATTTAACTATCCCTTGTTTTCCTACAGCTTACAAGGCAGCAAGTAATTAAGACATTTTCTGCTAATGTTTATTTCTATTATCATAAAGGAGATAGAGGAATATGCTTTTTAACAATAATTTTACAGTCATGTAGAGAAAGTCATGTGAATGGAAGACATCAGATTTCTAAGCTGCTGATCAAGCGTATTTTCTGTTCTACTTTCCCTAAAAGCAGTTATAAGTCGATCGTTGTGATACTTTCGAAAATATGATGCGGGGAGGCAAGCAATTTTTCTAAGTCCGAAAGTTTACCACTACGCATGCGCAATCAGACAGAAACGCCTGAACTACAAGCTCTATTGCTTCTAGCATAGCGCCAACATGCATCATTTGTAATAATCGTAGACAACCTCTGCAAATAATTCCAAGACATCTACACAACAAATAATATGGAAGCCATTAACAACCGATTATTTTGTAAAAGTCCTGACCAAGGTTTCTCTCGAGCTTTATTGGTTAGCAACAAGCGGACGCAATCGATCAGAATTTATTGTAGTGCGAGAAGCAAAACTTGTACGAAAACTTAATATGCTCGTGGTGATATTCTTACATATTATAACGATTTTAGAATTGACTGGTCTGATTAATCAATGATAGAGGCCTTTCTTCAACTATTATTTGACGAGAATCTGTAAAGAACAAGAATGTTATTTCTGAATGTAATACCGTCCAGCACATTCTCCTTAAGAGTCGGGATCACACATATTCCAA
This sequence comes from Hymenopus coronatus, assembly GCA_030762935.1. NCBI lineage: Eukaryota > Metazoa > Arthropoda > Insecta > Mantodea > Hymenopodidae > Hymenopus > Hymenopus coronatus. The sequence continues at coordinate 47,300,318 of CM060886.1, forward strand.
TTTTTGCTGCAGGTAGGAGAATGTTAAAACAGAGCCCTACTTTTGTAACATTAGGTATAAATAATTATCTTATTACTAACCTAGTTATTGCTTAGTAGTTAGGTTTAGGCTAGGCTAAGTTAATGAGTGCTTAGCGTACATAACTGGTCATTGTAATTTAGGGACAGAAAGTGTGCATGGTTATACAGTTAGTGTAATTTGTTGATGAAACAAGACAGTCGCAGCATTGTGATGCAAGAGGGATGAGTGTGTGATAAGGTAATACATAAACTATATTATCTATATTATTATATTATCCCTTATTTATTACAATGTTGTACCTAGCTTTTGGCTTCCGCCCTCACCACTTTGCAAGCCATCAATTGCTAAGAATTACACTGCTGCAATAATTTTTAGATATGTCACAAGCTTTCGATTCTATGTGCCATGCAAGTGAAATTATATACAATAGGTTATTCCAGATTATTCCATTCAAATTGTTTAAAGTCTTCTCTCGAAACGTCAGTTCTTGTTACGCATAGAAAGCTCAGCAACAACGCCACGCCCAATTTCTGCTGGAGTACCACAAGGTTCAATTCTTCCCCCCAAACCCTTCCAGAGGCAATTTCGACCTGTGTTACTATGTATGCAGATAACACGGTGATATTTTACTCTAATTACAGCTGGAAAACGGGAATTAATATCACCATCTGTCCATCCATCCATCCATCCATCCATCCATCCACTCATCCACCTTAATTGCACAGTTTTACTTACTTCACAATCACCAAGTTATATCTGTTGGTCAAGATACGCTCCAAGCTTGGTCTGGAATGCTCAACATTGTTATATAAATCACTAAACCGTTGACTGAACACATAAGGAGCTCATGTGAGGGTGCAACAAACAAAACACACATTTATAGACTACAGTTCTATAAAATTCATTTATTCCAACTGCCACAAATGCTCCTTGGTTCATAAGAAACTGCCAGCTCCATCAAGAATTAGATATTCTTCCCTTAAAGCCATACATAAAGTTAATAGCACAGTCTTTCTACAACAAACTACTTCAAGTTTCTGGAAGAAAACCCAACAGAAAATTAGGTTAAAAAGGAAATTTGGCCTACCAAACCGATAACAGCGATTTTTCTCATCATGTAAATGTTAAATATATTTTGTATATATACAGCCTTACCTTCATTAATTTTTAGTTACTACACATTTTACTGTGAGTTTTGCATTACATTTTATACTTAAGTGATCATTATCAATTATTACTTATAAGTGAGATTCAAAGCATTATATATATATATATATATATATATATATATATATATATATTACACAAATATACAAAAAGAGCTTTATAGGATATCATCAACATTCGATTTGTGCAAGGTAATAATAATAATAATAATAATAATAATAATAATAATAACAATACAAGTTTCCGAGATACTTCCTTTTGATGATTTAAATTTTCCAATACTTATACTTTTCACAAATGGGAAGTCATCATACCTTGTTAGCTTTTACTCCTGGTCGTGCAAAGAGACTCGAATTTCAACGCCATCACACACCAACCAGTTCTTAAATATCAAGCATCGCTTTATCGTAGTGTGTCCCTTATTTCCTTTCTATCTAAAAGAAAATTATGTTTATCTCATCAACATTAAGTAGATATAAGAGTAAGCATTTGTAACAATAATTTGTTGCAGAATAGATAGAGAAACTCTTGTGAATGGAAGACATGTAATTTTCAGTAAGCGTTTATTAGCATGACTTTTTAATTAGCGCTACAGTGTATGAATAGTTGAATTGCTAATGTGTATACAAACACCATAATATGTAGCTGTGTCAGATTTTCTGTTACTAAGTAACAAACCAGTTTTGTTTATTTTACTGATCTTGCTGATATCACCTGCGCTACCACAGTACGCTCTCAGTAAACCTGTCTTTCTGCAATAATTCAAAGATGAATAACTTGTGACTGGGTGTTTTCTTGGCCTTTGCACAACAGCAGTAACTTTACAAGCTGTGCAGAAAACCTAGATTGCCAACTCGATAATAATATCTTGTTATTTGTTAAGAACTCTGAGTAAAAGAACCTATTTGATTGCCAGTCTTCCGAATGGCTCCCTCATTTTAATTCTTAAGAATATCAATCTAGCTGTTAACTTTCTCTAGCACATATGTACAGTACAAGGTAGAGAATGTGTTGTATTCCACTAAAAGTTCGATAGCCAGATTTCACTGGAAATACATGTTTTGAGTACTCCTGAACTCCAAAAAAAGCAACTTTAAATAGAATAGCAATATGCGTGTGTGTAAAACGAAAGTTGGTTAGATACCAAACTTAAATACGTTATCCTCCGAAACGCTATAAATAAAAGACAACTTCATAGAAAACAATTATTTTATTGACTGCCTCCGTAGTCGAGTGGTCAGCGAGCTGACTTCTCACCCGGAGGTCCGGGTTCGATTTCCGGCTGGGGCGGGGAATTTTTCTTTACCAGATTTATTCCCTACCTCCCACAGAGTCTGGAAGTGTGAATGTGAGAGTGAATGTGCATGTGTATTAGTAATATAATAATGATTAACCTAACGTTCTAATCTACAGTAATACGAGTTGTTTCACAAGTCAAAGCCCCCAATATGACCATTGAAGTTAAAGGGAGGGGCTATACAAATGAAACAATAAAAAAAAAGTATTTTATTACTAAAACTTTTGTACGCTTATGGTTACTTTTCAACATAATCAAGATTTATAGTATCTGTGCAAAAGCTTTGCAATACCCGCTTCAAGAAATGTTGCCGCCAATGATTTCAAATGAGCATTGACGTTGTTTTGAAGATCTTTATTGGTTTAAAAGTGCTGCCCTCCTAGCATGTCTTCAGTTCAGGGAAAAAGTGAAAGTCGCTGTACGGTGGATGATGGAAAATGTCCCATTGAAATTGTTCAAGGAGCCGATGGGTTGTGCCAGCGGTGTGTGGACGAGCGTTGTCATGGATCAACACAATTCCTGAAGTCAGCATTTCTATTTGTTTGTTTTGAATGGCTCTCCGCAAACGTCGTAAAGTTTCACAATAAACAGCTGCATTGATAGTGATTCCAGGCTGCATCATTGGCGGCAACATTTTTTGAAGCGGGTGTTGAAAGTTTGTGCACAGGTACGATAAATGTCTCAATCTTCTCGGTGATTACGTTGAAAAGTGACCATAAGTGTACAACATTTTTAGTACCTAATAAAATAATTATTTTCTATGAACTTGTCTTTTAATTATAGTCTATCGGAGGTTGAAAAAAGGCCCTCGTACTAAGTGCAATATCTTCCAAAGTTGCATCACGAACATTTTCAAAAAAATTCCTCGCTCCAAACTACTATTTACATGGAGCATTTTTCGAAATTTGCGATTATCTAAAAACTGCCTATTACGATTATGGTTAAAATTTTGTGTATTAAATATAATGTATATCCTGAATTTCTTGGGAATAGCCCCTAAAGTCCTCTTCATTCTGAATGACTTTTACATAACTAGTAAACCATGAGAAATAGAGAAAAATTAATAAACAAAAACTTCTTTTCTCAAACGAGAAGCCCTCGACCGTTTCATATAACTTTTGTTTTACTCCCGAGAATGGAGAGAGATAATTACTTTTGCTCTTTTTTCTAAAGTTTCACGATTCAGCAACATTTCTTGTTCACCAGCTTAAGCATTTAGATAATATATTCTTCAGACAAATTGATTATTCAATTAATAAAAGCATTAGCTGAGGTAGATTCAATTTCAATGTGTATATCTGCTCTACAGATTTCTGAGTGTTCTAGATAGAGAATGATAGAAGAATGCAAAATATTTATTCCAGTTATGTAACCATGCAACATTTTGTTAAACAATGTAACGTTTTTTATAAATTTCGTAGTAAAAACATAGCTATGTTTTCTTTCGGTTCTATGAACCTTTTTTAGTATAGAAGTGTTTTAAACTGGATAATGGATGCACATATGCAATTAGACCTGTTTCTGAAATTACAGCTGCAATATCGATATTCCATCGGTCCCTTCTTTTGTTCCCTTATGGATCTCTGTTGCTTTCCATTAACTGCCATTAGATCCATCAGACTAAAAGGTCGATGTATGATGCCGATTAGCTTTAACGTACCAAAACAGCATCAACTTATAAAATTTAGTAGGCATCATAGTTTACGTCTTTTAGATTTGAATTTGCAATCAAAACGTGCACATGGGCTTTGTTCTGAAGATTTATTTATTTAAGTTTCATGGAAATGAGCAAAGATGCATATATCACATAAATTAAACAAATGATTGGCCTATAATTTCCGTATGCCTTCTTTCGTTTATTCAGTTTTTAATACATATAGCACTTTTGTAATCGAAATGGAGTTTAGTATGTTATAACTGAGACGATCACTAACTTATTCGACGAATATTATTTTTCAAAGTAGGAAACAAATATAGAGAATTTGAATTTATTTCACTTCCAACATACGTAACTATAAATACTATACAGCTTAACTCTATTATACACACACACACATATATATATATATATATATATATATATATATTGGTTTATTAATATATTATACACCCAGTCCACTATCTAGCTAATTTTAACTTCCTTATATTTAAATATACCAATTTTCCTGATAGGTATCCTTCCAATTATGAATTTATGATTTAAGGGTTTTCTTTTATATTTCTCTTTAATCTTTTCCCCAATTTTTTAATCTCATCTGTATTGTTAGATTTTCTAATTCTCACTTTAATTATTTCTCTCGGTAACCGCAACCACCTAGCAGCTACCAAATGATCCCTCCATAATTTCGTCTCTTCACAATCTAAAATAAAATGCAGGTCCGAGTTTATAAATAACAGCCGAAAGAGTATCCGTTTGTTATTATAAGCTGTAATCTAAAGAATATCTTCGAGCTATATTACCCAACAGATATTCTGCGAAGGCGGTTTAGCATCCTGCTAAATTATCTGCCGCGTCTTTGAAAACGTTCTTTATCCCTATAATACATAAATGCATTTGAAAGCTAAGAGTAATCAAAGTTTCAAGTGGACACACCGTCTGTGTTGTCAGCGAAAATTAATTACAATATTGTACAGTGAATTAATAGATATAAACGTTTTTAAAGTACATATCTTGAGTATCTTCGAATTCTGAAAGAAATTTCAATACCTTTAATAAATCAGCTATTAATTAAATATTTAAATAAAAACAGTAAAAAGATCATATCTTCCTTAACCATCCTAATATAATGATTAATCTGAAAGCTTCATCTAAGGATAATATGCAAATTAAATAGACATGCCTAGCTCCCAGACTCCGCACGAATATGTAAACAGATGTAAGTCTTAAAGAATATAAAGGCTTACATTCTTATATCTTTTCATCTTCCATTAAGATGAGTGCACCAACTTAAGGATCAGTCGCTTTCAGGCAAATTTTTTCTTCAAAAAAATTTCTTATGAATACATTCGATTGCTTTTGTCTTAATTTAGCAGCTTAGCTACTCATAATATAAGCGTTAAGGTCATCAAAATAAGACATAAACGCTAAGACCGAACTTAACTTCTAAATGGAAATTCACTAAGAGAGTTTGTTGCTTCATAATGGAAATCACATCAAAAGTAAAATAAGTAAAATAAAAATATTAAATATTACAGTTACTGGAGTATAAAAAAATTAATATTATCCATTTAAATGACTTTCTCTACATCTCTGCAACAAATTATTGTTAAAAAGCTTATGCTTCTATTCATGCTAATCGAGAAAAAAATAGCAAAAATAGTCTTATTACTTGCTTCCTTGTAAGAGAAACAAGGGAGTACCATAGGTTAAAGTGATATCAAAAACTGGTTGCTATGTGACTGAAGTTCTTTTGTTTGTATGCACAGGAGTTTAGAAATTTCTGTATGAGAAAAGTATGTTTTTAAAGCAGAGACCAAAAACAGGGAATATCTAAAAAACAATCAACTCCACGAAAAAGTATATAACATAAATTTGTGTTTTAACGTGCTATACATTTTTGTGTGGTAAGATTTTGTCAATCTCTTGCGGTTTAGCAGTTATACAAAATTCCGTAAAATTCATCCAGAATAAAATAGTCTTTAGAGGCTATTCCCAGAAAATTCAAGATATACATTTTATTTGTGAGGTAAATATCTTAATAATAGCTATTTTAATCAAAATCGCCAGAGTCATTTTTGAGAAAATCAAAACTTTCGAAAAAAGTTCCATGTAAAGGGTGGTTTGGGGCGGGAGGATTTTCTCAAAATCTTCGTGTATCATCCCTGGAAAATACTAAACTTAAATACCAAGTTTGGTAATTTACCGGCTTTTCGTTTTTGAGTTATCGCGTACACAGACAAACGCAGACCTTTTTTCTGAAAATACTTGTTTTGGATACAGGGGACCCTAAAACATATATTTCCGGTGAAACTTCGGTTTCAATTTTTGGATGGTGTGCAATACCTTCTTTATACATTATGTGCATAATACGTGTAGAGAAAGTAAAAAACTACTTAACCGAGATAATATTAAATTCTGTTTTTTCTTCAACAGTACTCAATAGAGTTATAACATTGGTTTTTAATTGCATTTTTCTTACGTTTATAACATGAGAAAGTTTTTACTATTAAGTTTCTCTAGAAGAAGATAGACTAAAAGATGTTTACATCTTGAGATTTAAGGTCTAAAAGTAGAGGTAAACGTTTAAGTCGGGTTGTAAATGTCTTAATGGGACTATATTTATACACCTAACATCATCTATGGAGGAAACAGGCTTTGATATTTAGAGTTCGGAGAAGAATTCTTTTGAATTTGCTTGTAGCGTAAAAGCTGCTGTATTTTAAACTGCTGATAACCTGTGTTTTCGATCTTGGCTCAGTCAGTTATTGCTACAAGATGGCCTCTGTTTATGAAGCATCAAATGGGTAATTTTATAACACATTTAGCCAGTGCAGCTGTAGGGGCCTCAGGTGCGAACCCGGTTTAGATTAACTGCAGAGCAATTCTGGGTGAGAGAGGAGAGGACCAACAGTTTTAAATTTTTACTCTCTCTACACCTACTATGTACATAGTGTTGTATTCCACCCAAAAATTCGATACCGAGATATTTGGAAAAAGATCCGCGTGTGTGTCCGTGTGTCTGAGAACACGATAACTCAAAAGCGAAAAGTCGGTAAAATACGGAACTAGGTATTTAAGATTAATATCTTCCTGGGATGCGGCATGAAGATTTCGAGTAAAATCTTCCAAATTCAAACCAACCTTTACATGGAAAAATTTCGAAAATGTCTATTTTCTCAAAAATGGCTCTAACAATTTTGATTAAAACACCTATATTAAATATATTAATATGGCAAATAAAATGTATATCTACATTTTCTGAAAATAGCATCTAAAGACCTCTTTTTTATGAATGTTGCTGATACTTAATGAACAAAATATATAGACCGGTAAAACACTCAGTATATGTCATATACAATTCTTTTTCGTGAAATTGACCATTTCCTTGTTATTTGTTTCGGGTTTAAAACACAAATTTTTTAACACGGAAAGTTGTAAATTCCTGGCCCAGCAATAAAACGGATTTCAAGCACATGGTAACCAGCTTTTAAGAGATTTGACATTCGTTTTAGCCTAGTGTATTCCATTACTTTTCTTATACTTAAAAGGAAGCAAGTAATTAAGAAAATTCTACAAATGTTTATCTCGATTATCATAAAGCAGATAGAAGAATATGCTTTTTAACAACACCTTTTTTACAGCGATATAGAGAAAGTCATGTGAACGAAACACATCAGATTTTTTTTTTTAATTCGGCACTTGTTTTAGCTGTTCGAAATTCGACAGGCGACAAGGTTATGATTATTGTAACCATTCACGTGAGTTTGCCCTAATGTACTTTGCATCTTTCGTATGTTTTCTATATGTTTCAAGATAACAAACTCATTTGAGGGTACTTCAAGTTGAAAACAGCAGCTTATATTTGGATCATGGGCTTCTTATATCCATAGATTACACCTGAAAAATTTTGAGATATTTGCGATACGAGAACAGTGACACATTTCTGTGAGAAAATGTATATAATTATAATCTTAATTGCTTTGGACACTGGCCATTTTACCACTGCAATTGGGAAAGGTGGTTCTCGCAGTTTACCGGAAGAGTTAGTTAGATACTCCAAGCACTCTTTCATTATTTTTTTTTATGGTATGTATTGCTACTGATTTGATTGTTATTAATATTTTCCGCTGTATTTTTGTTTCTGTAATATCTAGGAACTCCTTAAAAATCTCCCAAAAACAAGAATTAAATTTTAGGTTTATAATAAATAATGAGCGATCAAAAATGGAAATAAATTAGTTATCTTATAAGCTAAAATATTTAGTGGAAAGAAAACAATTCATTTCCATTTTTCAATCATTTTAGATTTAACAGTTTGTTATTCTTTTCGTTTATTTTATTAGGATCAATGATGTCATTCATTATAGTTCTAATATTCATTCTTATCACAATACTATTCGATTTAGTATCGGATATTATTAGAAAGCAACATATTTCAACCAGTAATGTTGCCCGCCAGACTAAGTCCAGCAAAAGATTGTCTCACTAATTAATGTGTAGTTTTTGGTGAAGGTACTGAAAGAAAAAATATATCTATGTGGTTAAATGCACTGTCTGTGTGAATCTTACACTTCCTGCAATGGTGTAGGTTTGTCTTTCGGAAAACTAAGAATAAAAAACATTTAAAATATTTTAACGGAGGCACGGAGGCGCATAGGCCGAGCGACCACTGCAGGAATCGGTGATTGACCTACCCTAACAATAGAGCGAACGGACACAATAGCCGAGCAAACAAGGCCCTTGTGTATTTCGCTGCGTAACTTCTTTATCTCTACCACCAGTGTTTTCCAGTAATTTCTAACTGGAACTTTCGGAGCCCGGCTTCGGACTATATAAGGAGCCGACAAGTTCTGGTGTACTGGAAGTGAAGTGAGTTAAAAGTCAATCTAGTGAGCAATGCTTGCTAAAACAATGACATAAAAGGCAATGACTCAGTTATTTGTGTACCAAGAGCGTAATGAGTTGTATTACGTGAATTACCCTAGTGATAAATAAAGTTATGTTACTTTCCTCAAATTTGCTTATTACACAAAAACTTATTAGTGCTTTGAAACAAAAATAGGATTATCATTGATTATATGTATACAAATCAGATCTTTCCATTCACATGATTTTCACTACCATTCTTACAACAGTTAATTATTCTACTATCTACTCCATAGTTATCGAGATAATGATTTTCGTGCGAGGAAAGGTGTTCCTTGGAAAATAAGTGAGTACATTAGGCTAAAGCGATAGCCAATATATTTTAAAACTGGTTGCTATGTCATTGAAATTCGGTTCTGTTTGCATGGTAAGGAGTAGAATAAAAGAAACGGGAATGAAAATTCCTATTTGAGAAACGTTCAAATATTTTAAAATTGAAACCGATAATAAGAAGTATATCGGAAATGCAACACGAGTATATGATATAAATAGTTTGTTAATAGTTAAAACTATTTTTGCATTTTTTGTGTAGTAACTTTTGGACTATCGCTTACTGTTTATCAGTTATGCAAAAGTCATAACTTTGGTGAATAAAGAGGGCTACAGACGTTATTTCCAGAAAATTCAAGATATATGTTTAATTTGACATGTAAATATCTTCAAAATATGGAATTTTAATCGAAATCGTTACAACTATTTTTTAAAATTCAGAATTTGGAGAAATGTTTTTATTTAGTTTTGTGCACATCTATTTTACTTGCATTAAAAAAAACGCACAGACTTACATTCTATTTTAATAGTTTGAAAAGAGTTGCATGTGGATAGAGGAGTACCTAATGTTAGGTAAACAGGTTTCATTACTGATGAAACTAGAGATGAGGCAAGTCAGCTTTCCCTTTTTACATTTATAAGAGCTTACAATCATTTGCTATTATTAATTGTTTTATAACATGTCTTAGGCTGTATAAGTGCTCTTCATTTGTTATAAACATTGCAAAACCTGGGAACTCATAAGAGTGGATGTTACAGTTTTATACGACGGGTTTCAAAACCAGAAACCTTGATCTCCTTTTCAGATTGTTGATGCCAGAATAGAACAAATATATATTTTAATTCATTTTCTCAGCTATGTAATCATTATATTAAAACATACTTTTCCATTTGTATAGAAATTATATCCATATATAATACCCATGGTACTTATCCTTTCGATTTGAACTATTTATTCAACTCTTGTGTCCATATAAGATATAGCTTTATATAAAGATTCCATTATTTAAAAATCTGATGTGTTCCTTCCACGTAACTTTCTCTACTACTCTGCTATAAATTATTGTTAAAAAGCTTATGCTTCTACTTACTTCCTGCTAATCGAGAAAAAAGTAGCAGAAATAGTCTTATTACTTGCTTCCTTGTAAGTAGAAGCGAAATAAGGGAGTGCCATAGGTTAAAGTCATTGTCAAAAGCTGGTTGCTATGTGACTGAAGTTCCTTTGTTTGTATGGACACGAGTTCACAAAGTCATGTATGAGAAAAGTATGTTTTTTATAACTGAAACCAAAGATAAGGAATATCTCAAAAACAATCAATTATGCAAAATTCCGTAAAATTGGGGTGGGGGGATTTTTCTCAAAATCTTCGTGTCGCATCCCTGGAAGATACTAAACTTAAATACCAAGTTTGGTATTTACCGTTTTTGAGTTATCGTGTTCACAGACACACGGACACACTGACATACGGACACACACGGACCTTTTTCTGAAAATACTTTTTTTGGATACAGGGGACCCTAAAACATATATTTCCGGTGAAATCTCGGTATCGAATTTTTTGGTGGAGTACAATACTTTCTCTATACACTATGTATTTAGTGCGTATAGCGAAAGTAAAAATACATTTGAATATCACATTAATAGGTATCTTGAATGTACGACTATCTGAATAACTATATCGCTCAATTTTCACGGCAGTCTTAAATGTATGATCTCTTTACTGTTTTTACTTTTATGAGGCACTTATACTGCATATATGATGTACCTATAGCAGCTAAATGTATATTAAAATTAAAATCTTATATGTTATATTCATATAAAATGTTATCTATCCTTGATGAAACTATTCTTACTGGCCATATGTAGGACAAGAATTGGATTGGTAGTATCATGCTGTAAATTTCAATACCATAGCTGGGATTTCAACCACGGATCTCTGGCCCTCGTCTGTTGCTCTAAGTCTAACTACTGCAAAATGACAACATAGGGAAATGGCATTAAATTCCCCATCTGACTCGAAATGTTCCTACTAAACTAAAATGATTACTCAAATTATGTTCAGATAACGTAACCCAATGGCGACTCACAATCTCGTAAATACTTTGAGCTCCGGGCTTCATATTTTAACCATTTATTCTCAATTAATTGTTTCCTCACATTATCCGTGTATAGTACAGGAAATGTAGAAACAAACTGATAAGTTCAATACCATAGCAGGATTTCAACCACGCATCTCCTGGTCTCCCTCCAGTTGCTCTGACTACTGACGTACCATGGCAACATACCGACACACCATTAAGTTCCCCAGATGACTCGACATTTTCCTGTTAAGGATACCCATCTGAAAGAAACCTAAAATCTACAATTTTGCTTGGGTTGATTTGAAGCTTTAACACAACAATTGCAGTATTAAGAATAGTTTACATTCTAATTTTCAGACTTTTGTTCAAAATAGTTCCTATATTAACATATTAACTATGGTGTTTATTGTCATTTAATTAAATCATTCCACACGATGCAATTTCAGTTAGAGAAATATAAAAATTTGCAGTTATACTGATAAATACAGTGTTAGTAAATTGATGAGTTGAAATTTTTATCTGACTATTTGTTTAGGAGAAAAATCATTTAACTGTCATTTTATTAATTTTTTATTTTTGCTATTGAAATATGAAGTTTATTATTTAATTACACAAGGACTGGTGATATTAGAAAAAAATCATCTGCAAATTTTTCTTTTGTACTATTTTTATCCAAGCATAAACATGTTCAAGCTTCTGTTTCGAAAACTGCATTGTGTGGAACAATTTAAAGTTTTGAAAATGCTGAAAAATAAAAACACGAGAGAATAGGTTATTAGGTTTAACATACAATTTATCAAGGTTTCTTTGTAAGTCTTAGAATTTCACATTCTCCTGCAGTAATTTTTACTAGGAGATCCGTGGTTTAAATGCCGGCTATGACATTCAATTTTGCAGTCTAATTCTAACTCTTCTATTCATACAACTTATTCTTCTTCTGTCTACTTCAAGTTAATCATGATAAACATTTGTAGAAATGATTTTGTTTATTTTTTTTCCTTGTATGTTGAATGAACATACAGAAATGCAGAAGCCTTAAGCAATAGTCAAATCGTACTGGTCGCAATGTGATGCTATGAATTTCTCTTCTCTGTGCTTCAATAGGGTATATTTCAGAAACTATACGTTTTTGAAAATTCAAACCTATAAGAAGTATTGTCTCGGTAATGATTGACTCCACAAAATACACTTACATTACAAATCGTGTGCTTTAACGAAATCTATTTTTTATCTAGTAAGATTATGTCTACATTTTATGGTTTGCTAGTTGTGCAATATTCATTCAAAATGAACAAGACCTCAGAAGTTATTCCCAGAAAATTCAAGAAAATATCTAGAACATATGGCATTTTAATCAAAATTGTTGGAAGTATTTTTTAGAAACTCAAGTTTGGAGTAGAGGGCTATTCTTGAAATCATCATGCCGCATCCTTGGAAATTAAGTGAAAATCATTATTACCAAGTTGCACTGTCGTCATATGGAGTTTATCCTAGTGTGAAGTTTGCTAATTTCCTATCGAGCGCCTCCCCAGTTGGCGGGTAGAGGGATGCTCAGCAGATATGCGGGTATCGGAAAATTAAAATTACCCGGGGCGGACCAAAGCTAGAGCAACTGTAAGGCGTCCCAGATCCCGAAGCCGTATCTCACTCCGTGGCGTAATGGTTACCATGCTAACTTCATATACCTAAGGTCTAAACCTATTACACTATATACATAGTATGTGTAGAGAAAGTAAAAAATGTGACTAAATTGGTGACAACATGCTCAACATATGTAAAATAATATAATAAAAGCTGCAATGGAAAATATCCCCAAGGAAAGAAGAAAATTAGACGTCCTTTAAGAACAATTCTGAGACGGATTAACCCGAAACACCCGAAGACAACGACGAAATAATGATCATGCATTGTAGTTATGCTGTTCATAGGTACACGCACGCACGCACGCACACACACGCGTAAGCCTTTTTTCTAAAACTGCCTTTCAATGGGTTCAAAGGGCCTGTATATTTCGGGTGAATCTGGACTTCTAAATTTTGGGGAATAAATACTTCGCCTACTTATTATATTGCAGAAAAAGTAGAAAGACTTCCATATTTCAAGGATAGCATCTTGAGATTACTGAAATACTTTTTAGCATTATTTAGTTCGTTAATTTCCTGTAGCTCCCAAGTGGAACGAACATAGGGCACCGTTACGCTATTTCCATGATCAGATTTGAATTTCTAGTTCGTTAGGATGTCGCTATGCACCATGGTGACGAGGGATTGGCTCGTCGCCCAAAGAAGGCACTGTAGGCTGAAATCACAACTTTCGGACGCGAAATGGCGGAAAATGTTGCCCAGGAACCTTTTTTTGTTACATGCAAATAAACATTACACAGGACCACCGGCATTACTTCTAAAGATTTTTACGCCCGAACAAATCCATCACCCGCCGCCAAGTTTGAGCTTGGAATCTTGCGTTTTAGAGGCTAGCATAGTAACCACTACACACGGAAGGCGACTTGGCATTTAGTGCTAGAATATTTTATAGGAAATCGTAATTGTTCAAAACAATTAGACTGCGTCGAGTTGAAGATTCTGGTTTCAGAAGTGTTGCATCCTTAGATCTATCGGAGAAATTATTAAGCGGCCAGAGTATGCTACAGAAGTAAAAGAAACCTTAGGCTTCGATAAGGAACAGTATACATATCGTTTCTATGAATAAACTGTCCACAAAATGTAACGCAAAATGTGAATAGGCGAGCCAAATGGACTTTGTTTTGCCTCGGGTAGATGCCAAAATGCTCCCAAGCTTAAGGCTTATTCAGACTTATCTGTTATGACGGCGCATTTTCTACCTAACGTTAGCAGAAAACAGTTTTTTCACATGATGTAATTTGGCTCCTAAGTTTGTGATTATAAACTTTCAAAATTCAAGGACATATTTACCATTTTAATGGCACGTAGTTTACTCTAAGAAATATGCTCCATCATGGGTTTTAGTTGTTTATTTTGTTACGAATGCTGATTAGCTTATTTCATGCCATATGTAAATACCTTTTCTGTTACATTCATGTGAACTTCTTTGCTCACTCTTCTCTAAGTCATTCTTACAAATGTTTATTATTCTGTCTTGTTAATGTATTTAAAATTTCATTAAATGCTCTATATTTTGTTGTGGGTTAAAGAAGATTAAAGTGACAGAGAGAGGTTTAAAAAACAGGTTGCTATGTACTGGTTTTGAAATTCCACGTTCTCTTTGCGTGACCAGGAGAAAAAATCCTATGGTTACTTACTGCTTGAGAAAATTATAAGATCTTGAAAATTCAAACCAATGACAAACAAGTACCTATATCTGAAATGGTTAACGCTATTGAAAGAACTGCTGGATATAAATTCTATGTTTCAACAAGATACATTTTTAAATAGATATTGTGTATCTCTTATGGTCAATAGTTATGTAAAAGTCATCAGAACGAATAAATGTTTAAAGACTATTCTCATAATGTTCAAGATATACATTTTATCATGTAAATATCTTAAATGCGGAGTATTTTAATCAAAATCGTTAAAGCCATTTCTGTAAAATAAAAGATACTAAAATTATTTATGTAAAGGATAGTTTGAAATGAAGGCATTTGTTGAAAAGCTTCGTATCTCTAAATGTAGTTCAGCGTAGTCTAGGGGTAACATGCTAGCCTCTAGTTCCCAAGGTCGCGGGTTCAAATCCGGACAAGGGCCATGGAATTTTGGGGGCGTTAAAATCCCTATCATGGTCTCCTTCAGAAGATAAGTCATGCCGTTCGTCCCGTCTCGTAGATTTATGGCATGAAAAGAGCATCAAGTCTGATAAAGAGCCCTTTGAAGAAAATTAAGCGGTAATTTTATTATTATGAAGTTAAATTAACTAGGGTGATTTAAAGGTAAGTAAAACCCTTTGTAAAATATAATATTGCAATTAGTTTTCTTATCGATAAATATGAGTAAAAATATTGATTTGGGCTGAATAGAATATTTTGGTAGCTAAAATTTGTGTTTTGTTTTAATAAAGTAAAGAGATTTAATTAGTAATTTGTAACTAATCATTTAAAGTGTTATTTAATGTTTGTTTTTTTCTTTTAAGAGTTACGCCCAACATACACAGAATGGGGCGCTGCGAGCCACAGCAATTAAGAGCGTCCATAAATAAAACAAAATTTAATTCTATAGAAGATACTAAACATTAAATAGCAGGAGAGGTAGAGACAGACTGAAAAATGTATTGCCATAGCCGGTATTTCAACCATAGATCTCCCGGTTTCCATCCAGTTGTTCTGACCACAGAGCTACCATGGTAACAAGCTATCAAGTGAGGAAACTAGGATATACGAAGTCCCGGTTAAAGCAGTGAATTTCTCCAACTTAACCATATTCAAGACTGGTGTGAAAGAAACAGTTAATTAAAATTAAACACCAAGTTTGGTAATTATTGGTTTTGTTTATTTGTTTTTTTTTTAATTTCCCTGTTCACTACATACACACACATTCGCCACACGTAGTAGAAGCGGACGTTAAACACTATAAAAACACACACACATGTGTACCCTGTCTTAAAATTCATTTTTATTTAGGACCATCAAAATATGTATTTACAGTAAAACAATAATATCGAATTTATGGGTAGAATAAATACCTTTTCTAACTCCCAAGTAGTCGACAGAGAAAGCAAAAACAGTCTGATGTGTTCCATTCACATGATTTTCTCTTCATCGCTATTTAATTCAATATAAAAAAGAAAACAGATTTACGAGACCTCCAATATAAAGCTATCGAAGTTATAGAATATTCAAGCTCCGTACAAGTTGTTTTTGATGAATTTAAAATGCTGCGTGCTTTGAACACGCATGCCACATAGTCGCCCGTCGACACTAATAATATATAGACATGAATTTGATTACCGTGTACTAAGGTATTCAATCTGCTATTAATCATTTTGCTTTACCAACAAAAGCAATGTTAAGGCGGACGGTATATTCATTAAAACAACGGGGTTCTTGTACCAGCATGCATGTGATGCCATCTTAATGACGTTTACAAACAATTAGCGGAGACCAGCAGGTACGTGAATGGGAAAACTAATGCGAAAATTGCCCGTAACGAAGTTAAGTCTGATTATTACGTGGGACATGAACATGCTGCCCGCGGGAGACAATCTGATGCCGACCCTCCGATGTAATAAAGCGATAGACGGAACCAAACGCATGCTAATGAAATTCCCCCTTTCTGTCCATCGTATTGTATCTGCTGCTAATCTCCACAGAAAACACATTAAAAGGAATGCTTAGCTTGCCCTCATGTATCTGTACGCTGCAGCAGAAAACTGACAAACATTCCAAACTAATTTCGCTAGCGTTGATCTTCCTGTAGTCTGTAATTTATTACTTTCTCTACATGTACTATGTACATAGTGTGTATAGATACCGATACCGAAATTTCACCACAAATACATGTTTTAGGACCCCCTGAATACAAAAAATGGATTTTTACAAAAAGGTACATGTGTGTGTGTGTGTGTGTGTGTGTGTGTGTGTGTGTGGACAGCATAGCTTAAAAACGAAAAGACCTTTAAAATCCCAAACTTGATATTTAAGTCCAAGGACGCGAAACCCCAAACTACTCTTTATATGGAACATTTTTGGAAAATGTTGATCTTCAAAAAAATGGTTTTAACGATTTTGATTAAAATACTACATATCAACGACATTTCCATCGCAAATAAAATGTATGTCTTGAATTTTCTGGAGATAGCTTCTGAAGACCTGTATAATCTGTATGAATTTTGCTGAATTTTGCATAACTAGTAAACCATAAGAAATAGACAAAATCTTACGGCATAAAAAATGCAAATCTCGCTAAAACACACAATTTATGTCATATACATTTTTTCGTGGGGTTGACCGTTTTTGAAATATTCCTTGTTATTGGTTTCAGTTCATATGGGAACTTGTCACGCTACGAAGAAACGGATTTCTATCCCGCAGCAACCACATTTTAAAACATTTGACTGTCGGTTTAGCCTAGTGTATTTCCTTATTTCTCTTCTAATTATTGGGAACTAAGTAATAAAACAGTTTCTGCTCATGTTTATTCGATTATCATATAAAAGAAGATTAAGCTTTGTAACAATAGTTAAATTGTTACAGAGATATAAAGAAAGTCATGTGAATGAAACATCAGATTTTTACTTTCTCTATACGTATTAAGTACATAGTGTATAGAGAAGGTATTGTAATGCACCCAAAAATTCGATACCGAGATTCACCGCAAATACATGTTTTGAGACCACTGATTACAAAAAACACTGTTAGAAACATTTCCGTGTGTGTGTGTCTGTCTGTGTGTGTAGCATAGTTCAAAAATGAAAAGACCATTAAAAACCAAACTTGGTATTTAAGTTTTGTATCTTCCAAGGATGCGACACGAAGATTTTCAAACTACCCTTTACATGGAGAAAATTTTGTTTTTCTTAAAAATGGCTCTAAAGATTTGGATTAAAATCTCGTATATTTAAGATACTTACTTGACAAATAAAATGTATATCTTGAATTTTCTGGGAATAGCCTCTGAAGACTACTTTAGTTTGGATGAACTTGACGGATTTTTGCATAACTGCTAAACCGTAAGAGATGGACGAAAATTTGCCACGCAGAAAATGTAGAGCACATTAAAACACATAACCCATGTTATATACATTTTTTTGTGGATATGGTTGTTTTTAAGATATCTCTTGCTTTTATTTTCAGCTTTAAAAAACATAATTTTCTCATACAAGAATTTCTGAACTTCTGTCCCTACAAACAAAGGAACTTCAGTCTCATAGCAACAAGCATTTGACTGTCAGTTTAGCCTATGGTCCTCCCTTATTTCACTTTTACTTTCAAGGAAGCAAGTAATAAGACTATTTCTGATAATTTTTTCTCGATTATCATTAAGTAAATAGAAGAATAAGCGTTTATCAATAATTTGTTGCAGATATTTAGAGAAAGTCATGTGAATGGAACACATCAGAATTTTTTTTTCTCTGATCTCACTCCATACTGCGTCTTAACGCCAAAAAGAAGGAAGACGTGTCGCGGTACTAATGAAAACTCCGAGAGACATTCCTGTATGTTTCCACTTATTTATTCTATCCTAAGGATCTATGACCAGTCTGTAAGCACCTCAGATTTTGCATCCCTCACTGGTAGTGAAGGTGTTTCTTAATCAAAATTTATAAAATGGTTTGCAAGACGCTTCTTGTTCGAACGAGTCTGCCCCTGTAACCTCACTTCCGTCAGCATAAATATCACCATACGCTGTGATGAATCGACATTCCGTTAATTCAAATTCCTCACGTTCCCCAATTTAAATGCCTCCTGAGCTCGTAATTGGGTTTTTTTTTCAGCCTTGGGACGCTGGAATATGAGATCTTATTCAGAAAAATCTGATGTATTTCATTCACATGATTTTCTCCATATCTCTGTAACAAATTATTGTTAAAAAGCACATTCCAATATTACTTTATCAACTTTATGATAATTGAGATAAACATTATCAGATTTGCCTTAATTACTTGCTTCCTTGTAAATAGCAGGAAAATAAGTGAATACACCGGGCTAAAATGATAGTCAAACCTTTAAAAGCCGGTTGCCAAGTGGTTGAAATCCATTTCTTTGCAGGAGCAGGAATTTACAACAAAGTGCAGGTATTTTACATCTAAAACAAATAACAAGGAATATCTCAGAAATAGTCTATTACACGAAAAAACGTGATCGACATTTTGTGTGAAGTAAGTTTTTATCTCTTACGGTTTACCAGTTACGCAAAATTCATTCAGAATAAAAAGGTCTTAAGAGACTATTCCCAGAAAGTTTGAGATATACCTTTCTACGCAATATAAATATCTTTAATATACGGTATTTTAATCAAAATCGTTAGTGCAATTTTTGAGCAAATCAAAATTGTTTCTATGTAAAGGATAGTTTGAGGTGGAAAGATTTTTCTCAAAATCTTCGTGTCCCCATCCCTGGCAGATAGCAAACTTAAATACCAAGTTTGATATTTTACCTACTTTTCGTTTTTGAGTTATCGTGTTCACAGAGACATGGACATACTAATACACGGACCTTTTTCTGAAAATATTTTCTTTGGATACAGGGGTCCATAAAACGTGTATATCCGGTGAAATTTAGGTATTGAATTTTTGAGTGAAATGCAATACCTTCTCTATACACTATGTACACAGTACGTGTAGAGAAAGTAAAAAGTGGCATATTCCTTAAATGTCAATAACGTTTCCTCCATAAGGTTCGTATTTAGTTCTATATTCTACACAGCCTTGATGCTGAATTGTAATAAACTAATAATTATTTTGTACAGAAATAAAAAAGAAATAGCGAATCAACTGCAATAAATAATTTTAGATATAAAAATCGAACTAAAATATAAAAATCTTATGTGTTCCATCCCGATTACCTTCTCTCATATTCTGAACATTCTAACAAAAGCTTTTCTTTCTATCTATTTCATGTTAATCAAGATAACATTAAAAGAACTCTGATGTGTTACACTCACATGACTTTCTCTAGTTGCTCTACAAACTACAAAATATTATTCTTCTTTCTACACAAAGCTAATCGAGATAATCATTAGCAGAATGTTCTTATTACTTAATTCCTTATAAGTAGAAGGGAAATAAGGGAAAGTGATAGTCAAATATTTTAAAAGCTGTCTTTATATAATTTTCACTGCAAATCGTTTCTTTGCTTGGCCAGGGGTAGAACAAAAGAAAAACGGACACTTCCTGTCTGAGAAAAGTCTAAGTACTTTACAATTAAAACTAATAACAAGGAATACCTAGAAAACGGTAAACTCCACGAAAAAAGTGTTTATGACATAAATTGTGTATTTTTATGAAATCTACACTTTTTGTGCAGTAAACGTTTGTCTATCTCTTACGGCTTACTAGTTCTGCAGACTTCAGCAAAATTCATCCATGATAAACAGGTCTTCAGAAGCTATTCCCAGAAAATTCATGACATACATTTTATTTGTGATGGAAATGGCTTTAATATGTGATATTTTAATAATAATCGTTGGAGCCATTTTTAAGAAAGACAAAAAGATCGAAAATTTTTCCATGTAAAAAGGGGGGGGGGTTTCTTAATAATCTTCGCGTCGCATCCTTGGAAGATACGCAACTTAAATACCAACTTTGGTATTTAACCGTCTTTTTGTTTTTGAGCTATGCTGTCCACAGACACATACACAGACAGACACAACCCACACCTTTTACCAAAAATGTTTTTTTGGGGGGGGAATTCAGGGGGACCCAAAACAAATATTTCCGGTGAAATCTCGGTATCGGGTTTTTTGAGTGGAACACAACACCTTCTCTAACCACTATGTGCATAGTACATACGGGGCTAGAGAAAGTAAAAATAGACTTATTAGTTATTTCCTTAAGAGAATCTTAAGATTTCTATAAGGGAATCAACATGTATTAAGAATGCAACTTTATTATTTTAAATACTCTGGAAAGACGGAAGGAAGGAAGAAAGAAAGAAAGAAAGAAAGAAAGAAAGGAAGAAAGAATCAGATAGAGGAATACCCACAAAAAAAACGAAAACAACGCATTTCAAAAGAAGATACCCGTTTTCTTGGTTTAATACTAAAATTTTATTATTATTATTATTATTATTATTATTATTATTATTATTATTATTATTATTATTATTATTATTATTATTATTATTATTATTATTATTATTATTATTATTATGATTATTATCATCATTATTATTATCATTATTATTATCATTATTACTATCATTATTATCATTATTATTATTATTATTATTATTATTATTATTATTATATTGACATACACTGAAAAATCAAGCTTTAAATATTTCATATATAAAATTCATATGATACGCACTTTAGGGAATTTGAAAATATAATTTAAAACATGAAATGCGTTTTCCAAATACAAACATCTTAAGACGAGCTCAAAGTTTGCGTAAAATTTGCTTCTAAAGTAATTTATCATCTATGTTGTTCAGGAAGAAAAGTTATGTCCACTGCTTAAAATGGGAAACCAAGACATCCTTGGTATGCTGAAAAGCAGCTAAAATCAATTCAGATGATATAATTCCGAAGCGGATAACCTTGCCGGGTGAATTCTTTCGTATTTGCGAAGATAATGGATTTGATGATGGATGCAAATTTTCAAAAGAATGTTAAAAAAATTCTGATGTGTTCCATTCATATGACTTACTCTACTTTCGTGTAACATATTATTGTTAAAAAGCACATTCTTCTATATACTATACGATAAAAGAGATTAACATTGGCAGACACTTTCTTAATTAATTGCTTCTTCGTAAGTAAAAGGAAAAATAAGGGAATACAATAGGCTCAGGTGAGTAAAATCTTTTACAAGTTAGTTGCCATGTGGTTGAAATCCGTTTCTATGCATGGTCAGAAAGTGTGAGAAACGTTTAAGTATTTTAAATCGGAAACAAATAACTTGAAATATCTCAGAAATGGCCAATTCTACGAAAAAAAACGTGTATGACATAAACTGTGTGTTTTAACAAGATGTACATTATTCATATGTAAGTTTTTGTCTATCTGTTACGGTTTACCAAGTATGCAAAATTCACCCACAATAAAGAGGTCTTTAGAGGTTATTTCCAGAAAATTCAAGATATACATTTTATTTTTCATGTAAATATCTTTTAATCAAAATCGTTAGAACCATTTTTTGAGAAAATAAAAATTTCCGAAATTTTTTTTCCGTGTAAAGGGTAGTTTGCGGTGGGGGGATTTTTCTCAAGAGCTTCGTGTCGCATTTCTGGAAGATATGAAATTTAAATACCAAGTTTGGTATTTAATCGACTTTTCGAGTTCTCAGACACACGGACACACTGACACACGGAAACTCACGTACACACGGACCTTTTTCCAAAAATGCTTTTTTTGGTCACAGGGGCCCTAAAACGTTATATTTCCGGTGAAATCTCGGTATCGATTTTTTGAGTGGAATGCAATACCTTCTCTATACACTATGTACACAGTAGATGTAGAGAAAGTAAATGGTCTTTGCAAGCAAAGTTGAAGTGAATCTTTAAATTTAACCAAAAAGGATCTGTAAATGAGGTCGGTTTAGAGAGTAATATAGCAACAGAAGAGGAAATAGAAAAACAATGAGGAAAG
Source organism: Hymenopus coronatus (assembly GCA_030762935.1). Taxonomy (NCBI): domain Eukaryota; kingdom Metazoa; phylum Arthropoda; class Insecta; order Mantodea; family Hymenopodidae; genus Hymenopus; species Hymenopus coronatus. Next base: position 47,322,963 of record CM060886.1, read on the forward strand.
AGGGTAGAAAAACAGAAAGCATCAAAAGGAAATACCGTAGGCTTTTCCCCATATACGTCACTGCTTAGAGCATGAAGGGTCATTAAAATCTGATGACGGAAGGGGGATATTAAAGGTTCCAATAAAATAAATCCCACCATCATCCCACTGGCAGTGGTAAGGGGCCACCTGAAATACGAATCCATATTAATAATTTATATTTTATACGATTTGTGGGTTGGACAAGATCCGAATTCGTCCCATTATAATTTTTTTCTTTCTACCTGAGTGAACGGGACTTTGAAATGGGTAGAGATTAGGTCGAGAGAACTGGGCTAACGAAGTCGGGACGGAGTGATTCTTGAGTACCCTTGATAGAGAACAAAAACGCATCAGGAACCGTGATCTGCCTCAACTCGCGGTAATTTTTAGCCCTGAGTGTTTGACACACAGGTAAACTACACCAGGATACCCACATAAAAAGGATTCATTCATTAAGGTCAAATATAATTTACATGTAATACTCAATGACCTTGTTCACTCATTATCATATATTTTCATAGAAATTCTGTGAATTATTTATGTAGCAGTATCTATTTTGTGGTAAATATCTTTCGAAAATTGTTTCATTTAAGTAAATATGTTGTAGTTGTAAGCATAAAGCACCATCATGAAGACAGAGCCAAAGATAATAGGGTTTTTTAAATAGCTGGTTTGCGTGAAAAAAAATAATAAAAAAAAACTATTACTTTAGATTTAAAAGTGTACAATTTAAAATGTTAACACATTTAGAGGACCAAAAGCGAATATTTCTGAAATAGTTGACAAATACTTGACATAAAAGTTGGTTCACCCCATATGATCTCTGAACTTCGGGGTTACCGCCTTCCAGCAAACGATTTCTGGTGGAAGCAGTCATTACTTCGATAATACAGTAATAATGAGGATGGCGGAGGAATGAAAGGACTTACGTCTTCTTTATTGAAGACTCCGAACCAAGTTAAGCTTTGGGGAGATTCAATATGAACTATAAGTAGATGGCACATTTTTATATTGTTTTATATCTCAATTATTATATAAACTCCAATGAGAAAGCAGAGGATTTTGTTGTCATTATACAGCCATTTTAGGGTGCGTTTACTTGTGTTTCATAACAGGACCATGTTTAATCGAAATCTTATAGGCATTTTTGAAATTAGGAAAATAAAACATTTTAATGTAAAGAAGTCTTGTTTGAAGGACCAGCTTTCCATGAAAATTATTTGTTGCATGCACCTGAATGTAAACCCTGTTCCTTATAACCTTTGCCCGCTGAAATGTATTCTTCCGCGCTAAATCTCCTTCGCTGAGTGGCTAAAGTACGCTTTTGAATGACCGATGCAGTGCAAGATCAGTCGATGAAAGTGCAAATAAATCTCTGGCATGATTGATCAAGCATGTTCAAAGGTAGCTCTTGTGAGGGACTGATGATGTTAGAACTAATTTCCCCCGACTCCAGTTAAGATGGGGAAAAGTTGAAGAGTCTCACATACTGCCATATATACCTGCAGTGCTCGTTACCAAACACACAATGTTCGAAAGAAGGAGGTTTGTGAGTTGTTTAAATCATTATCTAAGGATTCAGTCTCCAAATTCCGATTATTGTATTACATTTAACGGTAATATCCAGCATCTGAGAGGCTACACGTCGATCACTTGCTTGATATGTTAAGACTCTGTACATCATCCTTAACAGCAGGTATTGAAAAGAAATGAAAGGAAGAAGAAGATAGCACTAAATACAGATGAAGAAAACGTTGTATTTATAAACATTCCATTACGTTGCATAACGGCATACGCCAATGCTTCACATGGAATGGAATGAGTTATTGCACCTTCCGCTGCTTCTTTAATTTGAACATTCATGTGATAGATGCTCTTACTTTCGTTACCATGGGAGGGTGTTTTATAACGAATGGTCCTCCTATATATTGATTAATAAAAAGATGCATTTTATATTATTAACTACTGTTACGCACTATTTGTATTTATACGTCTTGAAAAGCATATTGACATAATTGATTATGTTAAATACTGCTAATAATATTAATGTTAAATGAAGTAGGTTGCACTGCACAACAGCCTATTCTATGACATTAGTCAGTATGACTAGTCGCATAGTAATTAGAAGATACGGGGTATGATTATATGCAACAGGCAATAATGTAGTTGCAACAGAACATCTCGCCATATATGATGCAATTTAGATGGCTGAAGCACAAGTTCTACTGGATCCTTTGTATGTAGGAATCCCTTCATTTCAAAACCACCCACTTAATTGCGCGGATAAATTGGGGAGCGCGGAGCAGTTGCAGGTGGCTGTGAAAAGTAGCACTTAGCGGGATAGAAATGCGGGAATGTTAGTGCGGGGGATGTTCAGGGATGACCATCAGCTGCACTTACTTGAGAAGGTGAAGTACGTTGTTAATGGCTTAAGACCCCATGTGAAGTTCTACTATAGAAAAGATCTGAGATACCTTTAGTGATTCCTAAACATATTCTTCCCCGCTTTTTAATCATGTCATGCGCTCATGTGGATTTCTCTATTCATCTACAAACTATTTTGACAAACGTGTTTCCTCCTAAATGCTTATTAATCGAGATAAACCTTTATGACAAATTTCCACATTTCGTTTTATATATAAGAATATAAAAACCCAAAGGTAGTCAGATTTGTAATTTCTATGTGATGGCTTAGAATTTTCATACTACTTGCATGACCACGAGAAAAATGATTAACAAGTTGTCAGTTGAAAAAGAAAGCATTTAAAAATACAAAATAATAAGAAATTATTTGTAAATGTTTAAAAAACTTACCGAGTAATGCATTTTAGCTAGATATACAATTTTTATGTTGTAAGATTTTGTTTATCTCTTAGGTTTACCAATTATCTATGTAAGTTATTTGCTATTCTCAAAATAGTCATAGGCTATTCTCAAAAAGTTCAAGATATACATTTTATTTTCCATGTAAATGATCTTAAATATGTGGTATTTTAATCAAAATTGTTTAAGATTTTTGGGAAAATAAAGAATAAGGTACATTTTTCCACGAAAAGGGCAATTTGAGGCGAGGCAATTTTATTGACAATATTGATGTCATCCTTGGAAGATACTGAGCTAAAGTATTGCGTTCGTCAGTACTTTATTTTTTGATTTTTCGTTCACACACATACACACACACGCACACACACATACTACAAACGATGCAGGCGAATCTTTTCTTCTGAGAGTACCAAAACGTGAATTTCCGGTGAAATCTCGGTATCAAAATTTTGGTTGAAATAAAATACTTCCTCTAATTGGCATGTATTGACTTATTTGATGATGCCTTTGTTAAGTCTTTCGACTTTGGATTAGAGAATTCAAGTGTAGCAGAATTGGGTCTAGAGACGCACCCTGTCCTGAATATTACAATTCACCAACTACGTGCCGAGGTATCAATTGGAAGTTGAAAAAGATAGGAAGAGATAAGTAGCGCTCTGTGTTAGAAACGCTATCAAGATGTAACCAGACTCTTTTAGAAATTTTCCTTCTCCGCCTGTCGAATTTTATAGGACCCTGCGAAGAATTCCAGCTACTATATAAGTAACCATTCTAGCGAATGAACCAGGAAGTGACAAATTGTGTTCTCCAAGTGAGGCTGCGACGATAGTAATGACTACGGAAGGTAGCATATCTATGTACAAATGGTAGACGTTTATTTAAAAAAAAATAACTACTGCTATTACAACACATTAGACTTAGGTTTTCTTAATTTGCTTTTAACACCTTTTACTATTAAATACTCCCATATATTTCCAGACTCCGTGGAGGATAGCGAATGATAGGGAATGTAACATAGATATACTCGTATAATGAGTATCCAGGATCTCTATAGATAGTAGAGCCAGACTACAGACTGGCAATCAATTGCCTTTTACTGCTAACTTACACTTTGAAATTCATTTCTTAAAATGTGTGTTTTCATTTTTTCTGTGGAGTAACATTCTAAACAGTGTGTGAATTCGAGGAAACTATATATATTAAACAGAAATAAAGCAAGTATCTAATTGATACTGTTAAAAAGTTGTGTTTTAATTTTGATTATCATGCTGTATATGAAAGATGTGGTAAATAAAATGTATATCCTGAATTTTTTTGGGGAACAGCCCTTGAAGTTCCCTTTATTCTGAATGCCTTCTGTATAACTATAAGATATACACAAAAACTTACTGCACAAAAATACAGACGTTGTTAAAATACACAATTTATGTCATCTACAGTTTTGATTTCTTTTTTATTCCTTTTATTGGTTTTAATAGCAACTTTTAAAAGATTTAGCGGTCATTTTAGACTAATATATTCTCTTATTGCCTTTCTATTTATAAGGGATTAAGTAATAAGACCATTTCTGGTAATGTTTAACTTGATCAGCATATAGAAGATAGAATAATATGCCTTTATAAGAATACTTTGTTATACAATATACAGAGAAAGTCATGTGAATGTACCACATTGAATAATTTTTTCAAGCGGAACAGAAAAGAAGCGTTACGTTAAATATAATCCACAAAGAAAATATGTAATATTGCAGTAAGTAAAATCATTTAATTCAAATTCTACCAGACCACGTTCACAGTGGTTTCCGAATCAGATAATTTCTAGTTCGCAAGTTCGCCACTTTTTCGCACATAAGAAGGGACCAACTCATCGTCCACATTTGTCACTATAGGACCTGCAGACGTGAAACATGACCTTTTTCCTTCAATTTATGAGCTTCTTTTATGTGCAAAATACTTTATACGGAAGCAACGGCTTTACTTCTCTTCCGAATGAAAACATACTAAGGAATTTTACATCCGATATATATCCCTCACCCTCAACAGGGGTTGAAACCACAACGCTGGATATTAGAGACTAGTATAATAACCACTTCATCATGAAGAGTGACAAGGTAAATCACTATTTTGGAAACATATACACACATGTATATATACAGGCTGTTTCAAAAAGACACCAAACGAAGATGGCAGTCGACTAGCTTACACTTTGACTTGTCCAAAACTTGATGTCGCAACTTTCAAACTCTTCTATTTAAAGTTTTATGTGTGTTTAAAAATCTGCACATTTAGGATTAGACAGCCAAGGAACAACGGCTGTCATGCGCCACGTAAACAACTTCAGAACGTGTTGTACGAAACACATAACAAAACCCACATGCTACATTTTCCATTACTAAGGTGACCTGTGCCGCGCCAGCGTGTCTATTAAACCACGTCTACACCACGCGAATGGGACCTTCGCTACCAACCGGTATCTCTCTTGAAGTGGACCAGGCACGTACCATTTGATTATGTACGACTGCCCAATCCATGGTGATTTTATGGCAGTTTTTGTATGTGTTGAATTTAGAATTGAAAATTATATTCACGTATCATGCTCGGTATGATCAACAAGGTCTTATTTTGGTGTCGTTTTGAAACATCCTGTAAAATATATTATCTGAAGGTGACGACAACATATAATTCTACAAAATTCAAATAATATAATCAAACTTGAAATGATGTCCTAACGATCTATCTTTTACCAAGAGGAAACAATTATGTTAATAAGGTTTCTAGGCAATAGCAGTGTGCTGTTCCATGGGGACAACTATAAACTGTGATTTTATTTCCCTATCACTCTATTTGCTATATATTACACACGATTTCACGAGTCCGCACTCTATATTGAATAGTTTATCCTGAAATTAAATAGAAAGTTACACAATTTCCTTACACACTGAATCAATTTTGTTGGAGCTGAAAACGTAAAGGATATAAGTAGAATATCCCGATGCAGATATAATGTATATTGTGGGATTTAATTAATCGCCAAGAAACTTCACACTCAAATAACATATCTGAGTAAACAATATTGTTATATTCTACTGTTATTCTTCATTATCTGAGGTACAAAGGTTAATTTTACTGTAAAACAATATTTTTTAAGAATTTGTATTTTGGATAGAAAATAAATATTTAGAGATTAATTAATACTTGGTTTTAGTCTATAAATGTACAATAATTTATAAAATATTCTAAATTGAAAATGGATATAAGTGGTATATCCCGATGCATATATAATGTATATTGTGGGATTTAATTAATTGCCAAGATACTTCACACTCAATTATCATATCTGGGTAAGCAATATTTTAATATTCTACTTTCATTCTTCATTATCTAATGTATGAAGATTAGCCATCTGTAAAACAAGATTTTTTAAGAATTTGTATTTTGTGTGGACACACTAAATATTCAGAGATTAATTGATAGTGTATTAAAGTTTATACATTTATCTTCTGAATTGGAGTCCAACGTAAAATACATAGCGTACCCTGTTTGCAAATTTCATTTTATTACCCTTTTTTATTATTATTATTATTATTATTATTATTATTATTTCTTACTTACTCATTCAATCGCCCATCCAGTCATCCCCTTCCTCCTTCATTCACTCTTTCCCTCACTAATACTAGCTCGCTTTCGTTCTGGTTTTTTACTTTCTCTAGCCCAATATGTACAATGTACATAGGGATAGAGAAGGTATTGTAATGCACCCAAAAATTCGATACCGAGATTTCACCGGAAATATATGTTTTGGGGTCCCCTGAGTCTGAAAAATGCATTTTTAAAAAAAGGTCTGTGTGTGTATGTGTGTGTGTGTGTGTGTCTGTGGACAGCATAGCCCCAAAACGAAAAGACCGTAAAATACCAAACTTGGTATTTAGGTCTAGTATCTTCCAAGGATGCGACACGAAGATTTTAAAAAAAAATCCCCCTACGCCAAACTACCCTTTACATGGATTTTTTTTCGAAAATTTTGATTTTCTCAAAATGGATCTAACGATTTTGATTAAAATGTCAAATATTAAAGATGTTTACCTGAAAAATAAAATGTATATCTTGAATTTTCTGGGAATAGCCTCTGAAGACTACTTTATTCTGGATGAATTTTACAGAATTTTGCATAACTGCTAAACCGTAGACATGGACAAAAACTTAAGACACACAAAATGTAGAGCACATTAAAACACACAATTTATGTCATATACATTTTTTTTCGTGGAGTTGATCGTTTTTGACATTTTCCTTGTTTTTGGTTTCAGCTTTTAAAAACTTTTCTCATACAGGAATTAGTCCACTCCTGTCCATACAAACAAAGAAACTTCAGTCACATAGCAACCAGCTTTTGATTATCAGTTTAGCTTATTGTACTCTCTTATTTCGCTTCTACTTACAAGGAAGCAATAATAATACTGTTTCTTGTATTTTTTTCTCGATTAAAATGGAGTAAATAAAAGCATAAACTTTTTAACAGTAATTTGTTGCAGAGATGTATAGAAAGTCATGTGAATGGAACAAATCAGATTTTTATATTTTTTGGTGCAGAATGTTGCATCTAGAATGATATTTTTTCTGTTGCTTTTCTTTTAGTAGGTTTTAACGCCGTTCTTGCTGCATACGCACTATAGATGGGAAAAAACTGATATTACATGAAAACGTAATGTATAGAAGTTTATATATGTATGCATGTTTGTATGTATGTGTGCGTGTGTGTGTGTGTGTGTGTGTGTGTGTGTGTTTATAGGCTTCTACACTATTGTACCGATTTCGACCAAACTTGGCAGTGATAATCTTTGACCCAAGGCAAAAATTACTGTCTGGCTTGGAATTCGAAATTCTGTCCCATTTTACAAAATATTTTTTCACTCCATGTAAGATCTCCAAAGGCTCGCAATACAATTTTTATCTTTCTTAGTGATTGTCGTAATAGCTGAAACATTGACAATACAACAAAACTAATTATCTACTTAGGCCTTGACGAATAAAGTAACAGCCAGTTAAAATATTATTCATTGATCTGTTATCTGAAATTGATCATGAGTAATGAAACAGTCAAATATGCACTTATAACAGCTATTGCGCTTAAGCAAAAACAAAGAGGCGATATAATTGCATGGTTGAATGTTTAAGAACATTTTAAACCTCGTTATATTAAACCGTAACATCAAACTAGACAAAATACTTCTACTTTATCATTACCATCTTATTTATCTTCATATGATATTTTATTGTATATTGGCATAAAATAACACAAAAGTTTTCAGTATAATTGCAATTGTTTAAAAAGATATGTAACGCTCAAACATTACTAACATAGAATAATAGATAAATCAGTATTAACATCTGCATATTCTGTGAGAACAGTCAAATTTCGGACATATACTTATTATAGTGTTTAGTTTCTCAATTTTTGTAATCAGCAATTTTCTTTCTTTGTGGTGTACTATAAGCAAAAAAAAAAAAAAAAAAAAAAAATGGTGACACAAACGATAGTGTGATTGTGGATAACAGCAATAGCATCAGATCAGAACAAGTACCACTTCTTTTTCTTCTTATTCTTCTTTCGCTTATCTTTTTTAATCGTTACTCAGAATAAACAATAATATCTAATCTTCTTAAGTTGGCATTACTTCTTCCTAGCTGAGATTTTCTCTATAAATAGCGACGAGCCACCTCAAATGCGATAATGCGAAAGTCACCATTGGAATCTCCAGAAAATATCATTACAAACACATCTTTGTGGTTATTCGGTAGTGCTTTTTATAATATTTTTTCAGTTACTATATTTTCTTTGCAGTTTCCTTAGATCTAATTAACTATTTGTTTGAGTGTCTTATATAAAACTTTCTAAATACGCCCAAAGAAACGTCCAGCCATTGAACAAGCAACCTAAAGCTAAATATGGGGAAGATAATTCATCAAAACACGGGCAAGGTCAGGTATTCAGCTAGTTAAATGATAATTTGGAAACGAAATTTGTAAAGGAAATATTCTAGACCAACTTTAGGGTAATTTCGTGACATTTTCCAGATGTTATTTTGCGTTGTGTGTGTGTGTGTGTGAGAGAGAGAGAGAGAGAGAGAGTGAGAGAGAGAGAGAAATTAGGAATAACCTACTCATAATAAATAAGACATAATTATGTAATTATATCGCAATATTTAGCCTCTATAAATCGGTTAACTCTTAATCTCAATATTTCATGCAAAAAATATACATATTTTCATGGGAAATTTTCTTTAAAAACCCTCACATGACTTTCTATATTTGCTCTACAAAGTTCTTACAAAGTATTATTCTCCTTTCTACTCAATGCTAATCGAGATAAACATTAACAGAATGTTTTCATTACGTAGTTCCTTATAAGTAGAAGGGTAGTTCCTTATAAGTAGAAGGGTAGTTCCTTATAAGTAGAAGGAAACCAAGGGAATATACTAAGCTAAAGTGATAGTCAAATGTTTTAAAAGCTATGGTTATGCGATTGCTATTGCAAATCGCTTCTTTACATGACCAGGGGTAGAAAAAAAAAAAAAAAAAAAAAAAGAAAAATGGACACTACCTGTCTCAGAAAAGTGTAAGTGCCTATTTCACAGCTGAAACCAACAACAAGGAATATTTCGGAAACGGTTACCTCCACAACAAAAATGTAAAGGATATAAATTGTGTGTTTTGACGAGATCTACATTTTTTGTGTAGTAAGCTTTTATCTATCTGTTACGGTTTAGCAATTAAGCAAAACTCGGCAAAATGCATTCAGAATAAAGAGGTTTTCAGAGGCTATTCCCAGAAAGTTAAAGATATACATATTATTTGTGAAGTAAATATCTTTAATATACGATATTTTAATCTAAATCGTTAGTGCCATTTTTGAGAAAATCAAAATGTTCGATATTTTTGCATGTAAAGGGTAATTTGTAATGGGGGATTTTCTTGAAAATCTTAGATTCGCATGCTTGGAAGATACTAAACCTAAACACCAAGTTTGGTATTTAACGGTCTTTTCTGAGCTATGCTGTCCACAGACACACACAGACCTTTTTCTAAAACTGTTTTTTTTTTTTTTTTTTTTTCATATTTCCGGTGAAATCTCGACATCAAACTTTTAGGTGAATACAATACCTTCTGTATCCACCACTATGTACATTTATATGGGGGCTAGAGAAAGTAAAACTATATATCGTGTATGTGTATATATATAAAATAACTTTTCACACTTTTGATACCTAGACATTTACAATGTTGATCAATTTTTTTTTTTTTTGTCAATAAATACACTTATTCATTCATGTCGATCAATTGTAGCGACGACCCACGAAGTTAAGGGAAGGGATATGCACCATGACCACTTCATGCCCTGTTGTTCTAAACATTTCCAGTGGCCAACCCTGAAAATGCTAAATAAAGGGCGCAATATGCCCGAATCCATCCACCTTGCTTCATTGTAAAAGATTTCTTTTCCTGGTGCCCCGAATTGATAAATTAGAGGGTAGGAAACGTTAGGGATGGCGCCCTTCAAGCAGACAGGTGCCTGCGTGTGAGTACACGTGCCCATATTAACATTCCAGGTAAGCGGTCATCCCTTCAAATTAACCCCGTGCTGCATGGAGACATAGCTTCGAGTAGAAAACAAATATTGCAGGCGGGGGGTGCTCAGGTTTACCCTGATTAGGAATTCATGTTTTGGGCTACAAGCTAAACATCAAATATGTTAAATTTAATTAGTTTCCAAGCTTCTAGGTTCAGCAGGTGCGCTTGGTTCATTTGGGGGTTGAAGAATGTATGTTCAATGATTTCGGCGTCTTCCACCTGGAATTTCTTTCAGAGGATAAATATTAGGTTGCAAGAAATCCCCAGGCGAACTCGCATGCAACATCTCTAGTAAATGATATCTCGAAATCACGAGCTCCATTGAGGACTACACTAGATAGGAGAATATAATAAAATACAAAATGTATACAACAGAAAAGACAAGTAATCTAAATCCACTACGAATACATTTTTTTTTTTTTTTTTTTTTTTTTTTTGTAGCTTAACGTCATTTAACCTGGTTGGTCATATCGGACGATGAATGAAATTGATGAAATGTTGCTCAGATGATCTCGGGGTCCATAGAGCTTAAAGTTACTCGACATTTATCTTCTCAGGATAAGGGAAAACACCTTATCCGTGTAACTCACCCTAAGCGATATTCGAATTTGCGACCTATTGAATGTGAGGCAGACACGCTACCACACTACCCAGGCAGGCACGAATGTATTATTGTTGTCAATTTAATTCATCCATTGCCAATATTAAATAAATGTTTTAGGATATTACCAATGATTCTGTTCATAAAAGGAAGTATATTTAATTTCAGAAATTAAACTGTTATTAATAGAGCCCTTAACTGATGTGAAAGACTGCTTAATTTGCTGAGATACCTCTTTATCGGATTGAGGTTCTTTTATGTGCCGCAAATCTACGACACGGACCACCAGTTTACTTCCCTTCCGAAGGATGCCATGTTAAGGATCTTTTCACCAGGAAAAAAAATCTGATGTTTACCATTCACATGGCTTTCTCTATATCCCTGCAACAAATTATTCTTAAAAGGCTTATACTTCTATTTACTTTATGCTAATCAGAAAAAATTAGCAGAAATAATCTTATTACTTGCTTCCTTGTAAGTAGAAGCGAAATAAGTGACTACCATAGGCTAAACTCATAGTCAAAAGCTGGTTGCTATGTCAATGAAGTTCCTTTGTTTATATGGATAGGAGTTGACAAGTTCCTGTATGAGAAAAGTATACGTTTTTCATAGCAGAAACCAAAAATAAGGAATGTTTCAAAAAAGACGAACTGCACGAAAAAAATGTATATAACCTAAATTGTATGTTTTAATGTGTTCTACACTTTTGTGTAGTAAGTTTTTGTCCATCTTATACGGTTTAGCAGTTATTCAAAATTCAGTAAAATTCATCCAGAATAAACTACTCTTCAGAGGCTATTCTCAGAAAATTCAAGATATATATTTTATTTGTCAGGTAAATATAATTAATATACGAAATTTTAATCAAAATCGTTAGAGCCATTTTAGAGAAAATCAAAATTTTCGAAAAAAGTTCCATGTAAAGGGTGGTTGGGGGTGTGGGGATTTTTCTCAAAATGTTCGAGTCGCATCCCTGGAGGATACTAAACCTAAATACCAGGTTTGGTATTTTACCGACTTTTCGTTTTTGAGTTATCGTGTTCACAGACACAGGGACACACACACGGACTTTTTACTTTCTCCATACGTCTATGTACATAGTGTATAGAGAAAGTATTGCACTCCACCATACATTCGATACCGAGATTTCACCGGAAATATATGTTTGAAGGTCCCCAATATCCAAAAAAAAAGCATTTTCACAAAAAGGTCCGTGTGTGTGTGTGTGTGTCCGTGAGTCCGTGTGTCCGTGTGTCTGTGAATACGATAACTCAAAAATGAAAAGTCGGTAAAGTACCCAACTTGGTATTTAAGTTCAGTATCTTCCAGGGATGCGACACGAAGATTTTGAGAAAAATCCTCCCACCCCCAACTACCCTTTACATGGAACATTTTTCGAAATTTTTGATTTTCTCAAAACTTGCTCCAACGATTTTGATTAAAATTTCGTATATTAAACATGTTTACCTGACAAATGAAATGTATATCTTGAATTTTCGAATGGCCTCTGAAGAGTAGTTTATTCTGCATGAATTTTACTACATTTTGAATAACTGCTAAATCGTAAGATATGGACAAAGCTTGCTATACAAAAAATGTAGAGCACATTAAAACACACAGCTTATGTTATGTAATTTTTTTTCGTGGAGTTCGTCGTTTTTGTGACATTCCTTATTTTTGATTTCTGCTATGAAAAACGTATACTTTTCTCATACTGGAACTTGTCAACTCCTATCCATATAAACAAAGGAACTTAATTGGCATAGCAACCAGCTTTTGACTATCACTTTAACCTAGGTTGTCCCTTATTTCGTTTCTACTTACAAGGATGCGAGTAATAAGACTGTTTCTGCTAATTTTTTCTGATTAGCATAAAGTAAATATAAGTATAAGCTTTTTAAGAAATATTTGTTGCAGGGATATGGAGAAAGTCATGTGAATGGTACACATCAGATTTTTTTACTTTCTCCATACGCACTATGTACATAGTGTATAGAGAAAGTATTGCACTCCACCCAAAAATTCAATACCGAGATTTTACCGGAAATATGTGTTTTAGGGTCACTAATATCCAAAAAAAGCATTTTCACAAAAAGGTCCGTGTGTGTGTGTGAGTGTCCGTGTGTCCGTGTGTCCGTGTGTCTGTGAACACGATAACTCAAAAACGAAAAGTTGGTAAAATACCAAACTTGGTATTTAAGTTTAGTATCTTCCTGGGATGCGACACGAAAATTTTGAGAAAAATGCCCCGACACCAAACTACCCTTTACATGGAGCTTTTTTCGAAAATGTCGATTTTCTCAAAAATGGCTATAACGATTTTGATTAAAATTTCGTATATTAAACATATTTACCTGACAAATGAAATGTATATCTTGAATTTTCTGAGAATAGACTCTGAAGAGTAGTTTATTCTGGATGAATTTTACTAAATTTTGAATAACTGCTAAACTGTAAGAGATGGACAAAAACTTACTACACCAAAAATGTAGAGCACATTAAAACACACAAGGTATGTTACTTACATTTTTTTCGTGGAGTTCGTCGTTTTTGTGACATTCCTTATTTTTGGTTTCAGCTATGAAAAACGTATACTTTTCTCATACAGGAACTTGTCAACTCCTATCCATATAAACAAAGGAACTTCACTGACATAGCAACCAGCTTTTGACTATCACTTTAACCTACGGTTGTCCCTTATTTTGCTTCTACTAACAAGGAAGCGAGTAATTAGACTATTTCTGTTAATTTTTTCTGATTAGAATAAAGTAAATAGAAATATAAGCTTTTTAAGATTTAGTTGTTGCAGGGATATGGAGAAAGTCATGTGAATGGTACACATCAGATTTTTTCTTACTCCATACGCACTATGTACATAGTGTATAGAGAAAGTATTGCACTCCACCCAAAAATTCGATACTGAGATTTCACCGGAAATGTATGTTTCAAGGTCCCCAAATATAAAAAAAAAAGCATTTTCACAAAATGGTCCGTGTGTATGTGTGTGCGTGTGTGTGTATGTGTGTGTGTGTCCGTGTGTCCGGTGTACGTGTGTCCGTGTGTTCGTGTGCCTTTGAACACGATAACTCAAAAACGAAAAATCGGTAAAATACCAAACTTGGTATTTAAGTTTAGTATCTTCCAGGGATGCGACACGAAGATTTTGAGAAAAATCGCCCCATCCTCAACTACTCTTTACATGGAACTTTTTTCGAAATTTTTGATTTTCTCAAAAATGGCTCTAACGATTTTATTAGAATTTCGTATATTAAACATATTTACCTGACAAATAAAATGTATATGTTGAATTTTCTGGGAATAGCCTCTGAAGAGTAGTTTATTCTGGATGAATTTTACTAAATTTTGAATAACTGCTAAACCGTAAGAGATGGACAAAGACTTACAAGACAAAAAATGTAGAGCACATTAAAACACACAATTTATTATATATACATTTTTTTCGTGGAGTTCGTCGTTTTTGTGACATTCCTTATTTTTTGTTTCTGCTATGAAAAATGTATACTTTTCTCATACAGGAACTTGTCAACTCCTATCCATATAAACAAAGGAAATTCATTGACATAGCAACCAGCTTTTGACTATCACTTTAACCTACGGTTGTCCCTTATTTCGGCTCTACTTACAAGGTAGCGAGTAATTAGAATGCTATTTTTTTCTGATTAGCATAAAGTAAATAGAGGTATAAGCTTTTTAAGAATTATTTGTTGCAGGAATATGGAGAAAGTCATGTGAATGGTACACATCAGATTTTTTACTTTCTCTATACGCACTATGTACATAGTGAATAGAGAAAGTATTGCACTCCACCAAAAAATTCGATACCGAGATTTCACCGGAAATATGTGTTTTAGTGTCCCCTATATCCAAAAAAAGTATTTTCAAAACAGGTCCGTGTTTGTGTGTGTGTGTGTGTGTGTGTATGTCCGTGTGTCCGTGTGTCCGTTTGTCTGTGAACACGATTACTCAAAAACGAAAAACTGGTAAAGTACCAAACTTGGTATTTAAGTTTAGTATCTTCCAGGGATGCGACACGTAGATTTTGAGAAAAATCCCGCACCCCAAACTACCCTTTACATGGAACTTTTTTCGAAAATGTTGATTTTCTAAAAAACGGCTCTAACGATTTTTATTAAAATATCGTATATTAAAGTTATTTATCCGACAAATAAAATGTATATTTTGAATTTTCTGAGAATAGCCTCTGAAGACTACTTTATTCTGTATGAATTTTTCATAACTACTAAACCGTAAGAGTTGGGCAAAAACTTAACCCGCAAAAAATGTAGAGCACGTTAAAACACACAATTTATGTTACATACATTTTTTTCGTGGAGTTGATCGGTTTTGAGATATTCCTTTTTCTTGGTTTCACCTTTGAAAAACTTATATTTTTCTCATACAGGAATTTGTCAACTCCTGTCCATACAAACAAAGGAACATCAGTCATATAGCAACCAACTTTTTGCTTTCACTTTAACCTATGCTACTCCCTTATTTTGCTTCTACTTAAAATAAAGCAAGAAATAAGACTATTTCTGCTAATTTTTCTCGATTAACATGAAATAAATAAAAGATAAGCTTATTAGCAATAATAATTTACAGAGATATAGAGAAAGTCATGTGAATGGAACGCATCAGATTTTTTGGATATTGGGGACCCTAAAACGCATATTTCCGGTGAAATCTCGGTATCGAATTTTTGGGTGGAGTGCATACCTTCACTATACACTTTGTACATATTGCGTATAGAGAAAGTAAAAATCCATCTTCCTCAGCCGCTTAACCTTCCGAATTGCATTTGCAGGATATCAGGATGCGATATCTAGGTGATATGAGGAATATTAATCTCTAAATTAAGCTCGTCTTTGAAATTTCCTATTTGAAGAGTAAGGGACTACAGGGACGTTATACTGTTCAAGGAGAAAAATAGGGCATACATTTATAATGACATAATCAAATCTAATCTGCTGCTGCATTGATATGATAAATACATCACTTTAATTTAATGTTGCTAATATTTTATGGGTGGTAAGCAATGTGTATTTCAATTGCAAATATGACAAATATGCATTTCAACCTACAGAATATTTTACTGAAAATAATTTTGTTTACATGTTTTATTTGTTTTCATTTCAGTATACTTGTTGTACCTTTTATATTTTATTATTAAGTTGTATAGAATTGTATTTTCATTGTATCACAGATGTATGGAATTTAATGTATTGCCTGATAGAATGGAAGAAGGCCTTATAACTTTAACTCCAACCAGGATAAATAAATAAATAAACGTACATATAACTTTCTCCAAAAGTATTAGCCCTAATTTACAAAAGGATACTGGGGCGTTATTTTATAACATTATAAAACATCATTTTTATATATAAATAATTAAATAAGTACGTATAATACACCGTAATGGTTTGAAAATGCGTTAAATAAATTGATTAAACTTATGAAAACTACATTTTATTTTGAATATCTGGGTTATAGATGGTGTGAAAGGTATTGGTATACATAAGTTTAGATTATGTAAATTATATACTTAGTACCACATATAGGATAATCACAAATTAAGTGGATGACATTCTGTCAAGAAGTTGGACAAGAACATAATGCTTATTGGAATTGATTATTTTAAAGCGTTTAAAGTACGATTTAAATTTACCACGTGCGAGTTAGTTGGAAATAATAAACTTAAGCCTCTCTTCATTTGTTGGAAAGAATAATTATTTTGTGAGTTGACCATTGTTACTATTCGCTCATAATATATTTCACTCATTTAGAATCTCTTGTTAACTTATTAGTTTCTCTACACTTACTATGTACATAGTGTATAGAGAAGGTATTGTACTCCACCCAAAAATTCGATACCGATATTTCGGACAAAACCGGCTATAATTGCAAAAACAGCTCCTATGGAAAGTACACAATGGAAATGGGCAACTCCGGAAATATATGTTTTAGGGTCCTCAATATCCAAAAAAAGCATTTTCACAAAAAGGTCTGTGTGTGTGTGTCCGAGTGTCCGTGTGTCAGTGTGTCAGTGTGACAGTGTTTCAGTGTGTCCGTGTGTCTGTGAACACGATAACTCAAAAACGAAAAGTCGGCAAAATACCAAACTTGGTATCTAAGTTTAGTATCTTCCAGGGAGACGTCACGAAGATTTTGAGAAAAATCGCCTCACCCCAAACTACCCTTTATATGGAACTTTTTTCGAAAATTTCGATTTTCTCAAAAATGGCTCTAACGATTTTGATTAAAATATCGTATATTAAAGAAATTTACCTGACAAATAAAATGTATATCTTGAATTTTCTGGAAATAGCCTCTGAAGACTACTTTATTCTGGACGAATTTTGCATAACTGCTAAACCGTAAAAAAACTTACCACACAAAAAATGTAGAGCACATTAAAACACACAATTTATGTTATATAATTTTTTTTTTCGAGGAGTTGATTGTTTTTTAGATATTTCTTGTTTTTGGCTTCAGCTTTGAAAAACTTATACTTTTTTCATACAGGAATTTGTCAACACCTGTCTATACAAACAAAGGAACTTCAGCCATAGCAACCAGCTTTTGGCTTCACTTTAACCAATGATACTCCCATATTTCGCTTTTACTTACAAGGACGTAAGTAATAAGACTATTTCTGCTATTTTTTTCTCGGTTGGCATGCAGTAAATAGAAGAATAAACTTACTAACAATAATTTGTTATACAGAAGTAGAGAAAGTCATGTGAATGGAACACAGATTTTTTTTATAAATTTTGGAAATTAAGCATAGGCATACTTCACACCTCAGAACCACTATTTTGTCGTAACCCGACGATACAATAATTAGTTTAATACATTGTAGATAATTAATACATATGATGAAATGATCACCCAAAGAGTGTAAAATGGTTAAACTTCCGAGGGGGCAGCGCACTTTATTCTGCCACACGAGGAAGCGTGCGTGTAGAGTTTACACCATGAATATATTAACACATTTATGGGCAGGAAACAGTTGAAGATATTGTTGTAAGTTGTAAGTTATTTGGTATCTTGAGGATGCTAATTTGTTCCATTATTCTAAGAAGTGCTCACTTTCACCACACGTTTTATGATCTCATCAATAATGTTAGTTATTTTCATAAAAGTGTAACTTTATGAGCGATATTCACAATACTCCTCTTGGATCCTGGAACTAGTTTCGCGATATTTTTGTTTTTGTTCTTGAATTATTAGCACGCTCAATTTTACTCTAACATAACTTATCTTTTTCTCTTCATATAAGGATCTCTTGCACATCTATCTGTCGAGAACTTCGCCGTGCATCACCTTCCCTTCAGATTGTCAATTTAGGGTATCTATTTGGTGTTTTTGTCATTCAAATCTGCATCACTTTCCTCCAGCTATCCAAATGGTTTTATTTTGTCACTTTCTTCAAATAGTTTTAAATCTTCTCATCTGATAAACCTTACGTTTTCTTGTAAATGCTTTACCACTTTCAACAGTTGCCCCGTATTGCCAATCTCCATTCTTCCCGATTGAACAAATCCTCCTCCTCCAGGCACCGATCGTTCATCATTCTGCGAATCTGTCCTCTCCACATTGCTCATGGCCTGCTACACTTCCTTCTTCTAAACACCTATAGTCTTGGGCCACCTATAAGCATCCATTCTTCCATTTTTCTGACGTGTCCATTCCACTGAATACTCTTTTAATTCTCTCCACCACTGTTTCCTCCATATCCATCACCTATCTCACTTCATCTCTCCTTTCCAATCTTGGTACTACGCCTTATTTTATCCATTTCCACTACCAGGATCTTATAGTTTTGTCCCTCTACCAAAGTCCACACCTCGACATTATACATCATTACACTTTCCACTACAATCTTCAAAATCCCCTTCGATGTACAGTTAAGCTCTTCGTGCTAGTTCTAGCCTATTGTTTACTCTGCTTTACAGCTCCCTGATTCATCAATAAGCGATCCCATATGTTTAAACTTTTTAACAGGTTTAATAAAAACCTAAAACGACAAATCTTTGAACTATAAACTAGTGATAAATAATTATAATATGCACTCACTCACATAGTCCCAAACTTACAAATTAGGAATGGAATATTCTGAAAACTTCGTCTCCTTAGCGCAGTGGTAGTGCGGCTGCTTTCCAAGCGGGAGCATTAACTAGTCGAGGCGCTGACCACGTCTCATGCTCCAATACTGCAACCTGTCCATGAGTCTGTCATGGAATGAGATGGGAGACGAAGCGGCCGGGTGGTAGGCCAAGGTTCCTTGTGAGCTGTCGTGCCATGGAGCTATTTATTAATATTCTGAAAACTAACGAAAGTGTGTTTGACTGGTTACTATTAGTACACTTATCTCTATGTATTGCCAATTCCTGAAGCCAAGCAAGTGTACGCCACTGAAGCATGCGCCTGTTGTACTTTTTACAACATTCACCTCCTCGTTGGAGTGCCCAAAGACAACTAGGAACATTAAAAAAGAAATAGTTACAAATATCACACTTTTGAGTAATTATCAACAAAGGAATACATAACACCGGAGACGCTGTAGCTCAACTTTAAAAAACTGATAAAGTACAAACACCCTTGCTGTTCTTTTTACAACAGCGCGCCTGCCACAAGCAACGATAGATAATTGGTTCCTCACATATGCAATAAAACGCGAATCAAAAGTCCATGTTTCACATCAATCTGAAAGAATATATTATAACTATTGAGTATTCTTTATCCTGAAGACTTGCTGGGGGAAGTGAAACAATGTAACTAGGCCATCAGAAGCTTTTCTTTAAACAGGTAAAGTTTTGCTGTAATACCAGTTACAGAATGACAGATATATCCTTCTTTGCAGTGGTTTCCGTAATATCCTAGAGCTGTGTTTTGCAACAGAGATCCATTAAAACTATGAGGAAAATACATACATTATTAGCATATATACATACATATATACATATAATGTATGATTAATAATTTTTGTTTGCTGGCACAAGTGCGCATGTGCGTGCAATGTTTCTGTCGCAATCCGCTGGCAGCGGTAGTAGCAAAGATGGCGACTAGTAAACAGAAACCGTTTTGTGTTTTGCAGTTTGCAAATACCGAATCTGTAGTTACTGTGCAACGTGCGTTCCGTAGTAAGTTCGGTTGTGATCCTCCTAGTGATAAAGACATTCGTAGGTGGTATAATCAGTTTGAAGATAGCGGCTGCCTTTGTAAATGGAAGAGCACGGGACGACCAGAAGTAAGTGAAGAGACTGTTGAGCGAGTGAGAGAGTCGTTCACTCGTAGCCCAAAGAAATCAGTCCGGAAGGCTAGTCATGAATTACACGTTCCTGTGTCGACTGTTTGGAAAGATGTAAGAAAACGCTTACAGCTACGTCCTTACCGTTTACAGTTATTACATGCTCTAAAGCCGACAGACCACGGATTAGGTGCCAAATTCGCAAAAGACATGTTGTTTCATGACGATTTTGTGGATCGTGTTGTCTTCAGTGATGAATCGACCTTTCACCTTAGTGGACATGTTAACACTCATAATGTGCGCATCTGGGGCTCAGAAAATCCTCACGAGATGGTACAAATGCAACGAGATTCCCCTAAAGTGAATGTTTTTTGTGCCGTATCCCGTGAAAAGTTTATGGGCCTTTCGTTTTTGATGAACCTACTGTAACTGGCACTTTTTACCTCGTTATACTAGAGCAATGGCTCTTCCCTCAGTTGGAAGAAAATGAGCCAGAGAACTTCATTTTCCAGCAGGATGGTGCGCCACCTCACTGGCATAACGAAGTACGCGAATGGTTGAACGTCACTGTACCCGAGCGCTGGATAGGCCGCAAGGGCCCCAATTACAGGGCTTGCTATGCATGGCCTCCACGTTCTCCTGACCTAACGCCATGCGATTTTTACCTTTGGGGCTTCATCAAGGATCGTGTGTATGTGCCTCCGCTATCAGCTGACCTCCCTGAATTAAGAAATCGGATTGAAGCAGCTGTTGCTACAATTACTGAATACACACTTATGAACGTTTGGGAAGAACTCGGCTATAGACTTGATGTGTGCCATGTGACAAAGGGTAGTCACATTGAGCATTTATAAGCTTCTTGGTAAAACTGTTTGAGTTGCTTTTTCATTTGACATATTATTCATAACTGTGGGTTGAATGTAATAAATATTATAAAGAGTTAAAAACCCGATATTCATTTATATACACCCTGTATATATATGTGTTTGTATATATACACCCTGTATATATATATGTGTATGTATGTATATATATATATATATATATATATATATATAAAAGTGCTTTTCAAAGTGGTGTTGCAGCCTTTTGTTATCTCTTTCCCAAACAGCGACAGCAGCTGTTAGTTAAACATATTTAGATGAGGATGGATGGATGTTGTTACCGTATTTTGTTTACATCCTTAACAATAATGAAGATTATGTACGTGCCTGCTTTTGGTAGAGGCAGGTGAACAAAGAAGTTCGATTGACCTCCAAAGTGAATTGAAATCAGGGAAACTGAACAATGACCCAGGTCGTTTACCTTCTGTTAAATGACATTGGCAAGTCAGCTGCTATTTTGGGCTAGCAATTGGTAATTAATTCACATTCTATTATGATAAAATCTTATACTGTAGTCTTATGAATTTAAATTTGCTGCATTAAAAATTACGGAAGCGGCGCCTTGACTGGGCTTAGCTTCAACTCGAGTCACTAGGGTTGATGGCCGCTACTTGTAAGTGTCTCTTTTCTCCGTCTACCGTTCTGTCCATTACGATTTTCTAGGAATGGGTAGAATACATTGTCATAGTTTACCTTAGTGTAACGGTTACAAAAGTAGTAGTTATAATTCTCTTGCTAAGGGTTACTAAATTAAGGAGACGATGAGAGATAGAGATAGATGGGCCGACGTACGGATGGATGACGGATGAGTGGACGAATGGACAGACGGAGGGACGTATGAATGGATAGACGTTTTATTTCCAAAGATCATGTACAAGAATAACAAAGTAAAAAAAATCTGATGTTTTCCATTCACATTACTTTCTCTACATCTCTGCAACAAATTATTGTTAAAAGCTTATGCATCTTTACTTAATGCTAATCGAGAAAAATGAGCAGAAATAGTCTTATTACTTGCTTCCTTGTAAGTTGAAGGGAAATAAGAGAGTACCATAGGTTAAAGTGATAGTCACAAGCTGGTTGCTATGTGACTGAAGTTCCTTTGTTTGTATGGACAGGAGTTGACAAATTCCTGTATGAGAAAAATATGTCTTTAAAGCTGAAACTAACAACAAGGAATATCTCAAAAACGATCAAATCCACGAAAAAAATGTATATAACTTAAATCATGTGTTTTAACGTGATCTACATTCTTTGTGTGGTAAGTTTTTAATCGTCTCTTATGGTTTAGCAGTTGTTCAAAATGTCCTAAAATTCATCCAAAATAAAGTAGTCTTCAGAGCCTATTCCCATAAAATTCAAGATATACATTTGTCAGGTAAATATCTTGAATATATGATATTTTAATCAAAATCATTAGAGCGATTTTAAGAAAATCAAAATTTTCGAAAAAAGTTCCATGTAAAGGGTAGCTGGGGGTGGGGAATTTTCTTGAAAATCTTCGAGTTGCATCCTTGGAAAATACCAAATTAAATACCAAGTTTGGTATTCAACGGTCTTTTCGATTTTGAGCTATGCTGTCCACAGACACGCAGACAGACGGACAGACCTTTTTTGTGTGTTTAACGCCCGCTTTAGCTATTTATGGCACCGCAGGCGGTGACACTGATGATACATGAAGATGGACCACCGGTGAAATGCGATGGCGGGGGAAACCGGAGAACCCGGAGAAATCCCGCCCCAGCGCCGCTTTGTCCACCACAAATCTCACATGCGGTCGCTAGGGACCGAACCCGTCTAGGCCGTCTAGGTGAGAGGCGATTAGTATAACCACTCGGCCACGGCGCGGCAAGACAGAGTGACACGCAGACAGACACACACGGGCTTTTTGCAAAAATGCTTGTTTTGGATTCAGGGAAACCCAAAACATGTATTTCCGGTGAAATCTCGGTATAAAATTTTTGGGTGCGTTATACCTTCTCTATACACTATGCACATATACGTGTAGAGAAAGTAATAATAACAATTATGACCAATCAATTATAAAGATTTCCTGGACCTTACAAGGCAATAAAAGTAATTTTTAAAAGAATGGTTAGTGATACAATGTCGGAACTAATTTGTGATTGGTGTACTTGCGTTGATTATACATAGTAGTAAATATACATGGTTTGAATTACTTGTAGGATAACAGTGGGTGAAATTACATACAGAGTGAATAATTATGCACATTTTTCTTGACATATAAAAGACAATTCTGTTTTATATAAGCAAGTGTGAGTCCATCAAGATCAATAACTAGTGGTATAGAATGAATCTGTGTTCATCATTCACTACATGTGTGTTAGAATTGCTTATCGTGAACTGGTTATCTCATCTCTTTACATAGTATTAAACTCCTGTGCAAGAGATTATTATGTGGTATTGTTAATCCAATATGGGAACTTCTGGCGAAAAAGTTGACTGACTATTTGCTTTACTAAACATGTAATCAACTGGTATTATCTGCATATTTTGTTTTGTTATCGTTTAGTTAATAATTCGTGTTTGCGCATTAATATTTCTCTTCTCTAGCATAATAACCTTCAAAGTGGCATTACAAAGTTTTATCTAACGTGCTATAAAAATATTTAAATTATATGCTTAATTTCTTTCTCTATACGCAATATGTACGTAGTGTATAGAGAAGGTATTGTAATGCACCCAAAATTCTATACTGAGATTTCACCGGAATACATGTTTTGAGACCCTCTGAATCCAAAAAAGCATTTTTAGAAAAATGTCCGTATGTGTGCCTGTCTGTCCGTCTGTTAGTATGTGTGTGTTTGTGTGTGTGTGTGTCTCTGGGCAGCATAGTTCAAAAACAAAAAGACCATTAAATACCAAACTGGGTATTTAAGTTTGGTATCTTCCAAGGATGGGACACGAAGATTTTCAAGAAAATCCCCCCACCCCAAACTACCCTTTACATGGGACTTCTTTCGAAAATTTTGATTTTCTAAAAAAATGGCTCTAACGATTTTGATTAACATATCGTATATTAAAGATATTTATCTCACAAATAAAATGTATATCTTGAATTTTCTGGATATAGTCTCTGAAGACTACTTTATTCTGGATGGATTTTACGGAATTTTGCATAACTGTTAACCGTAAGAGATGGACAAAATCTTAGCACACAAAAAATGTAGAGCATATCAAAACACACAATTTAGGTTTTATTCGTTTTTTTCGTGGAGTTGATAGTTTTTGAGTTATTCCTTGTTTTTGGTTTCAGCTTTGATAAACTTATACTTTTCTCACACAGGAATTTTTCAACTCCTGGCCATACAAACAAAGGAACTTCAGTCACATAGCAACCAGCTTTTGACTATCACTTTAACCTATGGTACTCCCTTATCTCGCTTCTACTTACAAGGAAGCAAGTAATGAGACTATTTCTGCTATTTTTTTTCTCGATTAGCATGAAGTAAATAGAAACAAAAGCTTTTTAACAATAATTTGTTGCAGGGAGGTAGAGAAAGTCATGTGAATGGAACACATCAGATTTTTTCAGCTATTTTATGTTGGCAATAGTATGTATTTTCCTTTGCTACGCGTGCATCATGTTTACATTTAGGAATCTGTACACACTAGTTCACCTGTGCAAACTTGTACATTTGCAGTAATGTAGAAGTAAGTGCGAACGCATTTGGCAATTATTAATAAGTGTCAAAGTGTTAACACAGCTAGAGAAATGTGTTTTTGGATTGCATTAAGGTACTCGTACATGTTGAAAACGGTATCTATACTTTGACCCAAAATTTAATTTTTTTTTTATTTTGATGCTATATAATAGCATATACTTTGAATTTTCAAAAATGATTAGTTTAAATGATATTTCTTACCAAAATGAGTTTAAGTTAGGAATTTGTATCACACTGCACTACTATTCCCAGAACACTGTTGAAATTTACTTTCGAAGTTGTACTGTTAAAATTGAAATCGAAATAAATTAAACTACAATCCACAGTCGTGTATCATTTTGATGAGTGTTAAGCAGGGAATTATATGGACCAACATCTAGTCTTAATCTATGACTAATTCTGTAGTCATTTTAATTCAAAATCCAATTTGTAAAAATGTTTATGTTGAATTTAAAATGCATACACTTTAAACAATTGGTTTACTTTAAATATTTGAAGTGCACATTATTATACATGTTCAGAGAAAAAAATGAGCTAATTGAACTCTGAGCTACCTATATTTTTACAGATATTACAGTGTTTAAGGGTACCCATCTATGACATTTCTAAATTCTATATGTATTCAAAGACTAGGAAAGTTTCAGTCATTTCTTTTGTGGTGTTATATGCATATGATTGTGAACATGCCCATAGTTGATAAATCCATTAGCTTATTTTGTGTATGTGATTGGTTTATTTCAGAAGTGACATTTTTATCAGAGACGTGGGGAACTCCACTTGTTTATACTTTAAGTGACTTTTAACTGTTTTGTGTAGGACAAAAAATCCTGAAATGTGATACGTTTATCTTCAAGAGCAGTGACATAGGAAACGGAAGTTTTTGGGAGATTTGATAACCTTTGTATTGTAAAATGTTTGACCTTTGCTCACATTTGAAACAGTTGGCTTTTTTTATATATTATACATAATGTTCGTTTTATTCCAGTTCACTTGCATAATTTTAAATATTATGTTTGTGAACAAAATATGACTTCAAAGATCAGTTTGATGAAGTATTTTTACTTTCTCTACCTCGTATAACGTACACAGTAAGTAAACAAGGTATTGCATTTCACCCAAAAACTGCTCCCGAGATTTCATCGGAAATACACGTTTTCAAAACACCTGAATAAAAAAAAAGCATTTTTAGTCAATGGTCCGTGTGTGCTTGTGTGTGTGCGTGTGTGTGTGTGTATTATTTGAACAACTCAAAAATGAAAAGTCTGTTAAGTACCAAACTTAAATCTTCACCTCAAACTACCCTTTGCATGGAACATTTTCTGAAATGTAAAATTTTCTGAAAAATGAATTTAACGATTTTGATTAAAATGGTGCCTATATTAAAAGGTATATTTTTAATGTTATTAAAATTGCCTCTGAAGACTTCATTCTGGAGCACTTTTGCATAGCCTGTAAGTTGTAAGAGAGAGAAAATCTTACGGCCAAACACGTAGTCTCGTTAAAACACACAATTTATCTCATATACATTACATTTGTAGAGTTAACCATTTCAGAGATTTTACTCATTATTGGTTCCAAATGGGTGGTCGTCTTTCGTTTTTTCTCCTCAGCATGCAAAGTGAACGGAATTTCAACATCATCACTTAGTAATCATATTTTAAAGGATTTTACATCGCTTTTCCTAAGTATATTGTATTATTCCACTTGTACCTACAAGGAAATAAGTAATACGGGTACTTTTATTGATGCTTGTTTTGAGTAACATGCAGCAGCTAGAATAAGCTTTTGTTGCAGAATAGACAAAGAATGCAATGTGAATGTAACACAGTATTTTCATTTTTTAGATCTTAACAGAGTCATCGTACCAATATATTTTAATTTATGATCAGCTATGAAAATTGCAAAGATTGTAAGGATAATTTTTTGCAGTATAGGTAGAGAAAGTAATGTGAATATAACATACAAGATGTTTTTGTTTTCATTTTGTTAAGTCTTCACAGAGTACTCATGCCAATGTTAGTTTTTGTTCAGCAATAAAAACTAAATTTAAAGGTTTTTTGCAGGTTAGAAATCTTTGGTTCCTGAAGAAAAGAAAACATTTTAGAATATTGCTCCATTATTTCCAAAAATTTACTCAGTTGAGTAAAAACCGCCATGTGTTGCTAAATTTGTTGAGTCTTGAAAAATACATCCTCATCAAACGGCCTTTCAAGTCCAAACTGAGTACATTCACTCATGGCTTCGCTAAAGACTACTTGATATTTCATCATTGAAGGTTCAGGAGCTGAAACGACACCATCGCAGTGGCGTCGGTTCAAGAGCGGCGAGTTACTATTCTGGGGATTTTGCATATATGGATGTTATTTTCTTTAAAAGTGATTAAATACAGAACATGAACGAATTGCTCACTATTTACCATTAAGTGTGCAGAATTTGATTCTGCATATTTGAGCATATTTGTAACGATATGTATGTTTAAAGTTTTAGAGCATATATTTGCACACTCGTAATAACTTAATACAGAAATAATTAATATTTTAGTAATATTCTCACATGAAATGTAAAACACAGACTGCATTGTTAAGGAACATGTATACCGTTTTTTCTGCCGTTTTAAAACTATCGTGCGCTGGCAGTATTCCATTTTAACTATATTTCTAAACATATTTATCGTATGAGCAAAATTCAAACTGATAATATTCCATGCATTTATTCAGTTAGTGTCTTTCGTTCATGCTGAATTATAGTAACAAAATTTCAAGTAATACTCTTCTGAAAAGCTGGTTGATAAGATTACTTTAATATCTGAGGGAAAATCTATATTTTGTAAGAATATATTCAAGTAGTAAGCTTTTTCTTATTTTCATTTATTTTTTTAAATTGATACACAAGTACTATTAATTCTTATTTTATTTACAAAGACACTAAGCGTATTGTAAAGTTTGATAATGTTTTAATTAATAGGCAAACTCCATGAAGAAGTTCCCAAGTGGATCAGCATATGCAGACTGCATTTCACATAAAAAATGTAACAAGAAAGAATCATCAGTATTTTCTAAATTTGTATAAAAAATAAAATTGATGCATTTAGTGCAAATCTTTTGATTATACCGCGAAGGAACCTGCACAATCCAGAATTTTGAGGTGCTGGGCGAGTCCACTCTGAGAAAAAAATATTTTGAGTCCATTGTATAAAAAAGTAAGTTAGCTTGTTAAAATTAATTGTTTAAAAATGTATATACTTGATGTGTACTTTAAATAGTAATTTTTATAAATATTAACAAAGCTATATTTGAGGTGTGCCAAGAAACTGGATTTCAGTGGATAAATCTACAGACTTCTGTTGGAAGTATGTGAATGAATGAATGAATGAATGAATGAATGAATGAATGAATGAATGAATAAGTGTATTTATTGAAACTCAATATGCATACATTGATCTTCATCAACCGCACGGGTCCATAGACCGCACGTGCTTTTGCAATACACGAGATAGTAAAAAATATTATAAAATAAATAAAAGAGTAAACAATACAAATAAAAGAACAAAGATATTCAAATACAGCAACTTCAATTTACAAACTGAATTCAGATGTATTACCCTATTATAGTAGACAAATGCACTTAAGGGAAATATACACACAATACCACACCACAACAAAACAACGACCGGAAAGTATGGCATAAAATATATGTAAAATATTATAATCATTTTTATTTAGCTCTTCTTATCGCGCCCCTCTTTCCTATTATCAGCCTTTTCAGATCTCAGCTGTCTTGCCTTCAGTAGACATTTAAATAGCCTGTCCGCGTCTTCCGTGTCTGCCAGTACCGTCCAACATGTTTCTAACTCGTGGTGAATATTTTTCCCTCCATTCCTCCGTACCCCTACATTTTGCCAAGATATGGGTCCACGACTCTTCCTCTTCGCAAATGGGGCAGATTCTCATACCATTCTGTCAGTAATTTTTATCATCTGCCATGCCCCTAGTCTGATCCACGCGAGCCCCTCTCTAAAGAGTTTGGTACCTGTTTTAATGTATTGCTCCATGCTCCACTCCGATTTTGGTCCAAATTGTACTTCCAATGAAATACCTTCTCCTTATTTGATGTCTGTTCAATATCACAGAGGTCAATATCATCTTAATTTTTCTCCAAATATTCCGTTTGTTTGCCTGCCCCGCCATCAAAATGTATCCCATCCCAATGGTTTCCAAAAGTAGAAAATGTAGTGTGGAAAATGGTTTCCATAGATACTGAATAACCTAAACTGATTATATGCAGTGCTTTAGAAAAAACAAATCGTAGTGTTTTGCTAATTTGTTTAAACACCTTTGTAATCCCTCTCAAAAGTACACCAAACTAAATAATGTTACAATTTTGAGAAATAAATGATTACATTTTGAAAACATCAGAGTTTTGTTAAAGTACAATATTGTTAATTTTGCCGCAAAAAAGAGGGATTAATTAAAACAATCTGATATAAATCTAATTTAAAATGTATTATTTACTATAAACACGGAGTTTTAATAAATGTATTAGAACACTGAATTTGGCAGGTAATTTGTTTTATTCAAACACCCTTGCAGGCTAGCATATCTTACATATTGTGAATTTTCCAAATTTCACAGACACGTTATCCTAATGGTCTAATACTAATTAAAATTCTAATATGCTCTATTTTCTACCTCTATGTAACAAATTATTCTTAAAAATCTTATTGTTCTATTTACTTCTTATTACATAATTCCTTATAAGTAGAAGGGAAATAAGCAAATGCACTAGGCTAAATTGATAGCCAAATCTTTTAAAAGCTGGTTGCTATGTGATTGAAATTCAGCTCTATTTGCATGACCATGAGTTCACAAATTCCCTATGAGAAAAGTTTAAATATTTTAAAATTGAAACCAATAACAAGGAATATTTCTAAAATGGTTAACTCTACAAAAAAATATGACAATATTGTGTGTATAAAAAATCTACATTTTTAGGAGTAATTTCAGTTTATCTCTTAAGGTTTACCAGCTATGCAAAAACCATTCGGCATGAACAGGAGCACAGAGCTATTACCTGAAAACTCAGGACAAAATCGTCGAGTTATTTTTAATAAATTAGCATTTTCAAAATGTTTTTCTATGTAAAGAGTAGTTTGAGGCGAGAGAATTTTCTTAAAAATCTTGTTGTGCATCCTTGGAAAATGCTGAACTTAAATATCGATTTTGGTACTAACCGATTTTTCTTTTTTGAGTTATGAGGTTGGAATACACAGGGACACACAGAGGCCTTTTTCTAAAAATCTGATGTACTGCATTAACATGACTTTCTCTACATCTTTGCAATGCATTATTGTTGAAAAGTTTATTCTTTTATTTACTTAATGCTAATCGAGAAGCCATTGGCAGAAAGGATCTTATTACCTGCTTCCTTTTATACAGAAGGGAAATAAAGGAGTACCATCGGCTAAATCCATAGTCAAATCTTTTAAAATCTAATGTCTATGTGATTGAAGTGCCTTTGTTTGTATGCACAGGAGTTGACACATTCCCGTATGAGAAAAGTATAAATATTTTAAAGCTTAAACTAATAACAAGGAATATCTAAAAAAAAAAGTAATTTCCACGAAAAAAATTATGCAACATAAATTGTGTGTTTTAACGAGCTCCACATTTTTTTTTTTGCGGTAGGTTTTTGTCTATCTCTTACGGTTTACCAGTTATGCAAAATTCCGCAAAATTCATCCAGAATAAACATATCTTCAGAGGTTATTCCCGGAAAATTGAAAATATACATTTTATTTCTCAGGTAAAAATATATTTAATGTAGGATATGTTAATCAAAATCGTTAGTCATTTTTGAGAAAATCAAAATTTTCGAAAATTTTTCCATGTAAAGGGTAGTCGGGTGTGGGAGATTTATTTGAAATCTTCGTGTCGCATGCTTAGAAGATAGTAAGTACACTTAAATATCAAGTTTAGTATTCAACAGTCTTTTCGTTTTTGAGCTAGGCTGTCCACAGGCACACACATATTTTTCTAAAAGTGCTTGTTTATGGATTCAGGGGGACCCAAAACATGTATTTCCGGTGAAATCTCGGTATCGAATTTTTGGGTGCAATACAATACCTTCTCTATATGCTATTGCATAGTACGTGTAGACAAGGTAATTTTTT
Source organism: Hymenopus coronatus (assembly GCA_030762935.1). Taxonomy (NCBI): domain Eukaryota; kingdom Metazoa; phylum Arthropoda; class Insecta; order Mantodea; family Hymenopodidae; genus Hymenopus; species Hymenopus coronatus. Next base: position 47,354,046 of record CM060886.1, read on the forward strand.
GTGGATAAAGCGGAGCTTAAATTTAGTATCACAATTAAATTTAGATATACATTTTTAATACAATACCTTCTTTATGTACGTACTATGTACGAAGTACAGAATAGAATAAGTTGGTGCGCAAGCGCTAATGTGTTACTCTGATGGAGCCTGTTTCCAAGAATGTCGCCGTAAGGGTTAATAAGCGGCAAGGAAATATAGTCCAGTCACCACCACCATTACATTACATATTTCTATAAGGGAATGGCATCACAGTGAGGGGCCGAGTGACCCGGGGCGGGTGAGAGGGTTACAATTAGTCTAATGACGTTATGACTTACAGGCTCATCCAGTTCACTAATTAGACACACTCCTCCACAGGAGTCCCAGCTGGAGGTTTCACGAACGCTTCACTTACAAGAATTGAACTCTAAGCTCGCTTTGTGCGATGATTACCATTCCGCCCTCCGGTGCGGCGTCTTCTTCATTATACGTCTAGTGCATGTACTAAGTCGTTAATGTTGTAATGAGGGTCTTTATTAATTAATAAAACTACAGCTGTTCATTACAAATCTAGATGCCCTAATCCGTGTCTATTAATGCCAGCAGTAGGTTAAAAGATCAGATGTGCTTCATTCTCAAAGTGATAAAACCCAATAGATAAATAAGAGCAACTTAATAATAAAACACGAAAAGAAACGAAATAAATACAACAAATCAAACAAATAAAAAAGAAAAGTAACATAAATAAACAGAGGAATTTAAGGAAATAAATAAAGTAATAAATAGAACACAATCACAAATAAAAACACCATTAAAACTACTTAAATAAATCTAGCTATGTTACAAGTCATTAACAAACAATGGAGACTGGTATTTCAAAGCCTAGAAGCCCAGATGTGTAGACAATAAATGGAAAAGACCCAGGCGAAATTCACGCACCACCAAACACAGAATGTGTAATCAGGCGTGTTAAAACGTTAATAAGATTCTCAGCCAATAAAATCGGTGAAAGTATAAAATAGCAAAAATCTAGGACCATCCTAGAAAATGGGCGGCTAATAAACTCTTGTCTTGTGTATCCGCCGGAGCTCAGAATAATACGCTATTCACCACTTCACTTGAACGTCAGCCACCTTGTGGTGAAACCGCGCCGCGTTATAGTCCGTGGCATAACGACAGTTTACACGTCCGCGATGTAAGGAGGATTCGATTCACGTGGGTAGGAAGTTAAGAGAGAGATTAGTGTACCGGGAAAAGGTGAAATACCTAGTTAACTTTATTTGTGAACGGTTTTGACGAGACTCGGCTCTGAAACAAGTTCTTAGAACTTGGACGGCCAGGGGGACGAGTGAAGTATCAAGTGCGGGACAGTAGCCGGCAACCCAACATCCTCCTACCCTTCCAAAGCCGCAACAAAACCGCCATAATCTCTGCAACAAATTAAACAAAAACGGTCAAATCTACGAAAAAAAATTATAAAACATAATCGTGTGTTTTAACGAGCTCTACACTTTTTGTTAAGTAAGTTTTTATCTATCTCTTACGGTTTACCAGTTATGGAAACTTCCAAAAAATTCATCCAGAATAAAGATGTCTTCAGAGGCTATTCCCAGAAAATTCAAGATAAACATATAATTTGTCTTAAAATATCTTAAAACATACGGTGTTTTAATCAAAATCATTAAAACCATTTTTGAAAAAATCAAAATTTTCAAAAAATGTTCCAGGTGTGGGAATTTTATTGAAAATCTTCATATTGCATCCTCGGAGGATACCAAACTTAAGTAGCAAGTTTGGTATTTAATGGTCTTTTCATTTTTCAGCTATGCAGCCCACAGACACATACAGACACAGACTGGTACACAGACAGACATATACCGGACATCTTTCTAAAAATACTTTTGTTGGATTCAGGGGTTCTCAAAACATGCATTTCGCTGAAATCTCGGTATCAAATTTTGGGTGTAATAAAGTACCTTCTCTATAGACTAAGTACAGTGTAGAGAAAGTAAAATCTGATGTGTTGTATTCACATGTCTTTCTCTACCTGTTTTGCAAAGAAAAAATTCTTACATAAAAGTATTCAGCTATCTGCATCATACTAATCGGAATAAACATGAGCAGATATTTCCCAATTACTTGCTTCCTTAAATAGAAAGGAAATAAGTAAACACACTAGGGTCAAATATTTTAAAAGCTGTCGCTATAAGGTTGTCATTGAACTTCGCTTCTTTGCACGGCCAGGAGTAAAAAAAAAAAAAAAAAATAAATAAATAAACATGGACGACTTCCTGTGTGGGGAAAAGTATAAGTATTTTAAAACTGAAACCAATTATAAGGAATATCTCGGAAATGGTTAGCTCAACAATAAAAATTTGTAGAACATAAGCTGTACATTTTGACGATATCTACATATTTTGTAGTAGGTTTCTGTCTATTTCTTATGGTTTACCAGTTATGTAGCTACCCCCAGAAAATTCAAATCTACAATTTATCTGTCAAGCAAATATCGATATAAAAAAGGTCAAAATCGTTAAGAGTTTTTGAGAAAATCAAAATTTTCGAAATTTTTTTCATAAAGGATATTTTGAGGTGGGATAATTTTCTTTAAAATCTTCGTGTCACATCTTTGGAAGATACTAAACTTATTAACAAGTTTGGTTTTAATGGACTTTTTTTTTTAAAGACACACTCATGGCCTTTTTTGAAAAGCTTTATATGGAATCAGGGATTCCAAAACATGTATTTCCAGTGAAATATCGGTTTAGAATATTTTGGAAGAATACAATACCTACTCTACATACTATGTACATTGTGCATGCGTGCTAGATAAAATTAAAGTGCGTATCTTATGGTTCATCATTTAATTCAGAATTCCCTTTAACGACACCACTTTCTATATAAAGGCAAGCCATGGATTTTTCTAACACACTATTAAAAATGTTTCAGAAAATTTTTCTTCGGGCCCCCTGATTAGCTTCTTACCTCGTTTGCTACTTCTTGTAAGAATGTATGAGCCAGTTTCCTCAGGACCTTAAAACCTTTTTTCATTTAAATTTCTAGATTTGCAAATCTGTACAAAGGAAGTGTGAAAATGTGAAAAGTGCGAAAATATGAAGCTGTATCCAAAATATTATTTTGCTAAAAACTCCAATATGGATTTAAAATTGGTCTTATTTTGAATTGTAAGAAATTCTTATAATGGTTGTTCAATAAAAGCATGTATTTATATGTAGATCATCGGTTTAGCAATGATAAAACAGTAGACATTTTAAACACCCTGACGTCATTTAGTGTACTATTTGAACAAAATGGACGATGATCCAGTAACATCGTGGTTAAATTAGAAATGAGTTAATAATGTTGTGGGAATTTCTAGAACTCTTGATCTTTGAACTTGTGTAATAAAAGTCTCGTCAAAACTATAGCGAGAACTGCCACTTAAACACAAGTCAGGAAATACTTAGCTCTTAAGTTGTTCCTAAATGTTTACAGAACACTTTTGCAATGGATTGTTGTGCAAGCTGCCACACGTTGTTTGTCTCTTAGGTCTTGTTTACGCATGAGGCAACTTCTGAAAGAAATGGGATCACAAATTTTCACAACCAACATTTGTGGGCTGACGCAAACCCTCATGTGTATTTCAAGTTAGACACCAACATCAATTTAAGGGGACAAGGTAGTCTGTACATACGGAAATTACACCTTATGTGAGTTAAATTATCACTGGTCTGTTCTCAATGGTTTTTCCTGAAATGTTGATGAATTATTCTAAAAGTCACGAAAATTGTTTTTAGTGGTTATTTGTATCGATAACTTATATGGTTGAGTCTGTAAAAGGCATTTTAATCAGCAGAAACGTAATAAAACATGTTTTTAAAACATGTAAATTTATGTACCCTTTTCTCTGATATTACTTGCATATACATTTGCATGCTTGTTTTTAGTATAATCAGCTGTCTTCTGAGCCTCAATTATCTAGTTATATATAATTTCACTATAAATTGAAAAAAAAACAATTATTTGCAAGGTCAAAAAAGTAAAAATGTGGAACATTTGAAATGTTATTGCTTTTTTAATATTATATATATGATATAAAATTATGATTGTGGTTCAGAAAGTTTAACTATGTGTTGTATTACACATACTGAAAATTTCAGCTGTGTATCGCTTATACTTTCTGAGAAAAATATACATAAGTATTAAAAAACGTTGTTTTGGGAAAACTGAATTTAAAGATACAAATATTCTACTAAGTGTCATTGCACAAGAGCTTTATAGGAATACAGGATAGATTTTCAATGCCTTAAAATCCTGAAGAACCCCAATAAGTATATATTTTTTGAAACTGAAAATAATAGAAGTTTCATTGGTGCGTAAAACTTGATTTTTGACCATTTGAGAGTACCTTATCCCCTTAAACTCAAGACGTGGGTTTCAACTCTAGGTAATTGTGTGATGCATCCATAATATGTTCTCCCAACACTAGGTAGACAAAGTTAGGCACCTTATTCTAAACCTTGTAACTGTTCTTCTGCTGCCTGTAAGTTGCTCCAGTGGTAAGCTGAGAGTTCTTTTTCTCGGGGTTAGCGAAAGTGGGACGAGAATGAAATGCTACAGAGAATTCCTGATAGCATTTATTCGATCTCTTACAACGCCCAAGCGTTATTATTGCGTCGTAGCCTACCTCCTTTTGTAGCTACAAAATAACGTCACAGAACTTCCTGGGAGCTTCTGGAAGCCGAAACTTGGAGAAACATCTAGAAAAGCAAGAAGAATAATGACGTCTCGAGCTTGAAGGTATCTGTTGTGTCACGCCGCCCTTTCTATTGTTTACGCATCCAACTGCGATGATTAGCATACCAACGAGAACCTGAGAATTACTGCTGAAGCAGATTGAACTGTCACAGTATTAAGAAATTTACCTATCATTCGTATTCTATATTTAATTTACGTAAATTTTAGACCCAATTTAACATTAAAAGCCATCGGATACCGATGATACTGAAGTTGCTGTAAAAAAATTGTTTCCGTATTAAGGTTATAAGTTTAAGCACGGCGGTCTTATAACTTATTTCCTTGTAAGACAAGAGAAATAAGGGAATACACTAGGTAAAGCTATAGTCACATATTTTAAGAGTTGGTCGCTATGTCGTTGATAATTCGTTGTATTTGCTTGGCCTGGAGTAAAAAAAAAAAGGTGTCAATTGCACAATTCAAGCCAATAATGAGAAATATCTCCGAAATAGTTAATCTCATAAAAAATGTTTATGACATAAATTGTGATTTCAACAGGGTTTGCATTTTTATAGTAAAAGTTTGTATATCTCATACTTACGGTTTTTCAGTTATAAAACAAGGCATCTGAATGAAGAGTATGCTATTTCCAAAAAAATTCAAGATGTACTTTTCATTTGCCATTAACCTATATTAAGTATTAGGAATTTCAAACTAAGTCGTTATAGCCAAATTTGAGAAAATAAACAAATTTAAAATGTTCCATTAAAAGGTTAGTTTGAGGTGGGGGAATTTTCTTGAAAATGTTTGTGTCACATCCTTGAAAGATACTGAACGTAAATGCCAAGTTTGGTAATAAATTCAGTTTTCTCTAAATGATACATGTACCCAGGTAGACAAGATATTGTACTCCACCCAAAAATGTGATACCGAGCTTTCATTGAAAATAGGTACACGTTTTAGGGTTCGCTGCATAAAAAAAATTACAAAAATGTCCATGTGTGTATGTTCGTGTATCTTTGAACAAGATACTTAACTCAAAAAGTTGGTAAAATATTATGTGATAGGATGCGACATGAATATTTTGAGGAAAATACCCCCATCTACTCTTTACTTTAATTTGGAAAACTTTTGATTACTAATGAAATTGAATAAATTATCGTATATTAAAGATATTTATGTGGTAAATTAAATACATATCTTAAATGCTATAGGAATACCCTTTGAATAGCTCTATTTTGAATGAATTTTGCTGAATTTTGCATAACTGGTAAGCCGTAAGAAATAGATAAAAACTTACTACACAAATAATCAGAGCTCGTTAAAATGCACCATTTATGCCATACATATTTGGAGTTGAGCATTTCAGTGTTGGGTTCAGTTGTAAAATACTTAAACATATCTCATGGGCGAAATTGTAAGCTACTAGTCATGCAAAGAAACGGATTCCAAGCACATGGCAACCAGCTTTTAAAAGATTTGACTATCGCTTAGGCCTAGTGTATTCTCTTGTTTGCCTTCTAGTTACGTGAGGTATCCAATAAAGACAATTTCTGCTAATGTTTATCTCGATTAGCATGAAGAAGATAGATGATTAAGCTGTTTGACAATAATGTGTTACAGAGATGTAGAAAAAGTCATGTGACATGAACAGACACAGACACACAAACGGATCACTTTCTAAAATTACTTTTCGGATTCAGGGGACCTCAAAACATATATCTTGGCACCGAAATACTCTACCTACTTTCCCTACTTTACATACCTACTAGAGATAATAAATCCAGGATCCCACACTTTAGCCAACAATTCACATAAAATGAACCCAACTCATTCTACGAACCATCTTTGAGTTAAAGAGCATGGACTCCTGTAAACCTTATTTTATGCAAATACAAATGTTAACGTTTCCTTAAAAGTTTATATTCCTTACGTTTTTAAAAGTTTACTCTTTTTGAAATCAAACGAGAAATTATTTTGAAAAATTCAGATTTTCATAATTACAATGGACATGAAATGCACATTTGTTATGCATTGAAATTCATAAACTCACAAAATATGAAAAATCACTGCATATTCTAGCGTTGTGCTTTTTAGTAAGTTAGCGTTGCATATATAAAAATTGCCTTACAAAAAGGTTTAAACAAAATGTAAAACAAATTTTAATGGATCCATGTTTCTATTCAGTGAAAGAGTTTTTTTTTTACTTTCTCTACACGTACAATGTACACAGTGTATAGAGAAGATATTGCATTCCACCCAAAATTTTGATATCGAGATTTCACCGGAAATACATGTTTTGGGTCCCCTTGAATCCAAAAAAAGAGCATTTTTACAAAAAGGACCGTGTGAGTGTGTGTCTGTGGATAGCATAGCTCAAAAACGAAAAGACCGTTGAATATCAAACTTGGTATTTAAGTTGGTATCTTCCAAGGATGCGACACGAAGATTTTCAAGAAAATTCCTCCACCCCCAACTACCCTTTAAAATGGAACTTTTTTTCAAAAAACTTTATTTTTTCAAAAATGTCTCTATAGATTTTGATTAAAATATCGTATATTAAATATATTTGACAAATAAAAATGTATCTTGAATTTTCTGGGATCATCCCCAGAAGACTACTCTATTCTGGATGAATTTTATAGAATTTTGCATAACTGCTAAACCGTCAGAGATGGACACAAAAATGTAGAGCACGTTAAAATACACCATTTATGTTATATACATTTTTTTCGTGGAGTTGATCTTTTTTGAGATATCCCTTGTGTTTGCTTTCAGCTTTGAAATCTTTCTCAACTTCTGTCAATGCAAAGGAGCTTCAGTCACATAGTAACCAGTTTTTGACTATCACTTTAACCTATGGTACTCCCTTATTTCGTTTCTATTTGCAAGGAAGCAAGTAATAAGACTATTTCTGCTATTTTTTTTTTTTTTTTTTTTGGATAAGCATGAAGGAAATAGAAGTATAAGCTTTTTAATAATAATTTGTTGCAGAGATGTAGAGAAAGACATGTGAATGGAACACATCAGATTTTTAAGTTACAAGTTTTAAAATGTTTTCAGTTATGTATTTTACTATGTTCTTCCTTTTATACTTACTATAAATCCAAGTATTATTGTCATGTTACAAACAAAATTCAATAAATCAAACCCACCAAAACATTCTCATGTTAAAGTGTGGTGTGATATCCATTACAAGGTCTGACGTGATAAAATTATGTAGTATTTTTCCTTCAACGAGTTTCCTGTAAACAAATGTCGTAACTAAAGGGTCAAGACCGGCATTAGCTCCAAAATTTCCATTTGTGGCACTTCCAGGCGGCATTTCCAGACTTATGAGCTAAGATTCGATTATCTTGCGTGCCTTCTTTATGGTTCAATATAAAAGGCCAGTTAATAGCACCAGTTAGTTATTATCAAATTAACCGGAGTGTGTGTGTATGTGTGTGTGTATGTGTGTGAGAGAGAGAAAGAGAGAGAGAGAGAGAGAGAGAGAGAGAGAGAGACTGAGGGGGCGTAAAAGAGTGGGATCGCATTTCAGTATTGGTACCGATTCTGCCTCCTATAGTTTATGAAGTAGTAAATATATTTATACAACGTATTTAGAATTTAGATACTTAAACAGGTTCCACAAATACTACCAAATAACGTATTGCTTCAAGCAGTTATGAGAATTGTATAAATCGGTGTTGTAATATTCAATAAATTCGCAAATTAAAGTGATCTTATGAACTGAGTGGTTAGACTACTCACTCTCACCTAGACGTCCCGGGTTCAATCCCAGGTGACCACTTGTGAGATTTGTGGTGGACAAAGCGGCGCACTGGCGGGTTTCCTCCGGGTTCCCCGGTTTTCCCCGCCGTTCGCATTCCACCCGGCGCTCCATCTTCATTCCACAAGTAGTAAAAGCGGGCGTTAAACACTACAAAAAAATAGGAATTTTTAAGAGACAATTATTACGAGGTCTTTCGAAAAATATAATCATAATTGTAAGATCAAATACCTAGATTTAAAGATTTTTGAACAGATTTATAATATCAAATCCCATAAGAAGGGCATGAAGTGTTGCCTTCAAAGCATTACTTTAGGTTATGAACACAACACGCATAACTATGTGTTGACTTACCTTCAATTTTTGTTATTACTTTCTCTTGTATTGTAGGTAGAGAAGGTATTGCATTCCGCCCTAAAATTTGATATCGAGTTTCAACAGGAAATAATAGTTTGAACACACCTAAATCCCAAAGATACATTTTTAGAAGAAGCGTATGAATGTGTCTGTCTGTGTATCTATGAACAATATAACTAAAATTGAAAAGTCGGTTAAATACCAAACTTGGTATTTAAGTTCAGCATCTATCAAGATGCGGCTCGAACATTTTTGAAAATCCCACAACACCAAATATCCCATTACGTGGAACAGTTTGTTCAAATTTTGAAGTCAAAAATCCCTCTAACGATTTTGGTTAAAATCCTATATATTAAAAATATTTACACGGCAAATATAATGTATATCTTGAATTTTATAGAAATAGCCTCTCAAGCCCTCCTTATTCTGGATGCTTTTTGCATAGGCGATATACCGTAAGAGGTACACAAAATTTACTCCACAAAAATTGTATAGCACGTTAAAAAATCAATTTATTTTGTACACGTGTTTTGTGGAGATATTCCTTTTTATTGGTTTCAATTTTAAAATACTTATCGATTTCCCAAACAAAACGTTTCATTCGTTCCATGCCTCTGTTGTTTTACTGCTGGCCAAGTAGAGAGAACTGAATTTTTAATTCATCGCATAGCGGCAGTTTTTAAGAGATTTGCCTGTCGCTTATTTCAATTATTTATACAAGGAAGGAAAGATATTGTATTCCTCCCCGAAAGGGTAGTGGTAGTCGAGTGGGTAGTGTGGTGGTAGCGTGTCTGCTTCACATTCAAAAGGTCGTGAGTTCAAATCTCGCTTAGGGTAAATTGCCCGGATAAGGTTTTTTTCGGAGTTTTCTCTTATCCTGAGAAGACGAATGTCGAGCAATTTTAAGCTCCATGGATACTTACATCATTTGAGCATCATTTCACCAATTCCATTAATCGCCCGATGTGACCAACCAGGTTAAAGGATGTTAAGCTACAACAAAAAAAAAAAAAAAAGAAAAAAAAGAAAAAAAAAAAAAAAAAGAATGTTGAAGTCACCTGAATCCAATAAAGGCATTTTTAGAGAAAGTTCGTGTGTGCGTGTGCGTGTGTGTGTCTGACTATCTGTAAGGAAAGCAAATGGCGTGTTATTTATGGACGCTCTTTTTAACTGCTATGGTTCTCAGCGTCCCATTCTATACTGGGCGTGAAAGACCACTTAATTTTGCTCAGAGGCCTCTCTATCAGGCTTGAGATTCTTTTACGTGTCGTAAATCTACGATACGGGACCCACGGCTTAAATTCCCTTCCGAAGCCATGCTAAGGATTTTTACACCCAATTTTTATGTCTATCTGTGCGTCCTGCTTGTATTATTATTATTATTATTATTATTATTATTATTATTATTATTGTTGTTATTATTATTATTATTCTATTATTATAGAAGTGTGGATGGTGTTCATAATGGTAAGTACACATAATAAGTCGATGCTTCTGGATTAATTTTTTTTTTATTTAATGTCGGCATAAACCCAAGATCTGTATAACACAACACATCCGGGGGAGCAAAAGGCGGAGCTTAGGTAAAATCAACTACTTAGTTCACATCTGTGGTGTGGGGAATATAGCCTCACCTTCTAGAGGTTCGAATTCAGAGTGGACGGTCCCTGTAGCCCCAATCGCTAAAGTGCCTAGGTTTGGTGCTTCGTGGCGCAGGGTACCGTGTGTTCGAGTCCCGCCTTAGCATGGCTGTTTGTAAATGTGTATATGTATGTGTATTTGTCAGTACAAGGAAAACGGATAACAAGGAAAATGTAGGAAAAATGAAAATGAAACAACGAGGAAAAGGGAAAAATGAATACAGCACCGGAGCCCTGACAAAACTCCAAAACTGTATTTAAAAAAATCTGATGGTTCCATTCACATGACTTTCTCTCTACCTCTCTGGGAATGCGCTATGCTAAAATGATTGTCAAATGTTTTAAAAACTATCGTTATGCGATTGTCATTACAAATCACTTCTTTGCTTGGCCAGGAGTAGAACTAAAGAAAAGCGGACACTTCCTGTTTGAGAAAAGCTTTAATACTTCACAATTGAAACCAATAACAAGAAATATCTCAGAAACGGTTACCTCCACAACAAAATCGTACAGGACATAAATTGAGTGTTTTGTCGTGATGTACATTTTTTGTGCAGCGAATTTTTGTCTATCTCTTACCCTCTAGCAGTTAAGCAAAATTTAGCCAAATGTATGCAAAATAAGGAGCTCTTCAGAGGTTATTCCCAGAAAATTCAAGATATACATTTTATTTGGTATGTAACTATCTTTAATATACGGGATTTTAATCAAAATCGTTAGAGCCATTTTTTAGAAAATCAAAATTTTCAAAAATTTTTCCATGTAAAGGGTAGTTGGGGTTGGGAGGATTTTCTTGAAAATCTTCGTGTCGCAACCTTGGAAGATACCAAACTTAGATACCAAGTTTAGTATTTAACGGTATTTTCGTTTTTGAGCTATGCTGTCCACAGACACACACATATAGACAAACAGACACGCACATACACACGGACGTTTTTCTGAAAATGCTCTTTTTGGATTTAGGGGTCCTAAAGCATGTATTTCCGGTGAAATCTCGGTATCGAATTTTCGGGATGACTACAATACTTCCTCTATACACTATGCACATAGTACGTATAGAGAAAGTAAAACTCGAACCTTCGTTTCTTTCCGGGGTTTTTCCCTTAACCTGAGAAGACGAATAGGGGTCACTCTAAAATCTACGTAACGTGGCCTAATTTGAGCTACATTTCAACCTTTTCGTTCCTTCACCGTCGATGCATTTATCCTGTATCATATATCATGTATTGTTGAATGTTAAAAATAGTGTCTCAAAATTAGCACACAAATACAGCACTTGAAGTTGTACATGTAGATGAACGAATACCGTATTGAAGATAACCAATGAGGCAGTAATGTACAACAAGCTGGGGGGGGGGGGAGTTTACAAGAATTACTTGTAAATGTTTTTACTTTCTCTACCGAGAACTATATTGGTTATATAGCAGATAGAGAAGGTATTGTCTTTCATCCATAAATTCGAGACAGAGATGTCACCAGGAATAACATTTTTGAGGCCCCCTGAATCAAAAAAATCTTTTTACTTTCTTTAGCACATACGTGCATACAATAACCATGTAGCTAGAGAAGGTATTGTATTTCACCTAAATATTCGATGTCGACATTTCACTGGAATTGTGTGCTATGAGGTTCCCTGAGTCTCAAAACATTTTTATAAAAAGAACCATGTGTGTGCTTGTCTGTATGTGGACAACATTGTTCAAAAACGAAAAGCCCATTAAAAGCCAAACTTATATTTATGTTTAGTATCTTCCAAAGAGCGATACGAAGATTTATAAGAAAATTCCCACCCCTAACTACACTATACATGAACATTTTTATCTAAATTTTGATTTCCCCAAAATATTCTAACGAGTTTGATTAAAATATCATATTTAAAAGATATTTACAACACAAACAAATGTTTATCTTGAATTTCCTGTAAATAGCCTCCAAAGACCTCTTTATTCTGGACGAATTTTGCATAACTGATAAACCGTAGGATATAGACAGTAACTTACTTCACAAAAGATATAGATCTCGTGAAAACACATTACTCATACAGTTTTTTCTGGTAGAGTTGACAGTGTTCGAGATATACCTCATTAATGATTTAAATTTTAAACTCTGATATTCTTCTAAAGCAACAGGCCATATTTCGTTTCGTCTCTCTGTTTTTACTGCTGGCCATGCAAATGAATCCAACTTGTATTATTTCACATAGCGACCAGCTTTTAAATGATTTGAGTGTCGCTTTAGCCTAGTATATTCCCTTATTTCACTTCTGCTTACAAAGAAGCAAGTAATACGACCATTTCTGCTGTTTATCTCGATTAGTATGATGTAGATAAAAAAGTTATGTTTTCTGAGAATAGCTTATATGTTGAGTAGCTAGAGAAGGTCATTGTAAACAGAACACATCAATTTTAGAAAAAGTTCTGTGTGTGTGTGTGTATGACGTAAAGTTCGTTATATACAAAACTGAGTTTAAGTTTTGGATGCGACACAAACATTTTCAAGAAAAAAACCACCCCAAATTACCCTTTATATGCAGACTTTTTTAAATTTTTGTATTTTTTTTTCTAAACGACCCTAACGGTTTTGATTAAAATACCGTATAATAAAGGTATTTACTTGGCAAATAAACTGTATATCTTGAATTTTCTGGGAATAGCACGAATAGTCCTCTTCATTCTGAACGACTTTTAAGCAACTCATAAATCGTAAGAGTTGACAAATATTTATTACAAAAAAAAATTGTAGATCTCGGTAAAATACACAATTTATGTCATATATATTGTAAAACTAACACTCTCTGAAAAATTCATTGTTTTTGATTTAAAATTTAAAATACATTTTACTTTATTCAAACGGGAGGTCGTCATTCCCTTATTTTTCTCTTGTTTTACTCCTGGTCATGCAAGTGAACTGAATTTCGTCATCACATAACGACGGATATAAAAATATTATTTTACGAAAATTACAAACAAAGTAGGAATTAAACTCCCTTCAAAAAAATAAAAATAAGCTATATTTAATCTAAAAAAAGCAATATTCATACAATTATAGGCAAAAATAACAAAAAATCAGGACAAACATTATATATAAGTTTTTAAAAAAAATAAGAATAACAGGATTGAGGAGGCAATGCTTGGATTAAAACATATTTTCAGATTTTTTAGATATTGAATTTGATGTTTTTAAAAGATTTGACTGTCGCTTTAGTCTATTTCCCTTATACTTATAAGTATTTAAGCAATAAGACCACTTCTATTAATGTTTATCTCGCTCAGCATAAAGCAGATTGACGAATAATCTTTTATAAGAACAGTTTGTTTGCAGAGCTGTTGAGAAAGTGAATGCAACCCTCAGATATTTAAAGTTTGATTATATAAGCTAGCCAAATAATCCTGTTTATGCTATTTTAACCAGACGTTGTCTTTTGCTGAAAAAGTTGAAATACAATAACACTTATGTATTTATTATTTATATGACCTACCCGATTAAAAGACGTTCATTAATCACCATAAAATCAAAAATCTGATGTGTTCCATTCACATGACTTTCTCTACATCTCTGCAATAAATTATTTTTAGAAAGCTTATGCTTCTATTCACTTCATGCTAATCGAGAAAAAAATTAGCAGAAATAGTCTTATAAGTTGCTTCCTTGTTAAGTAGAAGAGAAATAAGGGAGCACCATAGGTTAAAGTAATAGTCAAAAGCTGGATGTGATGTGACTGAACTTCCTTTGTTTGTATGGGCAGGAGTTGACAAATTCCCGTATGAGAAACGCATAAGTTTTTCAAAGGTGAAACTAATAAAGAATATCTCAAAAACGACCCATTTCACGAAAAAAATGTATATCTATATAACATAAATTGTGTGCTTAAATGTTCTCTATATTTTTTGTGTGGTAAGATTTGTCCATCTCTTACGGTTTAGCAGTTATGCAAAATTACGTAAAATTGATCCAAAATAAAGTAGTTTTCAGAGGCTGTTCCCAAAAAATTCAAGATATACATTTTATTTGTTCAGTAAATATATTTTAATCAAAATCATTAGTCATTTAATCTTCGAAAAGGTTCCGTGTAAAGAGTAGTTGGGGGTGGGGGATTATCTTGATTTTTAGCTATGCTGTTCGCGCACAGACACACACACACACACACACACATACACACACGCACATGCACACATAGACCTTTTTTGAAAAATATTTTGTTTTGTTTTGGATTCAGGGAGACCTAAAAACAGCTATTTCCGGTGAAATCTCGGTATCGAATTTTTGGGTGCAATACAATACCTTCTCTATACACTATATACATAGTACGTGAAGAGAAAGTAATAAGAAAAAAAAACAAGACAAACACAATAAACGTTTTTAAAAGAATTAAGAATAATAAGGTTGGGGATGGAATGCGATGAATTAAAACATGTTTTCAGATTTTTTAGATATTGAAAATGATGCTTTTAAAATATTTGACTGCTGGTTTAGTATACTTCCCTTCTACTTATAAGTATATAAGCAATAGGACCACTTCTATTAATGTTTATGTCGATCAGCATATAGCAAGTAGTAGAATAATCTTTTATAAGAACAGTTTGTTTGCAGAGTAGGTAGAGAAAGTGAATGCAACATTCAGATTTTTAAATAATCCTTATTATGCCAATTTGAATACACTGTCTTTTAATCAGACTTTGTTTTGCTGTAAAAATTGAATGAAAATAACACTTATTTATCTGTTAGTTATTTACATGACCTACCCGATTAAAGGGCGTTCAATAATCATCATAAAAGCAAAAAGCAGTTCTTAAGATGAGCTCAGCAGGAGCAAGGCAACTTATAAGATGCGACCTTTTTAGAAAGATCAAGCCAATACACGAACATGTGATGTCTGGCACGTGCTTGATCATCTGATGAAACCCGTACAAAATTTTCCAACAGAAAAGGGGTCATAGAGCGGGCCAAGTGCGGGGGAGAATAGGTCAAGGTCAGAGAAATGGGCCACTGCAAGATTCCATTTCACAGATCGTTTGGTTATTTTATAACTCGTAGCTGTGCATAAGAGAAGGCCATCAGTCAAAATATGGAATCTGGGTTATACTAAACATAGGTTCATCACACACTAATGTGTAAGCAAATGGAAGAATGGGTCGCAGAACTTTATGGAACTTACAAATGTTTATTTTACTGTGCTAAAACATAGCGTCAAATTAGTCTGCATTTACTACATGTTCCCTACCGCTTTATTTGGAGGCAGAGGAAGTATTACAGTCCACTCAAAAACTAGGTATCAATATTTGACGTAAATATACATTTTATATTTTCTGAACCCAGAAAAGCAATTCTAGATGGACAAAATCTAATGTTTGATACTCACATGACTTTCTCTAGCTGTTCTGCAAACTTCTTACAGAACGTTATTATTCTTTCCACACAATTAAAACATTTACAGAACGTTCTTATCACTTATGTCCTATAAGTAGAAGGGAACTAAAGAAATGCCCTATGCGAAAGTGTTATTCAAATGTTTTAAGCTTTGTTAAGCGATTGTCAACGCAAATCGCTTCTTTGCTTGAACAGGAGTAGAACAAAAGAAAACCGGACATTTCCTGTCTGAGAAAAGTATACTACTTTACGATTGAAACCAATAGCAAACAATATCTTGGAAACGGTTACCTCCACAACAAAAACGCAAAGGACATAAATTGTGTGTTTTGACGGGATCTAAATTTTTTGTGAAGTAAGTTTTATCTATCTCTTACGGTTTACTAGTTATACAAAATTAATTCAGAATAAAAGGTGTTCAGAAGCTATTCCCAGAAAATTCAAGATATGCATTTTATTTGTGATGGAAATGGCTTTAATATTTGGTATTTTAGTCAAAATCGTTAGAGCCATTAAATACCAAGTTTGATATTTAACTTTTTTTTTTTTTTCGTTTTTGAGCTATGCTACCACAGACACACACACTGACACAGACTCACTCACTCACACACACACATACGAACCTTTTTCTGAAAATGCTTTTTTTGGATTCAGGGGATCCTAAAACATGCATTTCCGGTGAAATTTGGGTATCAACTTTTGGGTGGAATACAATACCTTCTCTATCCACAATGTACTAGAGAAAGTAACACATTTTTCATGTAGGGGACCTTAGAAGCTATTACCAGAATATATAAGATACGTGCGCGGTTCAGCAAGTATCCATGGATACAAATAGTGTTGCTAAGCCAGTTGTGTTACCATAGTGTACTGTCACTTGTTACTTTGAATAGCCCTCGCAATTGTTGGGGCATCCAGCCATGCAATAGTTTGTTCTGCTTCTTGTAAAACTTTCCAACATAAAGTTGAATTTAAAACTTTTTCCATAATCAACTTTCTTTTTACTTTCTCTATACATAGTGTGTAGAGAAGGCATGTTATTGCAACCAAAAATTCGATACCGAGATTTCACTGTAAAAAAACATGTTTTGAGACCCCCTTAATCCAAATAAAAACATTTTTAGAAAAGGTATATATGCGTCTGTGTGTTTTGTGTGTGCATGTGCAGGATACCTCAAAAACAAAATGCCCGATAAATACCAAAGTTGATATCTAAATTCAGTATCTCCCAAGGATGCGACACGAAGATTTTCAAGAAAATCCCCCCCACTCCCAAGTACCGTTTACATGGAAAAAGTTTTCGTAAATTTTGATTTTCTCAAAAATGACTAACGATTTTGATTAAGATATCGTATATTAAAGATATTTACCTGACAAATAAAATGTACATCTTGAATTTTCTGGGAATAACCTCTGAAGATTATTTTATTCTGGATGAATTTTACGAAATTTTGCATAACTGACAAGCCACAAGAGATAGACAAAAACTTACGTAACAGAAAATGTAGAGTTCGTTAAAACACACAATTCCTGTTACGTACATTTTTTCGTGGATTTTGTCATTTTTGAGATATTCCTTGTAATTGGTTTCATCTTTAAAAAACTTAGTTTAATCACAATAGCAACCAGCTTTTACAAATACTTTTAATCTATGCTTCTCCTTTATTTCGCTTCTACTTACAAGGAAGCAAGTAATAAGACGATTTCTGCTAATTTTTTCTTGATTAGCATGAAGTAAATAGAAGCATAAGCTTTTTAACAAATTTGTTGCAGAGATGTAGAGAAAGTCATGTGAATGGATCACATTAGATTTTTTTATTATTTATTTTTTTTAAACACAGGTACATTCACTCTCACATGCATACTTCCAGACATTGTGGAGGATATGATTCTGGTTAAAGAGATAACCCACTGATACAGTGACATACGGCATATGCATTGTTTAAGCGGATGCCCGCTAGAGCGCAGCAACTATCAGAAGCACGCTCCCTATATAATATGGATTAAAACATTATTTTAACTTATTTAAATATTATGAGTTAATTCTTCTTTCAGTTTCTATATGATTTATGCCTTTGGTTTTTACTTAAAGGTGTTAGACACAAACTATTAATGATTGGATTAGATTCAGTTAAATATATTGATTTAGGCTAGATAGAATTGTTTGGTGTACATAACCGGCCAATTCTCACCCGCTTCATATTCACCCAAGGCCTGGCTTATGAAACCCGAGCCAAAGCTGACTACCTCGAAAGGACTATGCGGCCACGAGACGACCCCCAGGACGAAGACTTCTCGGACCGTGCTCGGCGGGAGGTGCGTCGATATCTTCGACGTCCCCTTGACGAGACGGACCGATTTCCTGTCATCCGACCCAGTGAACTCCAGGGGGCACTCCGGCGCCTCAACCCTAAAAAGGCAGCGGGTCCTGACGGTCTAACCCCCGCCATGCTCCGATGCCTTCCCATCAAGACAGTGCTCTTTCTAATCAAGGTTTTCAACATGTGCCTCACCTTGTGCCACTTTCCACGCGATCGGAGGGAGGCCGGGTGATATGCATCTTGAAGCCGGGGAAAGACCCGATACACCCATCCAACTACCGATCCAATAGGCTCCTATCAGTTCTCTCGAAGGTTTTGCGAGAGGCTAATACTAGTCCGCTTGTCCCCTCTTTTGGGCGACATTCAAACCATCCCAGATCACCAGTTTGGTTTTCGTCCTGGGCATTCTACACCCCAGCAACTACTAAGAGTGGTGGAGGCCGCTGCCCCGGGCTTCCAGGACAGAGCCTACACTGCGGCGGTGTCGCTGGACGTGGAGAAGGCCTTCTCTACGACCTGGCACGCGGGTCTGCTCAAATACATCCGACTGGAGCTCCCGACACACATCGTGCACCTTCTACACTCATACCTTAAACACAGATATTTTGTAGTTTCAGTTACGGGACACAAATCAACACCTAGGCCAATAAGAGGCGGAGTCCCCGAAGGCTCTGTACTTTCCCCCACGCTTTTTAGCGTTTACATGGCCGACAGTGCAGCAAGCCAACATAGCCCAGTATGCGGATGACGTGCTGTTATACTGTACAAACAAACACCCACGCAGAGCCTTCAACCCCATTCAGAGACACCTCTGCCTCATCCAAGAGTGGTGCGAGCGTTGGCGATTGTCCATCAATCCGGAGAAAAGCCACGCTATTCTATTCACCAAGCGCCGCTTTCCCGCAAACTTCCCTACATTCACGTACCTCAGACGAAGGATACAATGGACCAACACCATCACCTACTTGGGGGTGAAGCTTGACAGGGGCGTCACTTTTAGGGAGCACATCAGGGGGCTGTGGTGCCGGGGCAATGGGTCTGCGGCCTCACTGTACCCGATGCTGAAGTCCTCGATGACGGTTCCCCTTAAGTTGCGCCTCTTGAGGGCTCTCATAGTCCCCTTGTTAATCTATGCCTGCGAGATCTGGGGCATGGCGGCAGACTCCAGTCTGCTGTTGCTTCAGCGGGTACAGAATAGGTGTCTTCGGGCTATCTATTCTGTGCCTCGAGGCTTTCCAACGAGACTCCTGCACGAAGCCTCTGGTCTACCATACCTGGAGGACGAGATTAGGAGTCGGGCAACAAAATTCAACGAAGGGTTACCATTCCATCGGAGCGCCCTCGTTAGGTCTCTTGGGGATTACGATCCCACAAACCGCCGCTTCAGGCGATACCGGCTTCCCCGCATGGCTTGCGGGCATCCCCGGTAACGAAGGAGCACCTCCAACAGCTGCTACGGCTAAGCTCCTTAAAATCCTTCAAGAGTTGCTTGGATTCAAAATTAAAACCTCAAAACAAACATTTTGATAAACTCACACCAGCGGTGCACAAAGGCCGTTGCACCATCATAAGCAACCGTCAAGGGGCAACACTTGCCTCCTCCCGTCACTCCACAACCCCAACACTCACCCGCCATCCTGCAAAACCCCACAATCCCGTCAGAACGTGGTTAAGTTCTCTCCGAGAACAGGGACACGTCTATCACACCTCGGGCTGCCCTCAGCTGCCAATTGCTCTGGTCTGGTCCTTCATATTAACGACCCATATTCTTAATAACCTAGTTACACAAACGTCACTAAATGTCACTAACGAGTCACATGTGTGACTCGTATTCTGGAGGACTCGTCTTTGATCCCCAGCGCCTGTCTTCTCTGAACCATGGGTTTGTCATGGTCTCCCTAGAATTGATAGGCGAATGTTAGGGTTGTTTCTCATCTACCGCAATCTCTTTGCCAAAATGTTATTTTCCATTCTATTTCTTTCTCATTTTCAGGTGTCTTGCTAGGTTAGTGACTTTTATAGTGGTGCCGGACAGATGGCGCGGATGCTTGCTCAAAAGAAAAGGTACTCTAAATGAATTTCATTTCATTTTTATTTTGTATAAAAAACACTATACAGGCATTGACAACGTCTGTTGAAAGCAGTACATTAACCTTTTCATAATAAATTACAAACCAAGATCACAAAATTTATCATTAAAATATTCATGTATAGAATAAAAAGGATGTTTGACTAACCATGTATATATCCTGGACTGAAAATTCTGCATATTTAAACATTTAACAATCTCAGGAAGTTATCATACAACTTAATATCTATGTACTTAGAACTATTCTGAGATTTTGTTAGTCAATAATATGGAATGTTTACATTGGACCTGTATCTAGAACTATTAACTATGAATATCCATCCTCAAAATATGTCTATAACGAGAGGCATGCACATAAAATAAATTATCTAAAATATAAACATTATAAATAGTTAAAATGCCTAGCTCAATAAATAGGGGTCTACATGGGGTTATATAAGAACTTTTTTTAATTATTTTTTATAATTTTCTTTTGAGTACAAACATTTTCATTTACTTTGTTAGCACCACCCCCAAAGAATTAGGCAATTCAAAGAAAGCAAAATACATACTTCTCACGTATTCAATTGGGATAAAATGTCTCAAATTACGAATAAAAAATAAAATAAATAATCAATATGGGTGGTCCATAATAATTGGTTATCAATGAATAATAAAGGGCCAATGATCATCCTCCTGGCCAGCTCATACAGTGATATAGTTCAACTGGAAATATTAGGAACTTCCGCGCGTCTGTGATCCGTTGGTTCCAGTGGTTCCCTCACCCTTTGCTCCTGGGCGGTGTTTGCCACAACAGATCTGCGCAGTCACAGTGCAGGAGGTGTCCCCTCTGTTCTATAACCTATACCTGAACCCTAAACTAAAAATACCGTCGCCCAACGCATACAGCAAACTAGCATTGAAGTTGAAAATATTCGCCCTTCACCAAAATAAGTTCAGTTTACGAATTCTTTTCGATCTCAATAGTGAGTTTAATATACAAGCTCTCATCTAAACGGCCCGGGTTTGGTCCCGAGCGGCCACATGTGGGATTTGTGATGGGCAATGCGGCACAGGGGCGGGTTTTCTCCGGGTTTTCCGGTTTCTCCAGGCATCGCATTCCACCGGTGCTCCATTTTCTTTTCATATATCATGCGTCATTTGTAGTAAAATGGGCAATACTATGGAAACGTGAATCGTCATCACAAACAGCCATTTCTACATTGATGTTAGATATCAAACGTTTTTTTTAAAGTGATTTAAATCTAAAAAAACCTTATTGTTCCATTCACATGGTTTTCGCTACCTGTTCTGCAAACAAACTATTCCCGTAACAGATTATTCTTTTATCCACTTCATGCTAATCGAAATAAACATTGTCTTATTACTTGCTTCCTTGCAAGTGGAAGGGAAATAAAGGAATACCCTAGGCTAAAGCTATAGTCAAATATTTTAAAAGGTGGTCGTATGTGAAACAATTGAAGCATGGTCAGGAGTAAAACAGACACATGAAACGAAAAATACTTATGGTTAGGGGAGAGTTTTAAGCATATTAAAATTTAAATCAACAACAAAGTATATCTCGAATAACTGAAAAATAGTGCATATGATACATTTTTTGTAGAGTAGAGTTTTGTTTATTCTCTTGCGGTTTACAAGATATGCAAAAGTCACCCAGAAAGAAGAGGTGTTCAGAAATTTCAAGGTATAAATTTTATTCGTCCTGTAAATATCTTAAATATACGGTATTTCAAACAAAATATTTAGAGAATTGTTGTGAAAATCAAAAATTTAAAAAATATTTGTATGCAAAGGGTTGTTTGGGGTGGGATGTTTCTGAAAGTCTTCGTGTCGCATTATAGGATGATACTAAAGTTAGATACCCTGTTTGTTATATTACCAACTTTTTGTTTTTAAGTTATGTTGGCCACAAACGCACACATACATACCGACCTTCTTCTTAATTTTTTTTTTTTTTTTGATTCAGAGGGTCTCGAAACATACCTATTACCAGTGAAATATCGGTATAGCATTTTTGTGTGGAAGACAACTTCTTTTGTATCCACGCCAAATTCGTAAAAATATAAATGGCGTGTTATTTATGGACGTTTTTAACTACTGTTCTCAGCGTCCCATTTTAAATTGGGTGTGAAAGACCGCTTAATTTTGCTCAGAGGCCTCTCTATCAGGCTTGAGGTTCTTTTACATGCCATAAATCTACGACACGGGACCAACGGCTTTACTTTCCTTCTGAAGGAACTCATGCTAAGGATTTTTATACCCGAAAAAATCCATACGCGACCTTGGATATATGAAGTCAGCATGGTAACCATTACACCGCGGAGGCGACAAAATTCGTGTTAAGTCCTATACGGCACAGCGCCTTTTTACATCATCCGCGATACAGTTGTGTAGCGACAGCAACAAGTTGTCACGAATTCCAAATCTTAATATTACTAACCCATATGATCAATAATCAAATACATAACTCAAGCTTCTTCAACAACAAACCGATAATATTAACGATACATACCATGATACTGTTTATTTTGCACGGCATTACTAAAACTGCCACCTTCCCTGTGTGTTCACTATAGCGTTGTGGCAAAATGTAGGTTACTGCTCTGAGAGTTGCAGGTTCGTTTCTCGCATGTTGCAACATTTGTTGTCCTTTTCTTAATGATGTTGAATCAACGGGTATTTATTTTAGAAATGCCTATTTCATAACCGACATTCGGTACAGTTAATAAACATTTTGATAGTGAATATGATGCTTTTTTACTTATGTACAATGTACATAGGGATAGAGAAGCATTGTATTCCACCCAAAAATTCGATACAGAGATTTCAATGGAAATACATGTTTTAGGACCCCCTGTATCCAAAAAAGCATTTTCAGAAAAAGGTCCGTGTGTGCCCGTGTATCTGTGAACATGATAACTCAAAAACGAAAAGTAGCTTAAATACCAAACTTGTTTAGTATTTTCCAGGGATGCGACACGAATATTTTGAGAAAAATTCCCCAAACTATCCTTTACATGGAACTTTTTTCGAACATTTTGATTTTCTTAAAAATGGCTCTAACGGTTTTGATTACCTGACAAATAAAATGTATGTCTTGAATTTTCTGAGAATAGCTTCTAAAGTCCTGTTTATTCTGGATGAAATTTGCTTAATTTGGCATAACTAGTAAACCGTAAGATAGACAAAAATTTACTATACATAAAACGTAGGTCTCGTTAAAATACACAACTTAAGTCATATAATTTTTTTTTTTTTTTTTTTTTTTTTTTTTTTTTTTTTTTTTTTTTTTTTTTTTTTTTTGTGGAGCTTACAGTTGTCGAGGTATTCATTTTTATTGGTTTTAGTTGTGAAATAGTTTTACTTTTCTCAGACGGGAGTGTCCGTTTTTCTTTTCTTCTACTCCTGGCCAAGAAAAGAAGCAATTTGTAATGACAATCACATAACGACAGCTTTTAAAACATTTGACTATCGATTTAGCCTAGTGTATTCCCTTATTTTCTCCCTATTTATAACTAAGTAATAAGAACACTGTGCTAATGAGTACCTCGATTAGCAAGGTGCAGAAAGAAGAATAATCTTATGTAAGAAGTTTGTAGAACAGATAGAGAAAGTCATGTGAGTGTAGCACATCAGATTTTGTTAAGGATTTATTCTATCAAACCATATGTTTTCGTAAGCTGCATAGGTAATATTTTCTTCGACATGTAAAGGAAAGATGACTGTCTATACCCCAAAGGGGTCCCGATATAATGCAAAATACTTGGTTTCACAATATCACATCATACTCGCGTATCTGTATCGTGTTGGAGCTGGATATCAAATGACGGTCTACGTATGCTGTAGCAGCTTGACGATGCACTGAACGGTGTGCAAGACATGGTAATACTCGATAATATTTTAATTCCTGTGAGGATGAGTAATCCTGGTGGAATTGTTGAATTTGTATACAGGATAATCATCCTATCCAACGTCTCATAAGGTTTAAATTGGATTTCAGGGAGACAGGATATCAGAGTGGTAGAATGTGAGAATGTGTGGACTGAGGTAAAAAGAGATCTGCGCTCCAATTTACCTGTAGATGGGCGAGGAGAAAAAATGTCATCTAGGCACAAATTCAAGAAGCCTAGGATATTGTAACTTCTCCTCCACATTACTCCAGGCATTTAGTTTTGTCTATTCGCCGACGATTGGGGGGCAGTTATACGGGCTGAGGGTTCATACACTCCATATTATGTTTATTTTTTGTGTTTTAATTTTAGAAGATAATAGTTTATTTCCACATTTTTTTTAGTTGTTTATCAAGAGTGTTAGAATTATGTTTTTGTGTGCATAGATAGGCCATCAACTTCGAATCCTAAAGTTATGTTAATGCAATATTATGTTCTACATATCCAATCATAAAATTAAGAGACATAAAAACTGACAAGCAGTGCAAGATTTGAACCTAGGAACGTATGAATGGTCTTCTCAACTTCAGATTCCCAGCTGGGGTATGGCATTTTTCTCTAAACAAGATCAATGCTATTCTCTCAGAGTCTGGATATGTGTGGGCGACTGTGCCAGAAAGCGGTCACAAAAGCAAAACAATAAAAAAAAAGGATAATAATAAAATTTTAAGCCGGTCCCCATGGCCGCGCTCGCCAAAGCGTCTCGCTTTGGTGTTTCGCGGCGCAGGGGGTCGTGGTATCGAGTCCCGCCTTGGGCATGGGTGTTATATGTTTGTGTATGTGTGTGTAAACACTAAAGCAGAAATTCAGTAATCATACAGTAATCACAGTAAACAAATTAGGTAAATCAAAGTAGGGTATTAATGCCGGAGTCCTGATCACACTCCGGAACTGTATTTAAAAAAAAAAAAAACTCGGCCACCGGAATGAAGTTCTGAGTACTTATAGGTTAAGCATTACGCTGTCAGTCACAGACCATTATACAGTTTTTTTCGTGTGCATTGTGAACCCAGCTTATACGAAGACACACCAAGAATCTGGGGATGACTCATTTTTTGTGTCCATGGGTGTACATTGTACGAGGGCCATCCGGAAAGTAATGAACCATTTGGTATAACTGAAGAATAATAACACAAGATCAACAGATAATAACAAAAACTTTGTAAATAAAGTTACAGTACTTTATTCTATTTCTCAGCCTAATCTTCACTCTGTCAAGATATTGTTTTCGATGAATTTTCACTATAATAGAATCTCAGCTCCATCTGAGACATAAATGTGATACTGACCCTTTGTCAGTAAAGAATGTGATCTCAAATCGAGTTTAAATGTATCGAAACGTAATAATTGAGTGTTCTCACGAGAAGCGATTTTACATAGACTTTTGTTCCAAAACAAATTAATTTTTGCCGCGTACTAAAACACTAAACACACAAGAAAAATTAGATGTGTTCCATTCACTTAACTTTCTGTAGCTGATACAAACTAGTGTAAATAAGATTATTCTTCTATCTGCACCATACTAATTGTGATAAATATTAGCCTGAATTGATCTATTACTTGCTTCCTTGTAACTACAAGGGAAATAAAGGGAATATATTAGGCTAAAGCGATAGTCAAATATTTTAAAAGCTAGTCGTTATACGAAATAATTGAGGTTCGGTTCGCTTAGCATGGCCCCTTTGAGAAAAGTTAAGGTAGGTAGTTTAAATCTGAGAACAATAACAAGAAATATCTCGAAAACGGTAAACTCTACAAGAAAAAGGCATATGACATTTGTGTGTTTTAAGGAGATGTTTATTTGGCAAGTTTTTGTCTTATCTCTTGCGGTTTAACGGTTATGCAAAATTCTACAAAACTCATCCAGAGGCTATTCCCAGAAAATTCAAAATATGCATTTTATTTGTGATGCAAAGATTTTTAACGTATGGCATTTTAATCAAAATCGTTAGAGCTATTTTTGAGAAAAATAAAATTTTCCTAAACATTTCCATGAAAAGGGTGAGTGGATATTCTTGAAGTTTTTCATGCCGAATCCTTGGAAGATACTTAACTCAAATACAAAATTTGGTATTCAACGTTTTTGAGTTATGCTGTCCTCACACACATGGACCTTTTCCTAAAAATGCCTTTTTCGGACTCAGAGGATGTCAAAACATATTTTCGGTGAATTTTTGGGTTGAAAACAATACCTTATCTAGCTACCGTGTACATTATACGTATGTTCAATCGTGACAGTACACTATGGTAACACAACTGGCTTAGCAACACTATTTGTATCCATGGATACTTGCTGAGCCGCGCACGTATCTTGTATATTCTAGTAATAGCTTGATAACGGTTAAACGAGTGACGGATAATCGAGGTTCTATTGTAATTTTGCTTTACATTCTGCAATGACTTTATTTCTCCGTAGGAGTTTTTAGAGGATGACCGCTGATTGAAATATCTTGTTAAAGGTTGCCCTTCGTGGTGTAATGGTTACTATCATAGATTTACAGCACGTCAAGCCTGATAGAGAGGCCTGTGAACAAAATTAAGCAATATTTCACTCCCAGTATAGAATGGGACGCAGTTAAAGAGCGTCCATAAATACAACGCCATTTCATTTCCCTTGTAAATCCTTCAAGCAGCAACACTAAAGTTACTGCGCAACCCAGAGTGTGTTTTCGGACGTTGCTCACTTTCCCTCTTGGGAATTGCACCAGCATATTGCACCCATTTTGACAGCCGCATACAAATGAGATGGTATTAGGAATACACCCATCAAGTAACAATGGCAGCAACAATGCACGCGCCTGCACAAGGCAGCAGGAAACACGGACGTGCGATCGTGCGACCAGTGGCCACCCAACCAGAGTCCGTGGTTCCGCATCCGGCGATCATATCCTGCACACCTCCGTGATTTGGGTCGCGCTCCAGCTATCGCAGGCGTTGGAAACCCAACTGCCATATTAACAGAGCTGTTTACTTGCTGCATTTGCGTGTCTCAGATCAAGGCCATTGTTGGGAATTATATATAAGTTCTTCTGCACTCATCAACAATTTCTTCATCGAAAGGAGTAGGCACTAAGTAAAAAATCTAATATGTCCCATTCATATAACTTTCTCTACATCTCCGCAACAAAATTATTGTTAAAAACTTTATGCTTCTATTTACTTCATGCTAATTGAGAAAATAATAACAAAAATCTTATATGTTCCATTCACATGACTTTCTCTACATCTCTGCAACAAATTATTCCATTTACTTCACCTAATCGAGAAAAAATTAGCAGAAATCTTATTACTTGCTTCCTTGTTAGTAGAAGCGAAATAAGGGGGTACCATAGGTTAAAGTGATAGTCAAAAGCTGGTTGCTCTGCGACTGAAGTTCCTTTGTTTGTATGGACACGAGTTCACAAAGTCCTGTATGAGAAAAGTATAAGTTTTTATAGCTGAAACCAAAAACAAGGAATATCTCAAAAACAATCAACTCCACGAAAAAATGTATGTAACATAAATTGTGTGTTTTTAAGTGCTCTACATTTGTTGTGTGGTAAGTTTTTGTCCATTTCTTACGGTTTAGCAGTTATGCTAAATTCCGTAAAATTGACCCAGATTAAAATAGTCTTCAGAGGCTATTCCCAGAAAATTCAAAATATACATTTTAAATATCTTTAATATACGATATTTTAATCAAAATCATTAGAGCCATTTTTTAGAAAATCAACATTTTCGATAAAAGTTCCATATAAAGGGTAGTTTGGCGTGGGGGGGATTTTTCTCAAAATCTTCGTGTCGCATCCCTGGAAGATACTGAACTTAAATACCAAGTTTGAGTTATCGTGTTCACAGACACACGGACATACACACGGACCTTTTTCTGAAAATATTTTTATTTTTTGGGATACAGGGGAAGGTGAAACATATATTTCCGGTGAAATTTCAGTGTCGAATTTTTTGGTGGAGTGCAATACCTTCTCTATACACTATGTATATAGTGCGTATAGAGAAAGTAAAAAATCTAATATGTTCCATTCATATAACTTTCTTTACATCTCCGCAACAAAATTATTGCTAAAAGTTTATGCTTCTATTTACTTCATGCTAATTGAGAAAATAACAAAAATACTCTTATTAATTGCTTCCTTGTAAGTAGAAGCGAAATAAGGCAGTACTATAGGTTAAAGTGATAGTTGCTGGTTGCCTAGAATACTGAAGTCCTTGTTTGTATGGACAAAAGTTGACAAATTCCTGTACGAGAAAAGTGTAAGTTTTTAAAGATGAAATCAAAAACAAGGAATACCTCAAAACTATCAACTCCACAAAAAATATGTATATTACAGAAATTACGTGTTTTAGCGTGCTCTACATTTTTTCTGCAGAAAGTTTTTGTCTATCTCTTACGGTTTAGCAATTAAGCAAAATTCGGCCAACTTCATCCAGTACTAAAGAGTGCTTCAGAGGCTATACCCAGAAAATTCAAGATATACATTTTATTTGGGATGTAAATAGCTTAAATATACGTTTTTTAATCAAAATCGTTAAGAGTCATTTTTAAGAAAATCACAATTTTAGAAAATTAGAAAGTTTGTGGTGGGAGATTTTCTTGAAAATCTTCATGTAGCATCCTTGGAAGATACTAAACCTAAATACCAAGTTTGGTATTTAATGGTCTCTTGTTTTCGAAATATGCTGTCCACAGACAGACAAAAACACACACACACACACACACACACACACACACACACACACACACACACACACACGAGAACCGTTTTATAAAAATGCTTTTTCGGACTCACGAGACCCAAAATATATATTCCCAATGAAATAGACATCAAATTTTTGGGTGGAATGCAATACCTTCTCTATCCGCTATGAACATTGTACGTGCGGGCTAGAGAAGGTAAAAAGGATGAAGCAAATCTAAATTGAATTGAATTTAATGCAGTAATGTGTAACGGGATGCCCTTTGAGCTTGGGACCACCCCTTCTATTACTGAACAGCCCTCTGAGTACTTTACATACATTTGGATTTCTTTAAACATGTACCTTCTTTAATGACGAAGTAATTTTTATTTTCTCTTGCAAGTATGTATGATGTGCGTAGTGGATAGAGAAGGTGTTTATTTATTCGATACAAAGAATTCGATACCGGGATATTATAACTTTTAGGACCCTCTGAAAGAAAAAATACATTTTTAGAAAAAGGTACGTGGCTGTCTGTGTGTGTCTATGGAAAAATAACTAAAAAAATCTGATGTGTTCCATTCACATGACTTTGTCTACATCTCCGCAACAAATGATTGTTAAAAACTTATGCTTCTACTTACTTCACGCTAATCGAGAAATAGTCTTGTTATTTGCTTCCTTGTAAGTAGGAGCGAAATAAAGGAGTACCATAGGTTAATGTGATAGTCAAAAGCTGGTTGCTATGTGACTGAAGTTCCTTTGTTTGTATGGACAAGAGATGACAAATTCCTGTATGAGAAAAGTATTAGTTTTTTAAAGCTGACACCAAAACAAGAAGTATCTAAAAACGACCAACTCCATGAAAAAATGTATATAACATAAATTGTGTGTTTTAACGTGCTGTACATTTTTTGTGTGGTAAGCATTTGTCTACCTCTTTCTGTTTAGGATTTAAGCAAAATTCGGCCAAGTTCATTCAGTACTAAAGAGGTCTTCAAATGCTTTTTCCAGGAAATTCAAGATATGCATTTTATTTGGAATGTACATAGCTTTATAAACGGGATTTTAATCAAAATCGTTAGAACCATTTTTAGGAAAATAAAAATTTTCGAAAATTTAAAGGGTAGCTTTTGGTGGGGGGATTTTCTTGGAAATCTTCGTGTAGCATCCTTGGAAGATATCAAGCCCAAATAGTAGGTTTGGTATTTAACGGTCTTTTCGTTTTCGAGCTATGCTGTCCACAGACAGATACCTTTTTCTAAAAATGTTTTTTTCGGATTCAGGGGACCCAAATGCATATATTTCCAGTGAAATATCGACATCGAACTTTTGGGTAGAATACAATACCCTCTCTACCCACTGTGTACATTGTACATGGGGGCTAGAGAAAGTAAAAAGGATATAACAAGTTTAAGTTGAATTGAATTTATTGCAGTAATGTATACATCACGAGCTGCCCTTCTGTCCCTCAACAACCCTCTTAAGTACTTTTACGTACATTTGCATTTCTTTAAACATGTACCGTGTTTAATGACGAAGTAGTGTTTACTTTCTCTAGCAAGTGTGTACGATATGCGTAGTGGATAGAGAAGGTGTATTGTATTCCACTCAGAAATTCAATCCCAAGATTTCATGTGTCTTAGGGTCCTCTGAATATAAAAAACGCATTTTTAGAAAACAGTTCATGGGTGTCTGTAGGTGTGTGTGTTTCTGTGGACAAAATTACTCAGGAAACGAATATAGATTAAATACCAAAGTTGGGTTTTAAGTTTAGTATCTTACAAGGAAGCGACACAAGGGAAAATGTGATTTGTGGTGGACAAAGCGGCGCAGGTCAGGTTTCCTCCGAGTTATCCCGATATTGCATTCCACCGGTGTTCGATCTTCATCAGAGTATCATCAGTGCCATATGTAGTAAAAGTGGGTGTTAAACTCCCAACTATCCTTTACATGGAATTTTTTTTCGAAAATGTTGCTTTTCTCAAAATTGGCTCTAAAGATTTTGATTAAAATACCGTATATTTTTATAAAAAAATGTATATTTTGAATTTTCTGGGAATAGCCTCTGAAAATCTCTTCATTTTGGATGACTTTTGTATAAATTTTACATAGCTGGTAAACTGTAAGAGATAAGACAAAACATTACTACACAAACAATGTAGATCTGGTTAAAACACACAATTTATGTCATCGAAAAAAAATGTGTCATCCCCAGATGCCATGTGTTGACAGAAGAGCTTCAGGTATCCTCGTAAAAGCTGTGTTCACAACGCACACGAAAGAACTGTACAGTGGCCAGTGGCTGACAGCGCAATGGTTAACTTCTGAGTACTGAAAACAGCTCTCGGAACAACGTTACTGTGGTTTCAAAACCTTGGTTTACCATTAGTATTTGTGCACACCACATGCCTCTGTGTGCAGCATGCTGATGTTCGGTAAAATATACAATCAAAAAAGCATCATAATAACTATCATATTATTAACTGACGTGTATGAAATAAGTATGTTAAAAAAAATCTGATGTGTTACACTCACATGACTTTGTCTATATCTCTGTAAATTATTATTGTTAATAAGCTTATCTTTTATTTATTTCATGCTAATCGAGAAAAATTAGCAGAAATAGTCTTATTTCTTGCTTTATAGTAAGTAGAACCGAAATAAGGGAGTACCATAGGTTAAAGTGAAAGCCAAAAGGTGGTTGCTATGTGACTGATGTTCCTTTGTTTGTATTGACAGGAGTTGACAAATTCCTGTATGAGAAAAGTGTAAGTTTTTCAAAGCTGAAACCAATAAAAAGGAACATCTCAAAAACGATCAACTCCACGAAAAAAATGTATGTAACATAAATTGTGTGTTTTAGCGTGCTCTACATATTTATGGGTTAAGTTTTTATCCATCTCTTACGGTTTATTAGTTATGCAAAATTAAGCAAAATTCATCCAGAATAAACAGGTCTTTAGAAGCTATTCCCAGAAATTTCAGAATATACATTTTATTTGTCAGGTAAATAACTTTAATATACGATATTTTAATCAAAATCGTTAGAGCCATTTTTTATAAAATCAAAATTTTCGAAAAAAGGTCCATGTAAAGGGTAGTTTGGGGTGGGGGGATTTTTCTCAAAATCTATGTGTCGCATCCCTGGAAGATACTAAACTTAAATACCAAGTTTGGTATTTTATCGACTTTTCGTTTTTGAGTTATCGTGTTCACAGACACACGGACACACACACACACACACACACACACACACACGGACCTTTTTTTGAAAATACTTTTCTTGGATACAGGGGGCCCTAAAACATATATTTCCGGTGAAATCTCGGTATCGAATTTTTTGGTGGAGTGCAATACATTCTCTATTCACTATGTACATAGTGAGTATAGAGAAAGTAATAAGTAGCCCATATATGTTGATACAATATCATAAAATGAAGGAAAAAATGTATGCAATTTGCGAGAAGCGAACTTACGGCCCTCACTAGAGGAGTAACTAACGTTTTGTCACAGCAATACAGAGGACACACATGGACTTCTTGTTATAATATTTAACGCCAACTTTTACCACTTGTGCCACCGCAGGAGATGACAGTGATGATACATGGAATGAAGATGAAGCACCGGTGGAATACGATAGCGGGGGAAACCGGAGAATGAGGAGAGAACCCGCCCCTGCGCCGCTTTGTCCACCAAAATTTCACGTAGGACCGAACCCGGGCCGTCTAGGTGAGAGACGAGTGATCTATCCACTCCGTCACGGCGCCGCCCACGTGGAAAGTGGCAGATTTTACAATCCTAACTGCATCATGTTTTGTGTCGTTAATATTTTTAATTAATATAGTTTGTTGTTGAAAGAGCTTAATTTATGTATTTGGTTATAACTATTGGTCATATGGATTAGTAATATTAAGATTTGGAAACTGTGATAACTTGCTGGCGCTACACAACTGTGTCGTGAATGGTGTACACAAGGTGCTGTGCCATGAGGGCCTTGACGAATTTGGCGTTCCAGACATGACTTTTTACTTTCTCTATAGGCACTATGTACATAGTGTATAGAGAATATATTGCACTCCACCAAAAAATTCGATACCGAGATTTCACCGGAAATATATATTTTAGGGTACCCTTTATCTAAAAAAAGCGTTTTCGGAAAAAAGTCCGTGTGTGTGTGTGTGTGTGTGTGTGTGTGTGTGTGTCCGTGTGTCCGTGAACAGGTTAACTCAAAAACGAAAAGTAGGTAAAATACCAAACTTGGTATTTAAGTTTAGTATCTTCCAAGGATGCGATACGAAGATTTTGATAAAAATCCCCCCTCCCCTAACTACCCTTTACATGGAACATTTTTCGAAAATTTTGATTTTATCAAAAACAGCTCTAACGATTTTGATTAAAATTTCGTATATTAAAGATATCTAACTAACAAATAAAATATATATCTTGAATTTTCTGGGAATAGCCTCTGAAGAGTAGTTTATTCTGGATGAATTTTACTAAATTTTGAATAACCGCTAAACCGTAAGAGATGCAGAAAAACTTACTGCACAAAAAATGTGTAGCACGATAAAACACACAATTTATGTTATATATATTTTTTTCGTGGAGTTCGTCGTTTTTGAGACATTCCTTATTTTTGGTTTCTGCTATGAAAAACGTATACATTTCTCATACAGAAATTTGTCAACTGCTGTCCATACAAACAAAGGAACTTCAGTGACATAGCAACCAGTTTTGATTATCACTTTAACCTATGTTACTCCCTTATTTCACCTCTACTTACAAGGAAGCAAGTAATGTGACTATTTCTGCTAATGTTTTACTGAAGTTAGTAGAAGTATAAGCTTTTTAAGAATAATTTGTTGCAGGGATATAGAGAAAGTCATGTGAATGTTTCACATCAGATTTTTCTTTTGGCGACGGATGTACATTTTTCTAACCGTTACTGCAATATTCCGCGTTGTTGGTTTAAATTTTAAGCTACTTAAACGGTTCTCAAACGGAAAGACAATTATCGCCCTCCGTGGTGTAATAGCACGCTAACTTTATATATGAAAGGTAGCGGGTACAAATGCGGCGGAGGACGGTGATTTTATTTTCGGGCATAAAAATCCTTAGTATGGCTCCCTTCAGAAGGGAAATATAGCCATTGGTCTCGTGTGGTAGATATAGGGCAGGTAAAAGAACCTCATACTTGACAAAGAGGCCTCTGAGCAAAATTAAGCCCAATTTAGAATGGGACGCTGAGAACTATAGCAGTTAAAGAGCGTCCGTAAATAAACCTCATTTCATTTCATGGGAAGGTATTTTTAATTTCGTCTCTCTTTTGTTTACAAGCAACGAGAACCGAATTTCAATTGTTTCATGTATCGATTGGATTTTTAGAAGATTTGACTATAGCTTTAGCTCAGTGCATTCCTTTATTTCCCTTTAACTTACAAAGAAGCAACTAATAAGACAATTCTGCTAATGTTTATCTCGATTAGCAAGATGTAGATGAAAGTATAATCGTTTGAAAGAAATTTTGGTTTGCGGAAAAGCTAGAGGACGCCATGTGAAAGGACAATACATTTGTTTAAAGAAAAACTGTAAAAGAAGTTTAAAAAAAGAAAGCAGTAAAGTAAAGCGATGATAATAATGGTCACTAATGGCTAGGGATGTGGAGTGGTATGTATTAGCGATGCTGCCTTCTCTACCCATCATCATTTCACTATTAATGGTATTCCTACAACAGTATTTTTCTACCTGCTTTACGTTAATCTTATAGAATAGCCCAGAATTTTTAAGACATTGGTATCAAATATATCATAAGCCGGCCTCTGTAGTGTGATGGCGTATCCACCTCACATTCTAGAGATCCCGATTTTCACTTTCGGTTAAGTTTATTTGAATAAGATTTTTCAGGTGTTTTACCTTATCCTGAGAAGTATTTTAAATTTTAAAGCCCTATTCGGATATTTAAAGCTCTATGGACCATGGGCTTATCTAAGCATTCTATCACTCATTCATTCGGCGTCTGGCGTGACCTAACAGATTAAAGGGCGTTAAACTATAAAAACTCTGATGTGTTACACTCGCATGACTTTCTCTAGCTGCTCTAAAAAAACTCCTACAAAATATTATTCTTCTTTGTACACAATGCTAATCAAGATAAATGTTAACAGAATGGTATTACTTACTTCCTTTTAAGTAGAAGGGAATAAGGGAATGCACTATGCTAAAATGATTGTCAAATGTTTTAAAAGTTATCGTTATGCGATTGTAATTGCAAATCACTTCTTTGCTTGGCCAGAGTAGAACAAAAGAAAAACAGAAAAGTTTTGAAACCAATAACCAGGAATATCTCGAAAACGGTTACCTCCACAACAAAAACGTAAAGGAAAATTGTGTGGTTTTTCATGAGGTACATTTTTTGTGCAGTACGTTTCTTTCTATCGCTTACGGTTTAGCAGTTAAGCAAAATTCATCCTGAATAAAGATGTCTTCAGAGGCTATTCCCAAAAAAATTCCAGATATACATTTTATTTCGGACATAAATAGCTTTAATATATGGGATTTTAATCAAATCGTTAGAGCTATTTTTAAGAAAATAAAA
Source organism: Hymenopus coronatus (assembly GCA_030762935.1). Lineage (NCBI taxonomy): Eukaryota > Metazoa > Arthropoda > Insecta > Mantodea > Hymenopodidae > Hymenopus > Hymenopus coronatus. The sequence goes on from CM060886.1 coordinate 47,389,530, forward strand.
ATTTTCGAAGTTTTATCCATGTAAAGGGTAGTTTGTAGTGGGGGGGATTTTTTTTTTGAAAATATTCGTGTCGCATCCTTGGAAGATACTAAACCTAAATACCAAGTTTGGTATTTAACGGTATTTTTGTTTTAGGGCTATGCTGTCCAAAGGCACACACACACGAACCTTTTTTTAAAAATGCTTTTTTCGGACTCAGGGGACCACAAAACATATATTTCCTGGTGAAATCTCAGTATCGAATTTTTGGGTGCATTATAATATTTTCTCTATCCCTATGTACATTGTACATATAGGGCTAGAGAGAGTAAAAAGAATATACCACTCCGGAAAAATTTTAATATCAATAAACGAATATTCAGAGAAAATAAATTAATGCATTTAGTATCGACAGTGTTTTAACGCCCGTTCTAACCACATACGGAATTATAGGCGGTAAACACTGATGATAAAATGAAATGATAACTGGGAAAGGAAGTTTAAGAAGAAAACGTTTCGTGACTAAGTGTAGAATGTCTCCCTTTGTATTTGCCAGATATGAGAACTGAGGAAAACCTTCAATCAGGAAGGACGTCGGACCTAGAAGGAAAGGAAAGTTAATGCTGTTACAAAGATTGGTTTAACATGGGTAATTTGTATCCTAATGAGACTTTTTTCCTGAGGTAAATGTTTGCTTTTAAAATACTAACAATGAAGAGAAATTCTCAAACCATTTATTTGTTAAAATTTGTTATACATGTTTCATTTAATATGATTTCTCAACTGATTTAAGCTATCAATTATTAAAATTACTAGAGTCATTTTGATGAATTAGAAATTATGCTTTTAATGAAAAGTAATGGTCTGTTTATAAATCAAAATATGTGCCTCTATCTTTAGAAAGGTAAAGGAACACAAACTATTGTGTGGGAACTGCCCTCTGGCTACTTTTTGTGAGATTCTGTTTGGTCACATATTCTGATTTTCACAGAACACTTACAAGCTAATTACTTTTGTCCGGGTTCTCCGATTTTCCCCGTCATCGCATTCCACCATCTTTGTTTTATGTATCATGATTGTCATCGCCTCGGTGCCATAATAGTAAAAGCGAGCGTTAAACACTATCAAATAAAAGTATTCGATGAGCATTTTTCTTCTCATCATCCACACCTACATATCTTTCAGCAACAATATTCGATTGCCACCTTCTTTATTCATTTTCACTTTAAATTCACATAGGAAACTAGCATCTAAAATTACAGAATATAACAATAATGTTTGTTGATTTGTCGCGTACTTTTTTTCCAAAAACCACACTACTATTTTTTTTAAATATAGCGTTTCCGCAATAAATGAACTTCATTGAATATAATAAATATACAACATATACTAAAATACTCTGAACTAGATAAGATATTGTAGACAGCACTTTACAAAACTATAGTCCTCTAAATAACTATAATTAGTTTATAGGTATTATTTAACAAGTAGCTTAAAATGACCAAAAATAAAAAATAATCTAATAAACATGGATTTTCATAATCTGTGACATGATTAGGTTTTATATAGACGTTAGCAATGCCAATGTGAAACAATTAAAAGTTGTAAACTGTTTATAACGTTCGGTGTATCGTCCTACTTATGATTGAATATTAAGATTCATCCTGCATGTGGGATTTGTGTTGGACAAAACGGTGAGTGGGCTTACTTTGGTTTCCCCCGCCGCTTATTCCACCAATGGCTCCATCATCACTTTTCTTATCACCCATTTTGCTTTCTTTCACATTATTCAATTTCTCACGCTGATGCCTTGGCTAAGGAACGACCACTCGTCCAAATTCCTCATTCTGGTTACGTGCCATTGGCTTCCCGACAGGCTTCTAAGCCCTAGGCACCCACTGTCAGTCCTATATTAGCCGACTACGAAAGAAACATAACACAATTTGAGAATTTCTTATTTGTATATGTTACATGGCAAAAGATAAAAGCAGTAGGCTATTCCTCTTAAAATTGACACTTATAGGACATTTCTTTTGGGTTGTAAAGTTAGCCGAGATGGAGTACTTATATGAAATTGAAATATTTTTGGTCCAAGGTGATATTTAAGAGTACTTTCGAGAGGTTGAGCTTGAGCAGGTGGCCTTAAGCAATAATTAATGAAAAACCAAAAGTCAAATTAATATATATATATATATATATATATATATATCGGTAATTTTTGGAATAGAAACAATGTAAATAAACCATTGGAAAGCCGGAACAATACTGAACATCTTTTTTAAGCTTGAGCTATATCGATGAATAAATAGCGACACAATTTAAGTTCTGTTTTTCGGTGAAGCTGTATAGATAGGCAAAATATTATTTTCTCTAAGGGTGCAACAGTAAGGCGCCTTTGCATCCTCCACAAGTTTAGCCAGCTTCCTGACGCTACTTTTGGGTCAATGAGAAAATAATATTTAAATTTAAACAAAAGTGTCCACCAATTTTTCTAACTGGCGAGATTAGCGTGGGTTGCTGCCCATATAAATAGAATTTTCGTCCAAGTTCGGCGCAGTAAAACAAAGGCAGACAAGACAAAAACAAGCGGGCAGTCCGACTAGTACGTCGTAAGATGCGCTGATTCCGCGTCCCTCCTAATAATGTGATACTTTATTATAGTAAAGTCAGGCGAGAATAAGTTTAACTATAAACAAGTCCAAGATTAAGGAAATGCAAGATTTGTGTCAAGTAACGACAGAAGGCAACAGATTTTAAATTAATCATCGTTACGAAGCAGACAATTTTTGTATTATTACTTTCTCTATAGAAGCTATTGCACTCCACCAAAAATTCGATACCAAGATTTCACCGGAAATATATGTTTTAGGGTCCCCTGATCCAGAAAAGTATTTTCTGAAAAAGGTCCGTGTGTGTATCCGTGTGTGTGTCCGTGTGTCTGTGTTGGTGTGTGTCCGTGTGTCTGTGAACACGATAATTTAAAAACGAAAATTTGGTAAAATACCAAACTTGGTATTTAATTTTAGTATCTTCCAGGGTTGCGACACGAAGGTTTTGAGAAAAATCACCCACCCCAAACTACCCTTTACACGGAACTTTTTTCGAACATTTTGATTTTCTAAAAAATGGCTCTAACGATTTTGATTAAAATATCGTACATTGAAGATATTTACCTGACAAATAAAATGTATATCTTGAATTTTCTGGGAATATTCTCTGAAGACTACTTTATTCTTGGTGAATTTTATATAATTTAGCATAAATGCTAAACCGTAAGAAATGGTCAAAACTTACCACACAAAAAATGTAGAGTACATTAAAACACACAATTTATGTTGTATATATTTTTTTCGTAGAGTTGATCGTTTTTTATATATTCCTTGTTTTTGTTTCAGTTTTGAACAACTTAACTTTTCTCATACAGGAATTTGTCAACTTGTGTCCATACAAACAAAGGAACTTCAGACACGTAGCAACCAGCTTTTGATTGTCACTATAACCTATGTTACTCCTTTATTTCTCTTCTACTTACAAGAAAGCAAGTAATAAGACTATTTCTGCTAATTTTTTCTTGATTACCATGAAGTAAATAGAAGCACAAACTTTTTACCAATAATTTGTTGTAGAGATGTAGAGAAAGTCATGTAAATGGAACACGTCAGATTTTTTAACTTCCACCTACAACCTCCAAGTTCCCACGTACATATGATTAGAGCTAACCGGAGGAGAAGACACCATCGACGAGATTCGAAACTGAGATCGCCCAATCCTGAATCTCCGACCTTGAACTCGACAAAGTGTCGACACCACTAACCATACACCACAGACGTGTCGCGGACGTGGAAGAAACTTCCAACAATTAGGCCGGCTTGTACTCAAGACCAGCACATGGAACACAAAGCCAAATGCTCAAAATTTATAACGCAGAACATGTCCTAAATATACTGTTGGACCAAATTGTTTCATTTTCTGAAACACACCACTTGTCACCTAACCTTGCAGACCGAACGAGGCCGAATGGTTACACCACTCGCTTCTCACCGAGACGGCCGGGGTTCGATCCCAACCGACCACATGTGTGATTTGTGATGGACAAAGCGGCGCACGGGCGGGTTTTTCACCGGTTTCACCACCATCGGTGCTCCATTTTCACTCCATTTATTACCAGTGCCATCGCCTGCGATGCCGTGGTAGTAAAAACGGGGGTTCAACACTATCAAAAAATCTAATGTGTTCCATTCACATGACTTTCTCCACATCTCTGCAACAAATTATTGTTACAAAGCTTATGCTTATTTTTACTTCGTGCTAATCGAGAAAAAAATTAGCAGAAATAAGCTTATTACTTGCTTCCTTGTAAGTAGAAGCGAAATAAGGGAGTACCATAGGTTAAAATGATAGTAAAGTTCCTTTGTTTGCATGGACAGGAGTTAACAAATTCCTGTATGAGAAAAGTATAGGTTTTTCAAGCTGAAAACAAAAACAAGGAATATCTCAAAATCGATCAACTCCACGAAAAAATGTATATAACATCAACTGTGCTCTATATTTTTTGTGTGGCAAGTTTTTGTCCATCTCTTATGCTTTGTCAATTATGCAAAATTCCTGAAAAATTCATCCAGAATAAAGTACTCATCAGAGGCTATTCCCTGAAAATTCAAGATATATATTTTATTTTTCAGGTAAATTTTCGAAAATTTTTCCATGTAAATGGTAGTTGGTGGCGGGGGAATTCTCTTGAAAATCTTCGTGTCGCATCCTTGGAAGATGGTGAACTTAAATACGAAGTTTGGTATTTAACAGACTTTTCGTTTTTGTGCTATGCTGTCCACAGATACACAGACACACACATACACACGGACCTTTTTCCAAAAATAGTAAGTAAAAGAAAGTAAAAAAGCCTGAAATCCCCGTTTAAACGAGTCATAATCGTACTTTCGATGCTTTTTTTTCAAACAAGCAAAAGTACAGCAGAATAACCTATACACATTATGTTGCCCCATTTCAATGTTTTCATGTTTTCAAGTTTTGAACATGTAGCTTCTCTTTGTTACGCTAAGACATATATGCTTATAAATATTTTACATGCATATTTATGACAAAGAAGTATTTAGGCGGTTATCCCCGGTAAATAAGATTCTGGAAGAACAGATGTCTGGCACTGATAGGCCACAGGGACGCAGAGTGCGTGACTCCGGGAGGAAAGTGCGGCACGCAAGTCATGATTCACTACCGGCATTTGCCACTTGAGTGGAATGCAGAGGATGAGCTCACTGTCGGCATGGGGCGGAGTCGCGTGGCAGAACGCTGTATCCTCAGGCATCCGGCGATATCTCTCCTTGAACTGCTGTTGCTGCTATATCACAATAAGCCTTTCACGACTCTCTTGGAAATTCTTTATGAAGATGTAACTTACTTGTTTGGGAACAGTGCCAGTTATCAAGTACTTAAAGGAATGCTCATGTGTTCCATTCTTATGTACATATTGTCGATTTTTATACAGTGTCGCAAGCTATTCTTACGAAATACTTTTACTTTCTCTACGGTACTATGTACACATTGTATAGAGAAGGTATTGCACTCCACCCAAAAATTCTATACTGAGATTTCATCGGAAATTCATTTTTAGGGCCCCTTTTATCCAAAAAAGCAAAGAGTGTGCCCGTGAACACAATAACTCAAAAACGAAAAGTCGGTAAATGCCAACTTGGTATTTAAGTTTAGTATCTTCCAGGGGTGTGACACGAAGATTTTGAAAAAAATACCCCCACCCCAAACTACCCTTTACATGAAACATTTTTCGAAAATTTTGATTTTATCAAAAATGGCTCTAACGATTTTGATTAAAATATCGTATGTTAAAGATATTTAACTGATAAATAACCTGTATATCTTGAATTTTCTGGGAATAACCTCTGAAGAGTAGTTTATTCTGGATGAATTTTATGGAATTTTGAATAACTGCTAAACCGTAAGAGATAGACAAAAACTTGCTACACAAAAAATGTAGAGCACGTTAAAACACACAATTTATGCTATGTACATTTTTTCTTGGAGTTCATCGGTTTTGAGACATTCCTTGTTTTTGATTTCTGCTATGAAAAAAGTATACTTTTCTCATACAGGAATTTGTCAACTGCTGTCCATACAAAGGAACTTCAGTGGCATAGCAATCAACTTTTGACTATCACTTTAACCTATGCTACTCCCGTATTTCGCTTCTGCTTACAAGGAAGCAAGTAATAAGACTATTTCTGCTAATTTTTTCTGATTAGCATGAACTAAGTAGAAGTATAAGCTTTTTAAGAATAATTTGTTGCAGAGATGTAGAGAAAGTCATGTGAATGGTACACATATTTTTAGAAATATTTCCGTGAGTGAGTGAGTGAGTGCGTGTGTGTGTAGTACTGCTTAACTAAAAATCGAAAAGTCGATTAGTTAACAAAACTTGGTGTTTAAGTTCAGTATCTTCCAAGGATGCGATACGAAGACTTTCAGATAAATCCCCCACCTCAAACTACCTTTTACATGGAATATCTTTTTGAAACTTTCGATTTACTCAAAAAGGTTCTAACCATTGTAGTTAAAATAACGTTCATAAAAGACATTTACATGATAAAATATATATATTGAATACTCTTGTAATAGCCTGTGGAGTCCTCTTCATTCTCAATGACGTTTACATACTCGTAACTGGTAAACCGTAAGAGATAAACTGCCAAAAGATGTAGATCTCTAATAGAATGCAGTAATTCCAACTGATCGGGCTGATCTCCCATTCTGGCTTCCTTTGAAATATATTTAATATAATATATTTAAATGAGAAATAAAATGTATATCTTAAATTTTCTGGCAATAGCCTATAAAGACTGGATTACTTTTGCACAAATAATAAACAAGAGTATACAAAAACGTACTACAGAGAAAGTGTAGATCTCTTTAAAATACACAATTTATGTCATAGCCATTTGTGCTGGAGTTAACCATTTCCGAGCTAATCCTTGTTACTGGTATCACTTTTCTCAAACGGGAAGTCACCATTTTTACCTCTTTTGGTTTACTCCTTGCCACACAAATATAATCAAATTTCAATTGTATCACTTAGTGGTCAGCTTTAAAGTATTCCCTTATTTCCCTTCTAAATATAGAGAATTATGCAGTAAGAACATTTCTGATAATGAAGGTCTTTTTTTGGATGAAGTAGATAGAAGAATAAGCTTTTGTAGCAAGATTTTGTTACAGAATAGGTAGAGAAAGTCATGTGAATTGAACACACATTTTTAATGTCCTAGATGGCCCGGGTTCAATCCCAAGCGCCCGCATGTGAGATTTGTGGTGGACAAAGCGGTGCAGGGGCGGGTTTTCTCCGGGCTCTCTGGTTTCTCCCGCCATCGCATTCCACTAGTGCTCCATCTTCATTTCGTATATCACTAGTTCATCGTCTGCGATGCCACAAGTAGTAAAAGCGGGCGTTAAACCTACCAAAAAAATCTGATGTGTTCCATTCACATGACTTTCTCTACAGCTCAACAAATTGTTAAAAAGCCTGTGCCTCTATTGACTTCCTGCTAATCGAAAAAAAAAAATAGCAGAAATAGTCTTATTACTTGCTTCCTTGTAAGTAGAAGCGCAATGAAGGAGTAACATAGGTTAAAGTGATAGTCAAAAGCTGGTTGCTATGTGATTGAAGTACGTTTGTTTGTAACAGGAGTTATCAAATTCCTGTACGAGAAAATGTAAGTTTTTCATAGCTGAAACCAAAAACAAGGAATATCTAAAAAACGATCAACTCCACGAAGAAAATGCATATGACATAAATTGTGTGTTTTAACGTTCTCTACACTTTTTGCACGGTAAGTTTTTGTCCATCTCTTACAGTTTAGCAGTTTAGCAGTTATGTAAACTTCCGTAAAATTGATCCAGAATAAAGTAGTCTTCAGAGGCTATTCCCAGAAAATTCAAGATATACATTTTATTTGGAAGTAAATATCTTTAATAAAAAGCATTAGTCATTTTTAAGAAAATCAAAAATTTCGAAAAAGGTTCCATCCTTGCATCCTTGGAAAATACAACTTAAATACCAAATTTGGTATTTAACGGCCTTTTTATGTTTGAGCTATGCTGCCCACAGACATACACACATGCACACAGACAGACAGAGAGACAGACACACACACACGGATATTTTTCTAAAAATGTTTTTTTTTATTCAGGGGATCTCAAAACATATATTTCCGGTGAAATATCGGTATCTAATTTTTGGGTACAATACAATACCTTCTCTTTACACTATACATAGTACGTATAGAGAAAGTAAAATCTGATGTCCTCGACATGTTAGTCATATCAGACGATGTATGAATGAAACGAGTGAAATGTGTCCAAATTAGTGCGGGGCCCGTAGAATTTAAAGGTAGCGCTCATCATTTCAGGGTAAGAGAAAACCCCGGTGCAAACCTTAACCGGGCAACTCACCCTATCCGCAAGGACCTCTTGAGTGTGAGACAGGCGCGCAAACGCCGCACCACGAAGTTAGCCGGTCCCCATGGCCGCGCTCGCCAAGGCGTTCCGCTTTGGTGCTTCGCAGCGCTGGGGATCATGGGTTCGAGTCCCGCCTTGGGCATGGGTGTTTTATAAAAGCCGGTCCCCATGGCCGCGCTCGCCAAGGCGTCCCGCTTTGGTGCTTCGTAGCGCTAGGGATCGTGGGTACGAGTCCCGCCTTGGGCATGGGTGTTATATGTTTGTGTTTATGTGTGTGTTGTAAAAGTAAGAAAACAGCAATCCAGTAATAATACAGAAAAACAAGGTAAAAAAAAAAAGGTAAATAAAAGTAGGGTATACAGTGCCGAAGTCCCGATCAGACTCCGGTACCGTATTTTAAAAAAAAATAAAAAAAAAAAAATAAAAAGTTGGGGTCTTTGATGGCCAGTGTTTTCACTTGAACTTCACGCAGGTTACGTAGAAGAAGGATATTTTGATTAACTTGAAGAAATGAAATGGATTCGCTTGAGGGAGAGGATCCTGTCACACACTGTGGATCTTCTTGTCCGTGGAGTTACTGTTGGTCGCCCTTGCTTGAAAGCGAAGGCTGATTCACTCCCCCGCGCATGTCCACCCCGACACACTCATGCATCAAAAACTAGAGGAACACAATTATTTCAGCTGCAACAACACTCTCAAATGCCTCTGATAATTTCACTTGAATCTCTCATATGGAAATGATTACACATTATACTTACCTAACACTTAACATAGGTCACATGTTCTCAAACTGCCGGATGCGATCCGACGCCAAAATTTGGGCAAGGGTGAATCACTAAAACATCCTAAAACCTCTTAGAAAAATTATCAAAATAATATGTGATGTATATTAATTATAATGCCTAATCAACTTCACTAAAATCTCTCAAAACTGATAGTTCGAAGCATAATTATTAATTAAATTCTATGTCGCTGGCGGTGGAGGACTTCTGCAGCAGGACAGGACAGTACAGGACACTATCGGTCGGAGTGGTCTGGATATTGTACCTACGCCCCTCGAGGGAGCGCCCTTAGGAAGGAGGAATGAGGTGAGAGGAGCGACGGCACGGCATAAACAGGATCCCTACAGTTTCCAGATTGGAGCTCCGGATAGGTAGACCAGGGCATCCAGCCTGCAAGGGCGGCATCTTGGCAACCAGCAAAAATCGGAGGACGGAGATATGTAATCAGAGCATCCTTTTTACCTGTCTCGCCGCACCAAGCACCATCGCTGACACCTCAAATCCTGAAAGAAGCCTATGGGATGAAGGGTGGAAGAAACATAGGGACAGGAAATTCGGGGGATGAAAGAAACATATCCAGCATTTGCCTGGCGACTCAGGGAAAACCTAATAAAACCCATGCGACAGAAAGGCTAGCCATAGGAAGCGAACCCGGACCTCTCGAATGCGGGCCACAGACGAATACTGCCTGAGGTCGGTCTTCTACAACAGCTAAAATAAGGCATTTAAAAAGCAGTCGGCCGGGCCGTGGACGAGTGGTTATACCACTCGCCTCTCACCTAAACGGTCGAGTTCAATCCCAAGCGACTACATGGGAGATGTGTGCTGGACAAAGCGGCGGACGAGCGGTTTTTCTCCGGATTCTCCGATTTCCCCCGCCATCGCATCCACTGGTGGTTCATCTTCATTCCACGTATCACCAGTGGCATCACCTGCGGTGCCACAAGTAGTAAAAGAGAGCGTTAAACACTACCAAAAAAGAATAAAAAGCAAGCAAACCTTGTTATCCACGCAGGTTGAAGCCACGACTTGGTATTCCCCACCGCACTCACCCTTAAAGACACTTACTTACCTATAAACACTTACGAATATATGCGTCTTGGGAGAATAAATAACTACTGTACCAATTCGAGCAGGGATCAATGGGATTTTGGTATTGCCAACGCATTGAATTTGCACACAAAGCATGCTTCTTTCACTCACGTACCTCGATGAAACTATAGGAAATTGCGAATAGCTAATCAAGTAATTAGGTACACAAACGTTACCTGGAGGTGATATCTTTCGGGAAATTAAGGAAACTCGGGATTTTAATGCCTAGCGAAAAGTTTTATTCAAATATTGGTAGTTCTAAATTTTGTAATATGGATGTCAACTATGAATATTATGAAATATTACAAGCAGACAAAGGAATGACATTGTTTTAACAATCAAATACTTGTGGTACCTTCCAATATAAATCGAGTATGTTATTGAATCTTAAAGACCAAAACTAAAATCTTAAAGCTATGTAGTAGCACATTGTGCTGACTACAGATCCAAAAATCTGATGTGTTCCTTTCACATAACTTTGTTACACAAACTTTTCTAACGAAGGTAATTTTATCTACGTCAAACTAATCGAGATAAGCATTATCAGAATTGGTCTAATTGTTTCTTTGTAATTAGAGGAGAAATAAGGGAAATCACTAGGCTGAAGGCTTAGGCAAATCTTTTAAAATTCGGTCGCCAAATGTAACAATCGCAATTCAGTCCTCTTTGCTTGCTAGGAGTAAACAAAAGAGACGAAAAGAAAGGTGTTTTCCCGTTTGAGAAAAGTTTAAGTAGCTTAAAACTGAAGCTAATAACTCGGAATATTTAAAAACGATTAACTCTTCAAAAAATTTACAAGACATAAATTGTGTGTTTTAAAGAGATATACCTAATCTCTTAAGGCTCATGCAAAAGTTATACAAAAATCTACCAGAATAAAGAGGTTTTCATAGGCTATTCCCAGAGAATTCAAGATGTACATTTCGTATATCATGAAAATATCTTGAACATATGGTATTTTAAGAAACATCATTAGAGTTATTTTTGAGAAAATAAAATTTTTCCAAAAATGTTCCATGTAAAGGGTAGTATTGGTGGAGAGATTTTCTTGCAAATCTTCGTGTCGAATCCTTAGAAGATACTGAACTTACATTCTAAGTTTGGTGTTTGACAGACACATACACACACACACACACACATACTCGGACATATTTCCAAAAATTCTTTTTACATACTTGTTAGAGAAAGTAAAACTCATATGTTGAAAGATTTACAACTACTTTTCCTGTGGCAGAAGTTCCCATTAGAAATTTCATTTGAAGCACAAGCTTCAATTAGATAAGAACAATGTAATCAACAATTATTAAGAAATTACCATAGGGTGGTCGAAGTGAACTTGCGAATGATATCCAGCCAGGTCTGAGTTTTTCCCTCAAGATTTTCCTTATTCCTTATAGTTGGCCATTGAGGGGAGGTGTCAAAGTTAGGTCTGGAACATTTCCTTTCCAAATTTACAATTATCATTTTATTGCATGAATCATCAATGTTGCTGCCTGTGTAAGAGAACTGGTTGTAAATATTTCAACTCCAAGGCACGACGGTCCACAAGGGATCTTGGCTTACCGCTGCATCCCCCATCTCGGCCCGAAGGCGTCATGAATTGGGTGTAGTGCTGGAGGGTGAGATGTGATCAGCCTCGAGTTCCTCCCGGCCGGTTAATGTGGTTTTTTCGATCAAGTAGCTCCTCAACTGGCCCGCAGGGGTCTCACGAGGCTGAGTGCACCCCGGACCAGGTTGGTTGTAAATATTACTAGACGTTATATATGTCTTCAGCAGTTGTCCGGCAGAGCGATCAGACATATTATTTCAGAATATAGTTGAAATTCAATATACATTTCTAATTTAAAATAAAGGGACTTTGTATTTAAGTTTAATTATGTTCGTTGAACGGTTTAATTAATGATAGTTTACAAACTTTATCTTTCGCCAGCCAACGTTTTCTTAAATATTGCATAATAGCTTCATTTCGGTGTGAGTAAATGTAGTAAGGTTTGCAGCAATACTTAGCACCTTTACTAGACACAATTCTTGCATATTCCCCTTCGGCATTGAAGAATATATATAAATAATACATTTTACTTCCTCTACCACGTACATACATGTAGGTAGAGAAGATATTGTATGTTTCACACAAAAATTGGATCTCGAGATTTCACTGTAAATACTTTTTAGTGGTCCCCTAAGTCCAAAAAGGCACTATGTGTCCGTGTATGTATGTATTAATGAACAGCATAGCTATAAAACAAAATGTCAGTTAAATACCAAACTTGACATTCAGCATTTTCCAAGGAACCGGTACGAAATTTTTTAAATAAATTCCCCAACCCTTTACTTGGAACATTTTTCGAAATATTTGATTTTCCCAAAAATGGTTCTAACGATTTGAATTAAAATATTATATGCTTAATTATTTATATGTTAAACGGAATGTATATATTGAATTTTCTAGGAATAGCCTCTGAAGTATGTTCATTCTAGATACTTTTTTATAACTCGTTAACCATAAGGGATAGAAAAAAATCTTACTACACAAATATGTAAATCTTTAAAACACACCATTTTTGTGATATACATTATTTTTGTGAAGTTAACCATTAACAAGATATTCCTAATTACTGGTTTCAACTTTAAAATACTAATATATTTCTCAAATGAAAATGAAATGAAGTTTTATTTATGGACGCTCTTTAACTGCTGTGGTTTTCAGCGTCCCATTCTATCCTGGGCGTGAAAGACCGTTTAATTTTGTTCAGAGGCCTCTCTATTAGGCTTGAGGTTCTTTTACCTACCGTAAATCTACGACACGGGACCAACGGATTTTCTTCCCTTCGGAAGGAAGCCATGCTAAGGATATTTAGGCCCGAAAAAATCCATCGTCCTCCGCCGGGCTTGAACTCACGACCTTGGGGGTATGAGGACGACATTCGCAAATGGAAAAGAGTGATTTATTTTCTTAATTCTCCTGCTCAAGCAAAGAGAAAAATCGGCCTTCCTGGTGTAATGGTTATCATGCTAGCTTCATATACCCAGGTCGCGGGTTCAAACCCGGCGTAAAAATATTTAGCATGGCTTCTTTCGAAAGGAAGTAAAGCCTTTGATCTCATGTCGTAGATTTAGATAGAGAGGCCTCTGAGCAAAAATAAGCGGTCCTTCACGCCCAATTTAGAATGGGACGCTGGGAACCAGAGTAGTTAAAGAGCGTCCATAAATAAAACTCAATTTCATTTTCTCCAGTACAGGCTTCTTTAGTTATGCTACGTTCACAATGAGAATGCAAGCGCAGACGTAACGTAGCATAAGCGCAGACGCAAGGAAACACCATTCACAATCGTAAGCGCAACGCAAGAAGTTGGCACGGGTTTCTAGGTCCGCAAGTTACATACGAATAAACAAAACTAATATTACCATAAAAGAAAATTCACTCAATATTTTACAAATATGTTATAAAATTACATACTAACAACTGACGCTCGCAGCAGTGACGTCACAATAATTGCTCATATCAAATAAAATAGTACAGGCATAGAGACTTCAGAAAGTGATAAAGTTACACATTTAATGAACTAAGAACTATCTCTTTGGGTCATCGATTTATAAGAACTATGAAATTTAGACGCAGACGATTGTTACATCCATTGAATCAAAGAAGGATTCGCAAGGAGACTGTCATAACCTCTTGAGGGAAATTAGAGATGGCGCGGCACGGCCAAATAGAAAAGCATGCATGTACAGCAAAACTCTGTAAAATCTTGCAGTGTTGTCGTTTGTTATTGAATTCATAGGCGATGCATAGAGAAAAGAAGCAGAATTCCTCCTCTTTGCATGCAACGCAAGCATAAAGTTTGTACGAGTAGTTTGCAAACTCTTGCATTGCATTGCGTTGCGTCTTGCGTGTTTCTATGTGAATGCTTACATTAAATAACATGAGTCCAAACTCTTGCGCTTACGTTGCGTCTGCACTTGCATTTCATTGTGAATGTAGCATTAATTTGTCAGTCAATTCATTACCTACTATGCCATTACGAGCCTTCACCTCAAAGACATGTGAATATAACACATAATATTTTTAAATAAAAAATAGATATTTAAATTTTATGGGGCAGGTCTGTTTGTAAAATTGTTGAGGGGGTTAAGTTCTTGCGTTGTAAGTTAGGAGTGGCAGAAAATGGCTTGCTCCCCACTTATGCAAGATAAGAGGAGCAGACACCTGTTGTTGATTTGCTGTAGAATAAGCCTAGTAGCATATTGTGATTTCAGCCCAACTTAAATGTCTGGGCTACCTTTTGATCGGCCTCCAACTGGTTTATGCTTCAATATTTCCTTTGGCAAGTCGTGACGAGCCCATCCTTCCCACATGCTATTCTCATTCCCCATGATAGTTATGCAGATACTCCACTACTGGTCCTATTTTTTCCCATTTTTTGCTGTAGTTACCTTGAGCCATACAATTTCATTTCTTCGTGAATAGCTCTTCCGGAGCTGTTAATTGCCCTTGTATCGATCCAACTATGTAACTCTCAGGCTCAAGCTACTGTTGCAAATTGGGGTACTCTTTGCCTTAGTCGTGCTTTGAAGATCTGGTTTAAGATATGAGGCGTTACGAGCAATTTTTACTTTCTGTACACGTACTATGTACATAGTTTTTAGAGAAGATATTGATTCCACCCAAAAATTCGATACCGAGATTTCACCGGAAATAGATGTTTTGGGTCCCCCTGAATCCAAAAAAAAAAGCATTTTGAAAAGATCAGAGTGTGAGCGTGTGTGTATGTGTGTCTGTGGACAGCATAACACAAAAACGAAAAGTCGGTAAAATACGAAACTTGGTATTTAAGTTTAGTAACTTCCAGGGATACAACACAAATATTTTGAGAAAAATCCCTCCCACCTCAAACTAACCTTTAGACGGAATTTTCTCGAATTTTTTTATTTTCTTAAAAATGGCTCTAATGATGTTGATTAAAATATCCTGTATTAAATATATTTACCTGACAAATAAAATGTATATCTTGAATTTTCTGGAAATAACCTCTGAAGACTACTTTATTCTGGATGAATGTTATGGAATGTTACATAACTGCTAAACCGTAAGAGATGGGGAAAAACTTGCCACACAAAAAATGTAGAGCACGTTAAAACACACAATTTATGTTGTATACACTTTTTCGAGGAGTTGAGCGTTTTCAGATATTCCTTGTTTTTAGCTTCGGCTTTAAAAGCATACTTTTCTCATACAGGAATTTGTCAACTCCTGTCCATACAAAGGAACTTCATTCATATAGCACCAGATTTTGACTATCACTTTAACCTGTGGTACTCTCTTATTTCGTTTCTACTTACAAGGAAGCAAGTAATAAGACTATTTCTGCTAATTTGCACGAAGTAAATAGAGACATAAGCTTTTTAATAATAATTTGTTGCAGAGATGTAGAGAAAGTCATGTGAATGGAACACATCAGATTTTTAACCTCGCTGTGTTAAAACTTTAGAATTCTTACGCGTAGCTAATATAAGGTTTGCTTTCTGTAGAATGAAAAGTAAGTTTGGAGAGTATTGTATACCACATTCCTTATCGAAAGTTCACTGACAATACAGGTTTTGAGGCTCCCTAAAATAAATCATGTGTTCCATTCATATGACTTTCGCTGCCTGTTCTGCAAACAAATTATTCTTGTAAAAGATAATTCTTTTATTTACATCATGCTAATCGAGGATAAAAATTAGCAGAATATTATACTTTTTTTAGGACATGTCTACACAAGCATACTTAGATTTACAATATACTGATTTAGCTTTAATAGAACAACCTATATATATTTCTATGATCATTCTCATATTGCTTGTTTCTTTGTAAGTAGAAGGAAAATAAGGGATTACACTAAACTAAGGCTATCGCTATGTGAAACAATTGAAAATCGGTTCTCTTTACTTAGCCAGGAGTAAAGCAAAAGAGGTAAGAAACGAAAAATGACTTCCTGTTTGAGAAAAGTTTAAGTATTAATAAATTGAAAACAATAACAAGGACTATCTTTGAAAATGTTAACGGTTATGTATACGAAGTAAGTTGTGTATTTTAACGAGATTTACATGATTTGTGAAGTAAGTTTTTGTCGGTTAATAGTTATACAAACCCGTCCAGAAGGATGTGTTTTATAGGGGATATTCACTGAAAATTCAAGATATATATTTAGTTCTTCACGAAACATATGACATTTTAAATTAAATCATTACAACAATTTTTAAGAAAATTAAAAATTTCGAAATATGTTCCATATAAAAAGTAGTTGGGGATGGGGAATTTTACTGAAAATCTTCGTAGCCTTGGAAGATACTGAACTTAAGTTTCGTATTAAACGGACTTTTCGTTTTCGAGCTATGCACAGACACACACAGGATTTCAGGGCACCGGGGTGTCTCAAAACACATAGTTGCGGTGAAATCTCGCTAACGAATGTTTGGATGGAATACAATATCTTCTCTATCTACTAGGTACATACGTGCTAGAGAAAGGAAAACATGCTTTTTATATATCGAGTTGTGTGCCTGAGTGTGCTTCTGTCGTGAAGAACAGATGTCACTTTTGACACCTATCCAGAAACACCTTACACCAAGCAACTATGTCTGCTTCTAAACGTGCCAGGAAATTATGGGCCATGTGTATATGATAGATGAGACGTTAATATATGAAGTCAAGCGTTTTCATATTAAGTGTTTATTTTTTTTAATGGAAGGAAATTTATGCCATATGATGTATTGATTATGTGGTAAAGAAAAAATTAAATACTGAAAGTAATTAGCTTGTAAGTGTTCCATGAATATCAGAAATTAATGTGTATTTTAAGCATAAGTCATTTATGATCAGAAATAATTATCTAAAAATCTGATGTGCTCCATTCACTTGAATTTCTCTACATCTCTGCAACAAATGATTGTTAAAAAGCTAATACTTTTATTTACTTAATGCTAATCGAGAAAAACTTAACAGAAATAGTCTTATTGCTTGCTTCCTTGTAAGTAGAAGCGAAATAAGGGAGTACCATAATTAAATGAAAGTCAAGAGCTGGTTACTATGTGACTGAAGTTCCTTTATTTGCACAGACAGGAGTTGACAAACTCCTGTATAAGAAAAGTATGTTTTTTAAAGCTGAAACCAAAAACAAGGAATATCTAAAAAATGATCAACTCCAAGAAAAAAAAATTGTGTAACATAAATTGTGTGTTTTAATGTGCTCTACATTTTTTGTGTGGTAAGTCCCTGTCCATCTCTTACGGTTTACAGTTATGCAAAATTCCGTAAAATTCATCCAGCATAAAGTAGTCTTCAGAGATTATTCTCAGAAAATTCAAGATATACATATTATTTGTCAGGTAAATGTCTTCAATATACAATTATATTTTAATAAAAATTGTTAGCCATTTTGGAGAAAATCAAAATGTTCTAAAAAAAGTTCCACGTAAAGGGTAGTTGGAGTGGGGGGATTTTCTTTAAAATCTTCATGTCACATCCTTGCAAGATATCAAACTTAAATACCAAGTTTTGTATTTAGCAGTCTTTTCGTTTTTGACTTATTCTGCCCACAGTCACACATACACAGATACACAGACATTTTTATAAAAATGTTTTTTTTGGATTCAGGTTGTCTCAAAAACATGTATTTCCGGTGAAATCTCGGTATCGAATTTTTGGGTGCAATACAATACCTTCTCTATGCACTATGTACATAGTAAGTATAGAGAAAGTTAAAAAATTCAACAATGATAATTGCGTTGCTAGGTGCATGAAAAAGGTAGTCGGTCTTTCTAGTATACCGCATCCCCAAGCATTATGTACCCATATTCTAGTTATACCGCAGTCAGTTTTCGTCTTATCTTGCGGATCAACAGTTGTGCAAAATTGAGCAAAATTCATCGAGAATAAAGAGACTTCAGAGGCTATTCCTAGAAAATTCAAGACGCACTTTTATTTGCCATGCAGACATATTTAATATTCGGCATTTCAATCAAATTCGCTATAACCATTTTAGAGAAAAACATCATTTTCAAAAAAGATTCCATGTATATGTAGTTTGGGATGAGGAGATTTTCTTGAAAATCTTCGTGTCGCATCCTTGGAAGATACTAACTTAAATACCAAATGTTCGTTTTTCACCTTTGCTGTATATGGACACGGACATTTTTTTAAAAATTATTCTTTTTTGGATTCAGAGGCTCTCAAAACATCTATATCCGGTGAAATCGTGGTATCGATTTTTTTGGTGGAAAACAATATCTTTTCTCTACACTTGTATACAGTACTACGTATAGAGAAAAATAATTCTACAAACATTCAGTGAGCTGGCTATTGCCTTTGGTTTTTTCAGCTTAGTATCGTCTATGGATTCTCCTATACTGTGACGGTATCGAGGATTGTTTAACAAAAAATATCTGTGCTTTCTCACTTCTAATTTTTAGTTTTCAAAAATGTTTCTGGGGCACCTCTCACCTAGGCTGCCCAGGTTTGATCCAAATTTACCGCATGTGGGACGAAGAGTCTCTGAGCAGATCTTCTCCTGTTTACTGCGCTATTCATTCCATTAGTCCCTTCTTAATAATTTTTCCTGTGACTAATCCACTTCACCGTAATTTCATATCATCCACTTTTTCATACCAGGTATCGGGCTGATCATCCATCCTGACTTCTCTCTGATCTATAACATCTGCTCGACAGGCGTCTGATCCCAGGCGCTCGCTTTTAAGGCCTGGGGATGTTAAATCCTTCTCACCCAGATAGTTTGAAATAGGGAATAAAATATAAGATCAAAATTATATGTAGATATTTATTTTTGCTGTTTCAAAATTGTTAATAGTGTATTTTTTGGGAATATCTTAATGTGCATAATTAGTTTCAAAACATTTAGTGATAGTATCCATCACATTCTCGGTTTAGCTATTCACATTTTAAGTAATACACATTGAAATGTTACGTGGTCGTTCATGAGTACCATGCGAGTTCATACAGAATGCTAGTACGTTATCATCTCTAGACTTACTTTTAAACAGTTGAGTTTTGCCTCAATCCATAAAGTGTATAGTCGAAAACTTATGCTATCTATTCGAGGAAATGCTATATCAGGTCCTTCTAATATTAAAGGTACTACCAAATCCTCCAATTATAGTAGGTATAACTCTAAAGAAAATTATAATGAAAGCGTGAGCAGTTACAATAGCATTATATATTTGATCATCTCCATATACAGCGTCAGTAAGTTTTTGAAGGTTCTCACAACTCTTTCTGGAAATTTAAATGATGCAACTAAACGTTGCATTTTTGAGCGAATCGGGTATACATGATTCGCCTGAGAGAAAATCGTTCTGAAGAGTTGAAACGTTATGACAGAAAACCACCAATTAATCGTTGCGAGTTCAGGGTAACTTACCCGGATAAGATTGTCTGTTTCTCATTTATCCTAAGAAGACGAATGTCAAATAAGTTTGAGTTCCAAGGACCCCGAGATCATTTGAGTATCATTTTACCTTCGATATGACCAAACAGGTTAATTGACGATGCTATAAGTATATATATAAGGTTAGTTGGGACGTTTTGGGCTCAGGGGAGTGAACAAAAAACACAAGAATGGCAGTAGAAACAATTAAAACATTACAAACGAACAATGCTAGAATATCTACCAGAATCAAAGTAGTTGCGCAGTAGCAAAAGCCTTGTAACCATGCACGAGGGACGTTCCATAATGAATTACACTTTATTTTTTTCCATTATTCTTAGTCTGCTATTTGGCTCGTCATGACAGCCGCAAATTAATAGTACTTTAGTCAGTCCATAGGTGGCAAGGCATTCCAGAGAAATATCACTGCATACTGCACCGAGTTTCTTCAACTGCTGTCATTACGTGAGCGGACACCATGGAGCGCGATCATTATGGGACGTGGATTCTAGAAAGAGGGTACAGCTACTGCGGAGATTCACAGGCGATTGTTGGCAGTGTGAAGGAAGTCTGCACTCTCTCGAAAAACTGTTTACAATTGGGTGGATGGGTGGAAAAGTGGCCAACATCAAGGGAGAAAGGAACCAGTTTTGAAAGTCCTGTGATTGTGACAACGCCAGTTACCATTTCAAGAGTGGTTTATTCAGAACAAGTGCATTATGCTCACGGAACTGGAGGTGGCCACAGTACTTCCCAGAAACACACTGCGCCGCATAGTGCACGAGCACCTGAAGTTGGGGCAGGTCTCCGATAGGTGGGTACCCAGATCCCTGAATGCAGCCCAAAAGTAACAGCGCAAGGATGTGTATAGTGATCTTCTCCAACATCACAGCAGAATCCAGAAGGCTTCCTATCCAAACTCGTGACTGGTAACGAGTCCTGGCTCCACTAACCAAATCTCAATCAATGCTGTGGAAGCATAAAGGCAGCCCCCTGCCAAAGACGTTCCGTACAGCACCATAATAGGCAAACGCATGACCACAGTGTTTTAGGACACAGAATCATCCTCATGATTGGATGAAACCGAACACCACCATTAACAGCAGAGCGTAAGTGACGACTCTTCGGATGTTGCGTCGTCCAATTCAAAAGAAACGACCAGGAAAATGGGCGCAAGGTAAACATCTTCAAAAAGATAACGCTCGTTCCCACAGGAATCGGGAAACCACAGCTGAGATGCAGTTTTAGGTGCTGCTAAACACACTGTATTCGCCTGACTTGGCTCCTGATTACCACCCAATCGGGGCTATGAAGAAATCTTTGCGTAGACATCATTTGCCTGGCTTAAAGCAACTGCAAGCAGCTGTCCTGCGGTGGATGCGACAGAGTCCAAAGAAGTGGTTCCTGGAAGGCCTACAGAAGTTTCCACACCGGTGGCGCAAGTGTGTACACCTCAATTGAGACTGTATTGAGAAACTAGATATACCTACGTGCTGAAGCATAGAAGCTCTTTTGTTTGTAAAGAAATAAAGTGCAATTCCTTATGGAAAGCCCGTACTTTATGGCCAATCAGTTTAGTGTATTTCAAATTTTAAAATGAAATCAAAGCAAAGTTCCCGTTAGAAAAGTGGAAATTAATAATTTCAAGCTACAAATCATTACATTATGGGTATTTTCGGAATTTGGACTCTAAAGAAGAATCAAGTGATGAAGAATAAGTTAAGATACGCATTATTCTGTGTTTTTATGTTTAATAACTAAATAATGTGTCGTTCGGTTTGCGCCAAACCGCGACATGCCAAGGGTAACTCTTCCTCCTCCTTGCAATTGTCTGCGCGGCAAATGTGATTTACCGTCTTCGTTCATGCTGGGGGGTATATTTGGAAAATACCTGGACATAGAATGATTCAATTTTATTACATTATGTGCGAATATTTGATGAAAAGAGATATCATTTTAATTATTTGTGTAGAATGTAATAGTGTATAATGTAAAATTCATAAGTTGCGACGAAATGGAAAAAGAAGGGGTCATCTGAAACATAGATTTAGAGGAGAATGGAAGTAACAGTGGATAAAATACCGATGAAACTGCTTTACAAAGACTAAGCGAGAAAATACAATCCCGAAAGTGGCCAAAGGAAAGAGGTAATGAAAATGACCAGAATAGAGAATGAGATGAGGTTGCTATAGTGTATAAGGTAGACAACGGAGGCGACAACTAGCGCTCTGCTACCTGCGTATATTCATTGTGGCTGATACACCTCAAGTAGATGGGATGAAGGGAGAGAACACACATGAGGTATAGACCGCAGGTCACAGAGATGCGCGGAAGTTCATACGATTTTCAGGCTCGAAAACGTATCCTATTGCTGGAGCTGTCCATAGAGGGCGATCAACAGCTCATTATAGTATCCAGATGAGTACTATCCCTTTTCAGAATGCATCCATACCATCTGCCCAGCACCGCCAAATACCACGAACCTAGAAGCATACCTGAAATTTGAAAAGGAAATTAAATTAAAGGGAAATAATGGAAAGGAAATAGCAGTAGATGAGAAGGTACCTCACTTAATCGTTCCCGGGGAACCCACGAAAACTAAATAGATCAGAATGGACTGTCACCGAGGATTGAAATTGGATCGTCCCCAACGCGAATCGAACAGTTACTGCGGTGGCACATCGTTCGGTGATGAATCCGCTAACGAAAGGCCGTAGTGCAACGGATGATGAATATCCAGAAAAATTAGGGCAAAAGAGAAATACTACCAGAAAAAAATGTATTCATGAAAAAAAAAAAAAAAAAAGAGAAAAAAAATAGGTTTACGGTGAAGGACATTTTCTTGGGGAGAAAGCTGTGATTTGTTGTTGCTATTATTATTATTATTATTATTATTATTATTATTATTATTATTATTACTACTACTACTATTATTATTAGAATAGTATCTTCATAATAAGTTCCATTTTTGTTGAGATAATTTAACTCCTATGTAAGGAATATAGGATAATAGATTAGTAACTAAAGTTTTAGATCAATTTTGATAATTAGCGCCTTGAGAATTTAATATAGCAAGAAACACTATGAATTAGTTTGAGTGGTTATCCAAAGTGTAACAAAAAACACCATATATACAGAAGATATATTCAATTTCTTGTCTGCAGAGACGCCTTTAACCTAATTCCAAGAATCAACAGCTAATCCTCTCAAATTACATCTTAAACTCAAGGCCTTCTGCGTATTGCAAGCATAGATAAGTGACTGCAGTGCAACTAATAGATTCTTCCGGATGCGATAGCCACGCGCCCTGTCAACATCATTTTCGCTATTAGAGATGAAGATGAATGTTTGAAACGGGTGGTGCGGACGCGGAAATTACCCTCCATTAGCCAGACCGGTCTCGTCTCACCGACAACAGACAAATTCGGTAACCGGGTGTTTGCTCAAGTGTGGCGGCTTGTAATGACGCTCTGCTGAAGTTTCGGTGTGAATCGCCGGAAGAGATTTCTCTCGCTCGCGTCACAACGAAACAAATGACGGACACGCAGTGTGACGTGAGATCCAGCTAGAGCAATAACAGCATATGCTGCTTTTATTGTCTATGTAAATGTGGACATTCTTGCCTTTTAGTTATTCATTGGAGATATTTAAACATTTTATAGCTTATCATGGATAGTTCTAATGGTATATTGTTGAAATATGTGTTCGGAAAGAATTGTGAGCAAATATAGCTACCAGTTTTTACTTTCTCTACACGTACTATGTACATAATATACAGTGTAAGCATTGCATTTTACCCAAAAAAATTCGATGCCGAAATTTCACCGGAAATACATATTTTGGGTCCCCCTGAATAAAAAAAAACATTTTTGGAAAAAGGTCCGTTTGCGCGTTTGTGTGTGTGTGTCTGTGTGTGTGTGTGCGTAAGTGTACATCATATCTCAAAAGCGAAAAGTCCGTTTAATACCAAACTTGGTATTTAAGTTCAGTATCTTCCAAGGATGCGACACGAACATTTTCAAGAAAATCCCCCCCCCTAACCCAACTACCCTTTACATGGAAAAATTTTCGAAAATTTTGATTTCTAAAAAAATGGCCGGAACGATTTTGATTAAAATGTCGTATATTAAAGATATTTACCTGACAAATAAAGTGTATATCTTGAATTTTCTGGGAATAGTCTCTGAACACTACTTTACTCTGGTGAATTTTACGAAATTTTGCATAATTGGCAAACCGTAAGAGATAGACAAAAACTTACTGAACAGAAAATGTAGAGCTTATTAAAAACACAATTTATGTTGTATACATCGAGAAAAAAATTACCAGAAATAGTCTTATAACTTGCTTTCATGAGAGTAGAAGAGACATTAGAGAGTAGTATAGGCTAAAGTACTAGTCATAAGCTGGTTCCTATATGACGAAGTCCCTTTATTTGTATGGACAGCAGTTGAAAAATTCTCATATGAGAAAAAGGCGTTTTTAAAGCTGAAACCAATAACAAGGGATATCTCCAAAATGATCCACTCCACGAAAATATGCATATAACATAAATTGTGGTTTTTTTTACGAGCTCTACATTTTCTATCAGATTAGATTTTGTGTATCTCTTACGGTTTACGATTTATACAAATTTCGTAAAATACATCAGAATTAGTTGGGGTGGGGGATTTTCTTGAAAATCGTCACACAACTTAAATACCAAGTTTGATACATAACGGTCTTTTCGTTTCTGAGCTATCCTGTTCCACAGACACACACATACACGCACGTACCTTTTTCTAAAAACTTTTTTTTTATTGGATTCTAGAGGACCCAAAACACATATTTCTGGTAAATTCCAGTATCGAAATTTTGGGTGCATTACAAAACCTTCTCTATACGCTATGTACATATTACATGTAGAGAAAGTAGTAATTAAAATTAACAGTAATAATGTAACTAACATGCTTAACATTTGCTGTTGATTATTTACCACATTCTCGATTATAAATTTGTGGTTTTTACCAAAGTAGTTCAATAAATTAGTATTCACTTACAGATTAGCAACAGAATATTGAAAAGAACCGCTTTTTACTTTCTCCACACGTACTATGTACATATGTGCTAGTATGTCCTGCATAGCAGCTGGGGAAGGTATTGTATTCCACTCAAAAATTCCATGTCAAGATTTCACCGGAGATATATGTTTTAATGTCCACTGCGTCCAAAAAATCAACTTTGGAAAAATGTCCTGTGTGTGTCTGTGAACTTGTAAGTCAAAAACGGAAAGTTGGTTAAATAGCAAACTTGATATTTAAGCTCAATATCTTCCAAGGATGTGACACGAAGATGTTCAGGAAATTCTCCAAAATCAACTACCCTTTACACGGCACATTTTTTGAAATCTTTTATTTTCTCAAAAATGGCTCAAACGATTTTCATTGTAATACCACGTAATAAAGTTATTCACATGGCATATAAAATCTATATACTGAGTTTCTTGTGAATAGCCTCTGAAGTCCTTTTCTTTCTGGATGTCTTATGCATAACTGGTAAAACGTAAGAGATAGACAGTAACTTACTACACAAAAATTATATTTATCTTTGAAACGAACAATTTGTCATATACAATTTTGTTTGTAGTTACCCATTTCCGAGATATTCCTTGTTATTCATTTTAATTTTTCCCTCAAATGGGAAGTCATTTTTCGTTGTTTCATGTATATTATATATATATATATATATATAAAACCTTGGCCACACAAAGAGAACCGAATTTCAATTGTTTCATACAGTGACCAGTTTTTTAAAAAAAATGACTATCGCTTTCGCTTAGAGTTGCCCAAATTCCCCTTCTACTTACAAAGAAGAAAGTATTAAAACAATTTCTGCTAATGTTTAATGTTTGGATGATGCAGATAAAAGAAGAATCTTTTATAAGTATTTATTTTTTGCTGAAATGGTAGAGAAAGTCATGTGAATTGAACACATCAGATTTTTTTTTTCAGTAAGTTTGCTTTATTTGATTAGTTCAGCCAGCTTTTTAGATAGCTTTTTATACGCCGAAACTTGGTTGTTCTCTCTTTTTTATGTATACGCATCCTGGTTTGATAAAACAGATAAACGCCTTGTGTATCCAGTTAAAAAATTCGTCAACAAAACTATTAAAACTAAGAACGCAAGTTTTTATAGTAAGGTCAATGAACAAACAAGTTGATTTTACACTAGAGCGCCTCGGCTTTAAGATAATACCATGACACCGCCTTTCACAATTCTGACTGTCGTCAAAAGATGACCAATCAGGGTAAAGGACGTTAAACTAAAAAATTCTGGCTGGTTGAAAATATTTGTACTCCTTTCTACTGTTAGCTCCAAGTTAAGTTTTCAAGATTCTTAGGTAATCTACTGTGAAATGTCAAAAAACAAAACAACCACAACAAACCAACATTTTCCACGTTTTTGAGACGTTAAGAACAGCCTTGTTACACAAAAGTTTATAACTTATGACTTTGATTCCTATTCTGATTCCTTGTTATCATCATCGTCATCATCATCATTATCTTCAGCTGGGGCACATAGAGACCATAACAAAAGTTTTCTGCAAACAGATTATTTAACAAACTACATACCACTATCTCAAACACCACTGAATGGTAATAGGCATAAGCATGCCTTGGATTGAAAATAACCAAAAGTTAATTCAGCATAGTTGTTTTTCATTTATAACTTGATTAACAATTGTGTGATCGAGTGGTTAGACCGTTCACCTCCCATCTAGGTGGCCCGGGTTCGATCCCAAGCGCCCATATGTGGAATTTCTGGTGGATGAAGTGTCTGGCATGGTTTTCTCCGGTTTCCTACGTCACTCATTCCACCAATTGCTCCATCATCACCTTTCCTATCATCCATTTTGCTTGCATTTTATATCAACTTCCTCAGGCTCATGCCTGGCTGCGCACCGAGCAATCGTTCCAGGTTCTCCATTCTGTGGTTTCATGCCGTAGGCTCCCCGACAGGCTTCTCACTCCTAGGTATTCGCTTTAACTCTTAGGGGGGTGTCAGTCCTAAAATAGGGGAAGGATAAGCACTCTACGAGATTTCATTTATATTTTTTTTAAAAAAAACAACAAATTTATGATTTCGCCACGAACTATAGTAAAAATCAGTATCTTAAATTTTAAAAAATATAAGTGTAGTCTAAAAAAAAAATCTGTGTTCCATCCACATGACTTTCTCTACATCTCTGCAACAAACTATTGTTAAAAAGCGTATGCTTCTGTTTACTTCATGCTAATCGGAAAAAAAATAGCAGAAATAGTCTTATTATTTGCTTCCTTGTAAGTAGAAGCGAAATAAGAAAGTACCATAGGTTAAAGTGATAGTCAAAAGCTGGTTTTATGTGACTGAAGTTACTTTGATTGCATGGACAGGAGTTGAAAAATTCCTGTATGAGAAAAGTGTAAGTTTTTTCAAAGCTGAAACCAATAACAAGGAATATCTCAAAAATGATCAACTTCACGAAAAAGAAATGTATTTTACATAAATCGTGTACTTTAACGTGCTCTACATTTTTTGTGTGGTAAGTTTTTGTCCATCTCTTACGGTTTAGCAGTTATGCAAAATTCACCCAGAATAAAATGGTCTTCAGAGGCTATTCCCAGAAAATTCAAGATACACATTTTATTTGCGAGGTAAATATCTTTAATATATGATGATATTTTAATCAAAATTGTTAAAGCCATTTTTGAGAAAATCAAAGATTTCGAAAAAAAGTTCCATGGAAAGGGTAGTTTGGGGTAGGGGGATTTTTCTCAAAATCTTCGTGTCGCATCCCTGGAAGATACTAACCTTAAAGATCAAGTATGGTATTTTACCGGCTTTTCGTTTTTGAGTTATCGTGTTCACAGGCACACGGACACACACACGGAACTTTTTTTTTTCTGAAAATGCTTTTTCTGGATACAGGGGACCCTAAAACATATATTTCCGGTGAAATCTCGGTTTCGAATTTTTGGGTGAAGTACAATACCTTCTTTATACACTACGTGCATAGTACGTATAGAGGAAGTAAAAATTAACTACGCCTCAAGTTAGAAATAGAAGAAAACTTCACTATGTTAATTCCTGTGTTAGTTTCTCGAGCACGTATGTACATACAATGCACATAGTAGCTAGAGAAGGTATTGCATTGCACCCAAAAATTCGATGTAGAGATTTCACCGGAAATGTATGTTTTGAGGTCCCCTGTGTCGAAAAAATCATTTTTTAAGAAAATTCCGTGTGTATGTTTGTGATGAGCATACCTCAACGAAAAGACTGTTACATTCCAAAGTTGACATTTACGTTTGTTATCTTCCAAGCATTTAGTTCTTCAAGAAGATGAATGATGAAGATGAATTTTGTAGAATTTTGCATAACGGTTAAAGCGTAAGATATAGACTAAAACTTGCTGCACAAAACTTTTAGACCTCGTTAAAGTACATAATTTATATCATCGATTTTCTTGTAGAATTGGCCGTTTTCGCGATATACGTGATTATTGGTTTCAATTTTCAACTACCTAACTTTTCTCAAACGGGATTATACAAAGAGAACCGACCTGAATTGTTTCACACACCGACCAGCTTTAATAACATTGGAATAAGTGTTTTAAAAATAATTTGTTACAGAGATGTAGAACAAGTCATGTGAAAGGAAGACAACAGCTTTTGTAAATAATTATGTTTATTTAGAACTTTATTGAAGGATATTTTGCCGATGGAGCATGTACCTACCTTTGGTATGTTCCATTTATTACAAAATGAAGTGAAAAACCCCCGCAAATATATAATTTTTTTTGCTATTTTATCCCCTTTTCACAATTAATTACTTACCTCTTGACTATGTATTCACCAAACAGCAACCTCCATCCTGTGAACAGTGCAGCCAGAGACTGCCAGTCAGACATATCATAAGTGCCTACTATTCTAAGTACAGAACCAGCCACCAAATTCCTCCAGATCTTCAGGCAGCACTCGGCGAACCAACGAAGCTATCATCATTGTTCAAATACATAAAAGATTGTAAACTTGTTATTGCACTGTAAAATATTGTATACCTTCAATACACTGTTGTATGAAACACTACATAATATATAAGTATTTTGTTAGATTTCCATAAACTAATGTTACAAGATAGATACAATTACTAATTTAATATGTAAATATTGTATTCAAAGTTGTTATTCTTACAAGATGTTGTCGCTGTAAGACCTTTGTATGTAGTTAGGTGACATTAAATAAAATTATAAATAAAAAATCTCATGTGTTCCATTCACATGAATTTCTCTATATCCCTGCAACAAATTATTCTTAAAAAGCTTATTCTTCTGTTTACTTCATGCCAATCTAGAAAAATTAGCAGAAATTATTTTATTACTTTCTTCCTTGTAAGTAGAAAGGAAATAAGGGAGTAGCATAGATTAAAGCGATACTCAAAAGCTGGTTACTATGTGACTGAAGTTCCTTTGTTTGTATGGACATGAGTTGATAAATTCCTGTATGAGAAAAGTTGATTTTCGATCCTGAAAACAAAAACAAGGAATATCTCAAAAACGATCAACTCCAACAAAAAATTGTATTCAACATAAATTGTGTGTTTTAATGTGCTCTACATTTTTTGTGCGGTAAGTTTTTGTCTATCTCTTACGGTTTAGCAGTTATGCAAAATTCCGTATAATTGACCCAGAATAAAGTAGTCTTCAGAGGCTATTCCCAGAAAATTCAAAACATACTTTTATTTGTCAGGTAAATATCTTTAATATACGATATTTTAATCAAAATCGTTAGAGCTATTTTTAGAAAAATAAAAATTTTCGAAAAAAGTTCCATCTAAAAGGTAGTTTGGGGTGGGGGGATTTTTCTCATAATCTTCGTGTCGTATCCCTGGAAGATTCTAAACTTAAATACCAACACACACACACGGACCTTTTTGTGAAAATGCTTTTTTTGGATATTGGGGACCCTAAAACATATTTCCGGTTAAATCTCGGTATCGAATTTTTGGGTGCAGTGCAATACCTTCTCTATACACTATGTACATAGTGCGTATAGAGAAAGTAAAAAAATTACATTTCAACAGCTTCTTAAACTCCGGCTCAGTTGCATGTAATGTATTAATGTTTCTGTTATGGAGTAGCTACTAGGTAAGTAATGTGAAGGGTTTGGGGAAGTTGATTGGTTTTACCATCACATATCAACAAAGTACAACGTTCATTCCCCTTGTCCCACTAGTTCATCTTTTAATACTGACTACGCCTTCACCTTTCCGGTTGTCTCATCTCTCTAATACATCAGTCAGTGCACCTCCCCCTTGCCCCACACTCGGAGAGCCAGAGAGCTGCATTCCGTGCCTCCACAGAGCATTCATTTGGTTTTGTAAGTTTTTGATTAATCAGTAACCATTTGTGAGCATAGTTGTTTTCTAGCTTGTGATTCCTACTTAAAACCTGAGGAAATAACTAAGGTCACCTGTTTAATACATAGAGACAATAAATAAAGTCTAACAGAATGAGGATGTAAGTTTTACTTTCTCTACACGTGATATGTACATAGTATATAGAGAAGGTATCGTAATGCACCCAAAAATTCGATTCCTAAATTTCACCGGAAATACATTTTGGGTCCTCCTGAATAAAAAAAAAGCATTTTTGGAAAAAGGTCCGTGAGTGTATGTGTGTGTGCTCAAAAACGAAAACACCGTTAAATACCAAACTTAGTTTTTAAGTTTCGTATATTCCAAGGATGCGAAACGAAGATTTACAAAAAAATCCCCCCACCCCCAAACTACCCTTTACATGAAAATAATTTCGAAGATTGTGATTTTCTCAAAAATATCTCTAACGATTTTAAATAAAATCGTTTATATTTAAGATATTTACATGCCAAATAAAATAATGTATATCTTGAATTTTCTGAGAATAGCCTCTAACTGCTGGATGATTTTTATTGAATTTTGCATAACTGGTAAAGCGTAAGAAAAAAACAAAAACTTACTACACAAAAAATGTAGATCACGATATGTATATCTTTTTCGTGGAGTTGATCGTTTTTGAGATATTCCTTGTCATTGGTTTCAGCTTTAAAAACTTATCATTTTCTCATACTGGAATTTGTCAACTCCTGAAATATACAAACCAGGGATCTTCAGTCACATAGCAACCAGCTTTTGACCTCACTTTAACCTATGGTACTCCCTTATTTCGCTTCTACTTACAAGGAAGCAAGTATTAAGACTATTTCTACTATTTTTATTATTATTATTAGTAGTAGTAGTAGTAGTGATAGTAGTAGTAGTGGTAGTAGTAGTAGTAGTAGTAGTAGTAGTAGTAGTAGTAGTAGTAGTAGTAGTATGAAGTAAATAGAAGCATAAATTTTTTTTAACAATAATTTGTTGCAGAGTTAGTCATGGAAATGGAACACATAAGATTTTTTAAAAAAATAATACTATGACTTCCAAAATATTTGTTCATGTACGCTCGAGTGTGCTGATATAATCACAGTGGTTTATGTTGGCACTGAAATGCTTAACTTTCTCTGCCATTCTAACCCGGTTCTAGCAGCCCACTTAGTGTTTGCTTTACTCCCTCTTCACTCCATAGCTTAAAACCTGTCTTCATAGGTTAATGTTTGTGTGCTAGACTTTTGACATCACACCAATACAAGACGCACTCAACCAGGAACTGGTGTGGACCGTCGTTGCGGAGAATGTCTTTCACTCACTCATATGAAATGTTTCTATGCTCCACTCCTTTAGCCACTCACCTAAGCCTGGCCTTTGTCCATTGTCTAATTTAAGTAGTGTGTGCGTTTGCGTGTGTACGTGTGCTGGATTGCTCACCCAGGTTTTGTGTAACAGATAAGAACTTTCTGCCAACATTAAATAAAGATAACCATTACAGGAAACCAAAAGCATTGGCACGTTTCCATGCACTCTACTGTACATTCAAGATTTTACAAACCATAAGCAGTGTTTTTGTAATGCCAACTTTCTATGCATCTAGAACAATTTAATATGTCCGTGCAACCTTTTACTGTCCTCAGTATTGAGGAAATTCTGATACTGTGTACTATAAAGAAATTCCAAAAACGTTATTTTCTTTGCTTCGTTTGTCCGCTGATGTGGATCAGAGAACCCAAGCTACTTTAAAGAAAGTTGTAAATGCATTTAAAAAGTGGTTCACATTAATAGAAATCGAGGGTTTTAAAAGTCAATAGCGTCGTGAAGGAAGATAACATCTGAGGTTATTTCCCAAAATAGGTACACCACTTGTTCACAAAAAGCAAGTTAAATTGTTTTAGTTGCTCCTTTGTTATTGTTTTACAAATCAATTTCGTATGGCAGTCTACTCCCAGTGGTGTTGCGATCATCCTCCGTGGTCTATGAGTAATATGCTAGTCTCTGGTTCCTAAGGTCACGGGTTTAAACTGACGGAGGGCGGTGGATTTTTTCGCGCGTAAAAATCCTTAGTATGGCTTCCTTTAGAAGGGAAATAAAGCCGTTGCTCCCGTGTCGTAGATTTACGGCACATAAAATAACATAAAACTTTCCTCCAGAAAATAAAATTATATGTAAGTATATCAATAACTACACATAGACGATATAATAGTGGTAAAAGGCTTTACTATCGACATTTTTACTTTCTCTACTTCTCTACACGTACTATGTAAATAATGTGTAGAGAATGTATTGCATTGCAACCAAAAATTCGATACCAAGGTTTCACCGGAAATAAAAAAAAAAAAAAAAAAAGGTGTTTTCAGAAAAATGCCCATGTGAATGTCTGTCAATGTGTGTTTCTGTGGGCAGCATAGCTAAAATCGATTAGTCCATTAAATACCAAACTTGGTATTTATGTTCAGTATCTGCCAAGGACTCGACGCGAAGATTTTCAAGAAAATCCACCACCCCCAACTACCCTTTACATGGAAAAAATTTTAGACAATTTTTATTTTATCCAGAAAACGATGTTCATTTTAATATTGTATAGTAAAGATATTTACATGAAAAATAAAATGTTGCATCTTGAATTTTCTGGGAATAGCCTCTGAAGATGTCTTTATTCTGGATGAATTTTACGGTATTTTGCATAACTGGTAAACCATGAGAGATAGATAAAAACTTGCTGAACAAAAAACGTAGATTTCGTTAAAACACATAATTTGTGCATATACTTTTTTCGTGGAGTTGGCAGTTTTTGAGACATTCCTTGTTATTGGTTTCAGATTGAAAAAAACATACTTTTCTTATACGGAAACTCGTCAACTCCTGACCACGCATAGACACGGATTTCAATTCCATAGCAACCACATTTTAAAACATTTAACTATCGGTTTAGCCTAGGACTCCATGGCACAGCTCACTAAGAGCCTTGACCTATCGCCCGGCCGCTGCATCCCCCATCTCGGTCCATGACAGACGTCATGGATGGGGTGCCGTATTGGGGGATGAGACGTGGTCAACACTTCGAATCCCCCGCCCCCGCGGCCAGTTAATGCGGTCCTCACGACCTGGGTTTAATCTGGAGTATTTCCTTGTTTCCATTCTACTTAACAAGAAGCTAAGTAATAAGACCATTTCTGCTAATATTTATCTCTATTAGCATGGAGTATATAGAAGAATAAGCTGTGTTACAGAGAGGTAGAGAAAGTCATGTGAATGGAACACATCAGATTTTTTTTTTAAAATTGAAATCGTTATTTTGTATTAGCACCACATAGGCTTAGATCAAAAGAATTATATTTGTTAATTTTATTTCTCAACATTTATTTGTAAGACACCATACTTTGATTTGGCAATAAGCAGAACACCAATGGCACTGTTAAATTATTTATAACTGGATGTAGGTTTAATAGCTGGCAGAAATGTGCTGGACAGCACTTAAATGTTCCATCTCCATAAATTTGCAAGGCAGTACAAAGTTTTATAACATTTGTTGCAGCTGAAAATCCCACAATTGTCATTAAACAACAAGAATGTCTCACCTGTGTTTAACATAATTTACATCTCTTCGACTGCTGTTTGGGTTTCATCGATAGCCGTGGGTTGCTTGGGATACTGTCGAAATCTCTCTGCAGATATTTCTAAACAAGTTTAAATCCGAAGCTGAGTGTAATCACATCTCCAGGCCTCAGATCATGCTGTATAATTTTGGTTGGTCTAAGGTATAAATCGTCAGCTGCTTGCCGTTTCAAAGAATTTGAAATCGTCTGCCAGTTTAAAATACTCTCAGGATTTTTTTTCGTGATTCTACAGGATTACTTGTTCAATTATGTCCATCGCAGGTGATAATTTGAAGTAGGATTTAATTCTTGCAAGCCCACAGTTTTATTTCATCCTTCAGCTTCTCTTGGAAATACAATTTATGATCATCTATACAACGGCATGGAATTCAGATCATTAAAAGGAAACCTTCTAGGAGTGCGTTTATGGTACTTTTTTGGCATTCGCCAGTTCTGAGAATGAGAGAATACTGGAAAAATCTTCAGCCAGGAAGGACCTCAGTCAGGATTTGAACCGCAATTCTACCGAGTCCAATTTGTACGCCCGTGCATAAATTTTGCCGGATAAAGGTAAAATAAGACTCCACGGATTTAGTATTATTTTTTGTCAAACGTCAAATTAATGAACGATTCATTTCCAGAAAATTGAAGAAATACGAGGGCTGTAAATAAAGTATTGGCAACATTGATAGAACACAATATTTATTGAACTCACAAGTACAATTGCATTACATTCCTTAAATGTAGACACCCACAAATTCCCCGACCTTTTGCCAAATGTAGGGCAGCCGTTGGGGACCGTTGGCAAGGCGATCTCTTTTGATAACTGCGACGGAGCGCTCTACTGCGCGGACTACAGATACTACGTCAGGAAATCGGCGGCTTCGGAGAGTTTCCTTCAACTTCGGAGACACGTTGAGATCACAAGGACTCATGTCTGGTGAGTACGGAGGATGTTCCAAAACCTCCCAATGCCACCGCTGCAATAAGAGCCGGACACTGCGACATGACAACGTGCATTATCATGCAGCACTATGGGGTGATCGTCTCGCAATAAACGTGGACGCTTGCGCCGCATAGCCGGAGGAAGATGTCGTTCCAGAAATCGGCAATAGTAGTAACTGTTGACGGTTTATCCCTCAGACACAGCAAGCGTAAGCATAACCCCCTCGTAGTCGTATGCTACAATCAGCATCAGTTTCACCCGACTGGGTTCCTGTCGAACTTTCTGTGCTGATAGGCTCGTGCCCATGTCTCATCAATGGCGACAATACGCTGCCGAAATTCGTCTCCTTCGTTGCGGTATCTGTCCAGGTGAATGCCAGTCAGTGCATACCGGTGCCGTTTCTGTACCTCAGTGAGTCGATGTGGAATCCAACGGGTCACAATTTTCCTCAGGTGAAGACATATTGTCAGGATATGCCACACAGTTTGATGACTGAGACCAACCTCTGCGGATAACTCCCGCACAGTCCATCGATGGTGCATGGCAACGAGACCACTCACGATGTCCATCTGATCTTGCGGAATGGACGGCGGACCTGTGCGGTGCAAATCCGCAGTCTCAGTCCGACCTGCACGAAACGCCTTGACCCATTGTGCAACCGTCCTGTACGGCAATGCATTCCCGCCACAGGTTTCACGTAATTCTTGATAACATGCTGATGCATTTTTTTCCATGGGCAACCTCGATTTTAATCCACGAACGCTGATCATCTTTGGTAACATGATTTAGAGCGGTGCACTTGACACTGTTCCCTTCAACGCTACACAGCAACAACACTCTCAACTGTCAGCCCGACCAATACACACCACACATCAACACTAGCCACCTGATCGCTCCCATATCCTATTGGCTAATACTCGCTCTCCTATGAATGTGGGGACCATGTTGCCACTACTTACTTTACAACCCTCGTATAAACTATGCTATGTTTAAATAATTTTAGTGATTGCACAATAGTTATTTATGATACAAGAGGCAGAAAAACGTAGCATAGCAAGTGGAGCAATTCTGCGTACAGAATAAAATTGCTTTGAGCACGATTTTTAAGGCAGTCCTGAATATTTAAAGGTATATCATAGATTACAATTAATTTCACGTACTTGATGCTCTGTGCTGCAATGTCAGTTATTGCGTTGCTTGGAGCCAGTGTTGATAACATAATGGGTCACAGAACTACAACAAAAATATGATGTGTTCCATTCACATGACTTTCTCTACTTCTCTGCAACAAATTATTGTTAAAAAGCTTATGATTCTATTTACTCCATGCTAGTCCAGAAAAAATAGCAGAAATAGTCACATTTGCTTCCTTGTAAGTAGGAGCAAAATAAGGGAGTACCATAGGTTAAATTGATAGTCAAAAGCTGGTTGCTTTGTGACTGAAGTTCCTTTGCTTGTATGGACAGGAGTTGGCAAATTCCTGTATAAGAAAAGTATAAGTTTTCAAAGCTGAAAAAACCGAATATTTGAAAAGCGATCAACTCCACGAAAATTTATTTTTGGTATAAATTGTGTGTTTTATCTTGATCTGCAATTTTTGTGTAGTAAATATTTGTCTATCCTTTCAGCAAAATTCAGTAAAATTCATCCAGAATAAAGCGGTCTTCGGAGGCTATTCCCAGAAAATTCAAGATATATATTTTATTTGTCAGGTAACTATCTTTAATATATGATATTTTAATCAAAATCGTTAGAGCCATTTTTAAGAAAATCAATTTTTGAGCTATGCTGTCCACAAATACACAGACACACACACACACGCACACACACACACACGGGCCTTTTTCTGCAAATGCTTTTTTTGGATTCAGGGGGACCCAAAACATGTATTTCTGGTGAAATCTCGGTATCGAATTTTGGGTGCAATACAATACCTTCTCTATACACTATGTATATAGTACGTGTAGAGAAATTAAAAAGTCGTCTGATTCTGCACATTCCATATTGACGACTTTCATATCATCCGCCATTTTATGAATCGATACATTCTATTAGTCAGATGCACGGCCTACTTGAATGATGCCGTGGTCACATTTCGCAAGCTACTTTAGAATGGTATAATTTTATAACAAAGTGACACAAGTTTCTACTTTTAACACTACTGACATCGGATAAAAGCGCTACTTTTGCTAGCTGCTTCTAAAAGCGATTTTTATTAATATCCGACTTGAATGAACAACCCTGTCCTCTCCAAATGGGTAACCAGTCGGCGCTTATGATTCCATACATTAATCTCGAAGTTACTGAAACACGGGAGAACAGAACTTTAAAATAACCCAAGAAGTGGAAAGGAATTTCTAGCTTGTTAATGATTTACTAATTGGAATCCAATACTTCCTGAGAACGGCAGCAGTAACGACGACAAAGGAAGCAGCTGGAACCTGAGAGATAATTAGATGAATATTTCTTGAGGGTCCTCCCAATCGGAGGAATGATCATAGCGGGGTTGGTTCAGATTCCCCTTCACGGATACATCAGAAGGGTCACGCCCTGTGAGAGAATTAATATGTTGCCTGAGGTGCAAGGGGTAGGTCACAGCTGTGGCTTCATGTCGGGTGGGGCACGATTTCATTGGTTATTAATACCGGACGTAATATGTATATGTCCTTTCCATCGGCTGACCAACGAATTCTTTGATGTACAAAACGAAAAAAAGTAAAAATTTAAATCGAAAAGAGATGACTAACATTTTTCTAGAACTTACACTTATTTCGTATTCTGGAGTTCATATGTTTACTTGATTTCATTTCGTCCATTCGTGACACCAAGGGCATGAATTTTGATGAACTAAAAATGTTTTTAAAATGACCACAAGGCCACGCTAACATTTAAAACATCTGATGTGTTCCATTCACATAACTTTCTCTAGCTGCTCCTAATAAAAATAATGCTTATGAAAGATTATTCTTTTATCTCCATCATGTTAATCAGATAAACATTTGAAGAATTGGTCTTATTACTTCTTTTATTGTAAGTAGAAGGGGAGTAGGGGTTATATTATGCTAAACGATAGTCAAACCCTTTAAAAGCCGGTCGCTATGTGAAAAAAATCTGACGTGTTACATTCACATGACTTTTTCTACATCTCTGCAACAAATTATTTTTAAAAAGCTTATGCTTCTTTTTACTTCATGCTAATCGAGAAATAATTAGCAGAAATAGTCTTATTTCTTGCTTCCTTGTAAGTAGAAGAGAAATAATGGAGTAGCATAACATGGAGTATTAGTCAAAAGCTGGTTGCTATGTGACTGAAGTTCCTTTGTTTTTATGGAAGGAGGTGACAAATTTCTGTATGAGAAAAGTATGCTTTTTAAAGCTGAAACCAATAACAAGGAGCATTTCAAAAAAGGATTCAATCCACGAAAAAGATGTACATAGCATGAGTTATGTGTTTAAATGAGCTCTACATTTTTTGTTAAGAAAGTTTTTGTCTATCCCTTACAGTTAACCAGTTATGCAAAATTACGTAAAATTCTTCCAGAATAAAGTAGTCTTCAAAGGCTACTCCCAGAAAACTCAAGATATACATTTTATTTGTCAGGTAAACATCTTTAATATACGATACAAATATTTTAATAAAAACCATCATTTTTGAGAAAATCAAAATGTTTGAAATTTTTTCCTGGTAAATGTTAGTAGGGGAGTGGGGGATTTTCTTGAAAATCTCCGAGTCCCATCCTTGGAAGACACTGAACATAAATACCAAATGTTGTATTTAACGGACTTTACGTTTTTGAGCTATATAGTCCACAGACACACACACACACCACGCACGGACCTTTTTCCAAACATGCTTTTTTTTTTTTGGATTCAGGGACACCCTTAAACATATATTTCCGATGAAATCTCGGAATCGAATTTCTGGGTGCGTTAATTACCTTCTCTATAAGCTATGTACATTGCACGTGTAGAGAAAGTAAAAATTGAGGTTCCGTTCGCTTTGCGTGGTTCGTTTGAGAAAAATATGCTTCTCATAAGATAACTTTATTGTAAAATTGAATACATTGTGGTTGTACATACATCTGAAATTCAAAAAAAAAACACAAAGAAGACATGTGGGTATAGCTTCTTATTCAACGATAAGCCTGAGGATGTTTTGTGGTTAAATTTGTAGGTTCGTGTGACGTTTTGGTTTTGTATTCTCAGCGATGGGTTCAGACGGTAAATGGTCTAGTATTTGCTGAATAGAAGGACTATGGT
This sequence comes from Hymenopus coronatus, assembly GCA_030762935.1. NCBI lineage: Eukaryota > Metazoa > Arthropoda > Insecta > Mantodea > Hymenopodidae > Hymenopus > Hymenopus coronatus. Next base: position 47,428,513 of record CM060886.1, read on the forward strand.
GATGGTTAAAGTGCTTTGAAGACGTGTGTAATTCATGCGGAGGGTCGTCATTACATTCGTGCAGAACTGTATTGCGCCGGTACCACGGCGATCCAACAATCTTAGGCACATATGGTTTGAATTCCTTTGATTTGGCTGGCTGAAGCAGAAGCCTGTATTGAATAACCATATTGCCGAATTGGACAAATTATTGATGTATATGTGAGGTGCTTGTATTGCAATGCTAATGGTGACTTTGTTTGGAGTATATGTTTTAACAGGTGTATTCTATTACGGCATTTAGTCAGTATATCAGCCGAAACAAGGTTTAAAAGGTTTATCCAATGAACGTTGAAGGTAATTATCTATTATTATTATTATTATTATTAATTATTATGTATTAGTGTGGTAAATTCTTTAACAAGACCACAATTAAAATGTTCCCATAGTAACCAAACCTTAGTATGAACATAATTCTTTCGGAGTAAAAAGATAAAAAAAATCTGATGTGTTCCATTCGCATGACTTTCTCTACATCTTTGCAACAAATTATTGTTAAAAAGCTTATGTCTCTATTTACTTCATGCTAATCGAGAAAAAAATTAGCAGAATTACTTGTTTCCTTATAATTAGAAGTGAAATAAGAGAATATAACAGGTTAAAGTGATAGACAAAAGTGACTGAAGTTCCTTTGTTTGCATGGACAGGAGTTGACAAATTCCTGTATGAGAAAAGCATAAGTTTTTTAAAGCTGAAACCAATAACAAATAATATTTCAAAAACGAACAACTCCACGAAAAAAAAATATATATGGCATAAATTGTGTGCTTTATCGTGGTCTACATTTTTTGTGTAGTAAGTTTCTGTATATCTCTTACGGTTTACTAGTTATGCAAAATTCAATAAAAAATCATCTAGAATAAATAGATCTTTTGAGGATATTCCCAGAAAATTCAAGATATACATTTTGTCTGGTAAATGTCTTTAATATTCGATATTTTAATCAAAATTGTTACAGCCATTTTAAGAAAATCCAAATTTTCGAAAAAATTCCCATGTAAATGGTAGTTTGGGATAGGGGGATTTTTCTCAAAATCTTTGTGTCGCATCCCTGGAAGATGCAAAACTTAGATACCAAATTTGGTATTTTAGCGACTTTTCGCTGTTGAGTTTTCGTGTTCACAGACACACGGACACACACATACACACACCCGGACATTTTTGTGAAAATGCTTTTTTTTGGGGGGGGGAATCTAAAACATATATTTTCGGTGAAATCTTGGTATCGAATTTTTGGGTGGAGTGCAATACCTTCTCTATACACTATGTACATAGTACGTGTAGAGAAAGTAAAAATACGAAATGTAATGCTGCCATTTAAAATTGTTATCCGTTTCATCATATCCTGAGAATGGCATTCCTTTAGTTTTCCTTCCCTGCATGAAAATCCAAAATAAGAACCTAAATTATTCTTAAGCGGTAACTATTTCATCATACATATAATGCTTTGGGCATCACAGCTGTCTAGCACACCAGTTTTATCCTTTTCATTTTATCACCTCAATCTGTATTGATTTCTCCTGCTTTCTTATTGCATTCAAATACGGTGTTCATAAATTCTCACCTTTATCTGCTCAACTGAGAAGAAACTAAAATATCGGACTGAACATTCATAACTGGACGTTTATATTCTTATAAATATCTTATAAGTGCATTAGTATATTTTGTAATCCTGTCACAGCTGTCAGGATTTTGTCAATAGAATTTAATTCCCAACTTTTAGTAGAAGCTGTGCAGAAAATTAAAGATGTAAATTGTATTTGGGGTCCAACTTATAGTGCTTAGAGTTCACTAAGTATAAATAATTATGATGACAACTGAATAGGAATGATAAAACAAATTATTAAGGAATATTTTATGATTTCATTCAGCAGTGTTACTAATTTATGAATTTGCACAATTTGAGTTCATTTTGAGAATTTTTATTCTAGTTTTGTTCTACATTTTTTTCTTTTATTTTCTGCTTTATTGACAAAAATAGTTTATCAGTTCTATTTTTCCCTGCGTTACTTTGCCTATGCTAACATTAAAATGTATGTATATTTTCAAAATGCTATTAATACTAAAGCGAATATGTATGAGTACTATACAATTAGAATACTATATTCTTAATTTTAAAACGTTAAAAGTCATACGCCTAGTGATATGCAAGTTTTGGGTCAAATGCAGAACAGAAATTTAAAATCTAATGTGTTCCATTCACATAACTTTCTCCAGCTGTTCAATATACAAACTATTCCTACAAAGATTAATGTTTTATATAATAATTAAAATACCAAATTAAATCGTTTAAATTCGAGATAAACAAAATCCATAATCTATTTTAATATACTCTGATGCACAAGATACAACTAATAAAATTACCTTTAATTAATTATATTATAATCCTTTAAATTTCCTCCACAGATTATCCTTTTATCTACATTATGCTAACCCAGATAAACATTAGCAAAATGTATCTTATTACTTACTTCTTTAGTAAAAGGAAAATAAGGGAACACACTTGGCTAAAGTGATAGTCAAATATTTTATAAGCTGGTCGCTGCGGAAAACAATTGAGGTTCGGTTCACTTTGTATGGCCAGCACTAAAGTAAGAGACATTAAAGGAAGACGGCTTCCTGTTTGAGAAAAATTAGGTAATTTAAAATTGAAACAAAAAACAAGAAATATCTCAAAAACGGTAAACTGCACAAGAAAACGTATATGACATAAATTGTGTGTTTTAAACGAGTTCTAAACTTTTTATGTAGTAAGTTCTTGTGTATCTCTTACCGAAAATTCGGCAAAATTCATCCAGAATAAAGAGATCTTCAGAGCCAGAAAAATCAAAATATACATTTTATTTGTGGTGCAAATATCTTTAATACATGGTATTTTAATCAAAATCGTTAGACGTTTTAAAAAAAATCCAAAAAATGTTCCATGTAAAGGGTAGTCTGAGGAGGTATTTTCTTGACAATCGCCGTGTTGCATCCTTGTAAGATACTGAAAGTAAATACCAAGTTTAGTATGTAACGGTCTTTTCGTTTTTGAGTATGCAGTCCATAAACCCATACGGGTACCTTTTTCTAAAACTGCCTTTTTTGGACTCAGGTGAGCTAAAACATATTTCCGGTGATATTTTGACATCAATTTTTTGAGTACATACAATAGCTTCTTTTGTTACAATGAACATTGTATACACATACTGCTAGTAGAGAAAGAAAAAGATTCGTGATAGTTCTAACTTCAGCATATAAGCAGCGTGGTTAAAAAGTAGCAGAAAACATGTAGTCTGAGAGAGAGGGTGAGAGAGAGAGAGAGAGAGAGAGAGAGAGAGAGAGAGAGAGAGAGAGATATGATAGAGCAGCTGCGAATTATCATATCTGGGAATCAGAATGACCTACTAGGACAGTCATCGGAAATTCGGATCAGTAGAGATAGACACTATGCAACACAGGCAAAGCATAAAAGAACAATGTTGGATGGAAGAATTAGTCTTTCATAAACTCACCTTGAACCGATTTTATTCTTGACCTAGTAACTCTTTCGAACCTTAGGGTGTCCCGAATTATTATTTCTACGTATGCAGTGGAGTTTAAAGAATGGAAAATTTGGTATGACATACTACTAATGAATATGAAAGTTTCAGAACAAACTTTCCATTTCATATAAAACAATCACAGGATACTTATGGGTAATACCGGTCAATAGGTGGGAAATGTATATTAAAATCCTTACTTATTACAAACAAAAATCTCCATTTATAAATCTTTCTTCACTTATTGTGCAACAAACTATTCTTACAGAGGTGTATTCTCCTATAAACTCATGCCTTAAAGTTAGTTGATTAATGATGACACCAAAATGCCGTTCTTTTTGGATGATCAGTGGTAAAAATAAAAAAAAAATCTTATGTGTTCCATTCACATGACTTTCTCTACATCACTGCAACAAATTATTCTATTTACTTCATCTAATGGAGCAAAAATTAGCAGAAATAGCCTTATTACTTGCTTCCTTGTTAGTAGAAGCGAAATAAAGGGGTTCCAATAGGTTAAAGTGATAGTCAAAAGCTGGTTGCTCTGCGACTGAAGTTCCTTTGTTTGTATGGACACGAGTTCACAAACTCTTGTATGAGAAAAGTAAAAGTTTTTATAGCTGAAACCAAAAACAAGGAATATCTCAAAAACAATCAACTCCACGAAAAAAATGTATATAACATGAATTGTGTGTTTTAAGGTGCTCTATATTTGTTACGGTTTAGCAGTTATGCAAAATTCCATAAAATTGACCCAGAATAAAGTAGTCTTCAGAGGCTATTCCTAGAAAATTCAAAATATACATTTTATTTGTCAGGTAAATACGATATTTTAATCAAAATCGTTAGAGCCATTTTTTAGAAAATCAAAATTTTCGAAAAAAGTTCCAAGTAAAGGGTAGTTGGGGGTGGGGGTATTTTTCTCAAAACCTTCGTGTCGCATCGCTGGAAGATATTAAACTTAGATAACAAGTTTGGTACTTTACCGACTTTTTGTTTTTGAGTTATCGTGTTCACAGACACACGGACACACACGGACCTTTTTCTGAAAATACTTTTTTTGGATACAGGGGACCCTAAAACATATATTTCCGGTGAAATCCGGTGAAATATATTTTGGTGAAGTGCAATACCTTCTCTATACACTATGTACCTAGCACGTATAGAGAAAGTAATAAATGATGACTTTTCGTTTGAGAAAAATAAAAGCATTTAAAATGTCACAAACAACGAGGATTGTAAAAGTACCTGACTAAATAGTGTGCTTTATTGAGATCTACATTTTTTATTTTGTAGGCTTTTATCTATCTGTTATGGTTTACCAATTATGCAAAAGTGAGTCAATTTCCAGAAAAATCAAATACTCATTTAGTTTATCATAAAATATCTAAAACATTTAGTATAAAATTAAAATATTCGAAAAATGTTCGATGTAAAGGGTAGTTTCGGATAGGGGGAAATATTGAAAAAGTTTGTGTCGCCTCTTTGTATATTTTAGTATTTAACGGACTTATGGTTTTGCTATTCACAGACACACACATTGACATTCACACATCTACGCGAAGACCTTTTTCTGAAAATACTCTTTTCTTTCGTGGATTCCGGGGATCTTAAAACTTGTATTTCCGGTGAAATGAGGATTTCGAATTTTTGGATGAAGATCAATATCTTTTCTACCTACTAAGTATATTCTCTACACGGAGGAGAAATTAATAAATGAGGAGCAAGCTCATTGTAATCCTTTTCTCCTAATTGTCTATTAAATTAGCAGCGAGATTTTAATTGGATTAATATGTTTATAATTTGATATCACGGCTTTAACTGCTTATTACAGCATGTTTATTTTGAATAGGATGAATGAAAAGAGGTCATTAACTTTTATAAAATGATTAAGAAAGAATCAAGTAAAGATGGAAAGTAAGAGGTCTTCGGAGTATGAATGAATGAATGAATGAATGAATAAGTGTATTTACTGACATAGCAATATCATACATAGAATTTCAACAATCGCACGGGTCCACAGACCGTACGTGCTTTTGAAATACACATTGCAAGCAATATTAAAACAACAACAATAACAAAGAATTAAAAGAGTAAACACGAAAATAAAAAGACAAAGGAAATACACAGTCCAAAGCATTATTAAACAACAATAAAGAATTAAGAGTGAACCCGAAAATAAAAATACAAAGATATTCAAATATAGTAATTTAAATTTACAGCACAGAGTACACGTTCATAAATGCACCCTCTTATAATAGAAAATTACACTTTAAAGACATATATACACATAATATATACAACATATATAAAATTAGTATAAAATTAAAATGACATAATATATATGTATGTAGAACAATGTAGTCACTTTTGTTTAGTTGATCTTATTCCCCCCGCCCTTCTCTATTGGCAGCCTCCTCAGATCTCAGCTGTCTTGCCTTAAGTATAAATTTACCTAGCCCGTCCATGTTTTCCGTGACTGCCAGTAGCGTCCAACATGCTTCTAGCCCTGCATTCGCAGTGGTAAAAAATCGCGGCAAATATTTTTCCCGCCATTCCTCCGTACCCCTACATCTTGCCAAGATGTGAGTCCACGACTCTTCCTCCTCGTCATATAACAGAAGTAAGGATACGAAGATGGAAATAAATATTCGAATGGACTGCAGAGGATCCAAAGAATGGAGGGTGAAGTAGCTAATCAGGGTGAAATGCCTTAAATGTAATGATAGTAGTAATGTTCTTGGATTACTCTTAGTTAAATCAATAATGATAATTTAATGTCAAGTAGAGTGATATCTACTTATTACTGAATATAGAGAAGAAAAAAATACTGATGTATTAGATCCACATTTCTTTCTCTATCAATTCTAACAAAAGCTTATTTTTATATACACTACATATTAATCAAGATAATATCACTTAGTTCCTTATAAGCAGAAGGGAAAACTGGGAATACACTAGGCTTACCTTAAGTTAATAATGCATGTGTCAAATTTATAAAATCTTCAGTATGTGAAATATCTTTTTGAAACTTTTCCAGCTATTATACACAATAATAGTGATTTTTCCCAAGTATCAAAATTATAGATTGTATGGTTGTTTAAATAACAAAGTTTTGTTTTCTAAATTAATTGTTCCAATAAAACTGAAGCACATGATGAATTTGTAAAAATATCTACATAAAAATTGAGCAATTGTTAAGTTTACCTACGCTTCAAAGCTCTTAATTTTCCAAAATTTAATAATTAACTTCTGTAAATTGGACCATTACTTTGATAGAGCGTATGCCCATTTTATTTACTGTACTATTTAGATCCTGTATAAGATTTTGTTAAATAAATTAGTAAACAATTGCATCGTGTGAGCATTTTGAGTGTGCAAAAGTGTGGATAAAAGTTTGCGAGAAAACAGGGTTAAAGTTGGACAAGGCTATTAATATGTTCTTAAACAGTAGAATTCATATTATTTTATTATTTTGTAATTTTTCAGAATTTTGGTCAAGTTTCGCAGATGCTTCACCTTAAATTTAATTTTCTCAATTCTTTTATTTCAATGTTTAGTATTCACTCTGCTTATTATAATTATAGCTTAAACATTTCAGGGGGTGTTCAGGAATTTAGGATTTAAAAATTGTGGTGTGCTAATCAAAAATTAGCTCAAGTGAAATTATTTTCCATCACTGCCATCGAGAAAAATAAAACATAAACAAAACATATGTAACATTTTTCCCTTAAACTAATTGAAATTAATAAATGCCTGAAAAATAATTTCTTTGTCAAATAAACTAAATTTAAAAATTTGCTACGAGTATTGCAGTTCTTTTTGTAAAGAAACTGTAAAACAATTACAGTTTGATGAACTGTAAGAAATACATAAAATTTTACTAAAAACATTGCTCCTAAAAGCACACAAATTATGCTAAATTAATTTGTTTGTGGAGTTAACCATTTCCGAGGTATTCTTTGTTATTGGTTTGACTTTTGAAATATTATTTCTAACAAATTGGAAGTCGTTTATTCATTTTTTTCCTGGTCAGGTAAAGAGAAAGACATTTCAAAACCTTACGTCGCTTATAAGATTCGATTACCCCTGAATCGCACTGTGTTTCCCTATTTCCATTGTACCTACATAGAAATATAAGTGCGCAATAAAATAATTTATCTAGATTAGGATTAAATAGACAGAACAATAGGCTTTAGCAACAGTAATTTGTTGAAGAATGGATACAGAAAGTCATATGAATATAATATCAGATATTTTTATAGGGATATTCGTAGGCTTCGTTCTCAAGCTAACCACCGGAAACCGCGTTATTCAGATTAATTCTGGCAGTTGTTTGGGATGAAGTTTATCTGTCATTAAGAGAAAAAACCAATGTGCTGTGCTGTGCTGTGCTGTGCTGTGATAATTGATGTTATGGCTGAATAATTCTACAGCAGCTTATTACTATATTAGATGTGTGATATATGTTTCTGCAAAAAAAAAAAATCTTATAGGACATACGACGTACATTTCACACATTGTATGCACCTATCTAATTTTAACGTCAATTTAAAAAAAAATCAAGTAATTTTAAAGAAATTAGAAAAAAAAAAAAAAAAAAAAAAAAAAAGAGAAACGTTTCCGTTGTTACGCATTTATTACGATTGTACCGCTTACAAGTACATAACGGACTTTTTTTTTTATGCTCACTAATATTTTAGCCACTAACTTAGAAACGGCACGTTGCAATATCTATGTAACCTGGTTGATCATAAATGACGATGAATGAAATCAGTGAAATGATGCTAAACTAATCTCGGGGTCCATGGAGATTAAAAAGTTACTTCTCGTTCGTCTTCTCAGGATAAGGGAAAACCCCGAGAAAAAAAAACATATCCCCCTAACAAAGATCCTCTTTTCACCACAGGTGGTACGACCGAGCCAGGTGGTTCAGGGGTTTCATCTGTGACCGGCATTCGGGAGGTGGTGAGATCAATTCCCGCGGTCGGTCACTTTGATCCAAGGGTTTTTTCAGGGGTTCTCCCGGGTTCTCGCTAGCATAACGAGTTTTTTTCTGTTCTTTCTTAGTGAAAATATTACTTAATAAGGACGCAGGCAAATGTTGGGGAGGTTTCTTCATTCCCCCGAACTTCCTGTTCTCTTCAGTTCATCTCCATTTCATTCAACCGGTCTCTTTATAGGTGTCAGTGAGGACTACGGCAGTGGCCTTCCGTGGTGGTGACTGCGCTCTGGAAATACAGCTTTCGCCGCTGGGATGGCTTTGGAAGTCGACTGCAGACTCAGGGAGTTGGACAGACCAGGAGAGTGAGATGAACTCCTGGGGATATGTTAGGGAACCTCCTCGGTGGCTCTTTCCCCACCGTCTAGTTTTTTAGCCCCACTTTAAATTAATCTCATCCCTTCCTATCTGGCGTAAAGTAAGCCAATGGCTGCAGTGTGGAATTCTCCATTCGACATCACACACACACACACACACATCATCATCATCCAGAGCGTTACTTACGACCCTCTCTTGATTAAACACTATCGAATAGATAGCTGATATCGAACTTTTAAGCAGAGTGCCATGCTTCCTATACCAGAGGTGACGGTAATATGGACTCGGAGTAACCCAGTTTGCACCGTCACTTGACTCTGAAAGAAGTGAAATATGAATGCAGCTGGAGCGCCGAAAACCACGCAATTTATTTCACTTGCTAGCGAGCCAAGATTACAGAGCTTTGTTCCCGCTAAGCTATGAATGTCATTGCCAACTTGCACTATTTTTCTCTCAGTGCTATTGTTGTGACACGCCGCTCTCTTATCGTCCGTGGGGGTCATGTCGTGTGTTAAAGGTCACGCTTACAATATTTAGCTGCTTCGAGATAGTGTATTGTTTTTGTTGTTCCGTAATCTATTGTCACAGTTGCTGTTTGTGACCTTCCTAACCTATAAGATGCTATCTCTATCTTTCTTGGTCATTTTTATAGCCCTACCCTGTGCGGAATTACCAACTCAGCTCCCTTGTCAGTTCTCTCCAGAAAATACTGACAATCAGCAGTTAAAGAGAAAATATTTATTTTATATAAACACTACAGCATCATGTTACACTTTCATGTGGAATTCTGCACTCAAATCCCTTCGCTAGTATAACGAGTTGTTTCTTTCTTTGAGAAAACATTAATTAATAAAGGTTCAATTAACTTGAATCGCTACGAGGAAAGAATAAAATTAATATCTAGACGATTAGATGAATGTGAAGAATTTTAAAGCAAATAATAATACTATTAAATTACTTATTTTTGATACAAGCCATGTCTAGGAGAGGAATTGGATAAGTAGAGTCAGACTGATACATTCAATGCTAAAGCCGGGATTTAAACCACGGATCTCACGGTCTAGTCGGTAGTTTTAACCACTGAGCTACCATAGATTCATGGTGACACGGCATTAAATTTCTCAACTGACTCTCATGTTTCCCGGTTAACCACAAGGTGATCTCAAATTATTATAGGTACCCAATTGTCTTGTTTTAAATGACACCCCAATGGCGACTTACAATGCCGTAAGTACTTTAAATCCCGGGCTTCATAGTTTAGCCAACTATTAGGTCAATTATTGTTACTTTAATTAGTTTTCACTCACTGACAATAGTAGTATTAATAATGATGATGATAAATAATAATAATAATAATAATAGATTAAAACGATGAAACAAATAAAAGCAAAGACTGTAAGCTTAATGTAATAAACTTCGTAGACAGCTCATAAAACAATCTTTTCTTTTCACATAGACCTAAAATAAATTGAGGATTTAGCTCCATTACGGCCTATACCATTACATGCCCCCTTTTTTTTTTTTTTTTTTTTTTTGGAAACATTTCAAAAGATAGGTCATATTTTTCTCCAACATTCTTAAAAAATATTGGGGATATATTGATTATTCAGTGTTTGTATGAACTAATGAATACGAAATGTCATAAGTTCATTTGCTGTGTATGTTTCAGCATGCCAGAAATAAAAAATAAAATTATTATTGAAATCGGGGAGCTATAACAATGAGTAATACTAATTTAAATGCACATGTGAAGGTTTTACAAGGCTAATATGGATAACAGCCGGATGTTCCAACTCAGTATGTCTGAGTCAGAGTAGTCGCTCACTAAACCACAAACCTTGGAGCTAGCTGCACGAAGTGCCAATAGGTCACTGGCAAAAGTCATAGCACAATGCTTGCTCTTCCTGCCAGTTCGTCCAACAAATAATTCCGTCAAAGAATAGACAGTATACAGAAAGTAAAGCAGAGGGCGGTTCCTTTGATTTGCATGAAGCCACGCATTGCACTCGACGCCATTATGAAACAGAGAAGCGAAACAGTTCATTTTGAGGAATTATACAGGAATCAATTCAATATATAAAAAACATGAATATTCATAACTTCAATATCATTGATGTCCAACAGTTTTATGTGTTAATGCAGGTTTGGTAATTTCATCGATTAAATTAAAGAATCCGAATAGAAGGCATAGGAATAAAATCTTTGTTTTTAATTATTTTTAAAAAGTTCATCTTTTTGCATGTTACATACGATTTTAGTCCAATTAATACGTTAATACATTACGTTTAAAATAATAAAGTACGAACATGAGTAATAAAGTCCTATGCTTGCTCTGTTAAAAGCTATTTATACTGAAGCTGTTCTTCTGTTACTTATCAATTCATAGCTTAAATTTCGCATTTCGTTATAGGTATAAGCGATCGTCAAATGTTTTCAATACCAGTCACTATGTGATGGCTTTGAAATCCCATTCTCTTTGCATTAACACGAAAAAAAAAAAAAAGTAAAACAATTTCCTAGTAAGAAAATGTAAATATCTGAAAAACTTTAATCAATAACAACAAATATATAGGACATGGTTAACTAAAAAACATCCATGACATAAATTGTGGGCTTTAACAAGATATACAGTTTTACTTTCTCTACACGGACTATGAATATAATGTATAGAGGAAATGTTGTATTCCACCCAAAGATTCGATACAGAATTTCGCCGAAATACATGTTTTAGGGTCCCCTAAATCCAAAAAAACATTTTTAGAGAAAGGTCCGTGTGTGTATGTATGTGTGTGTGTGTTTGTCTGTGTGTGTCTGTGGACAACATAGCTCAAAAACGAAAAGACCGTTAAATACCAAATTTAGTATGTATCTTTCAAGGATGCGACACGAAGATTTTCAAGAAAATCCCTTCATTACAAACTACCCTTTACATAGATACATTTTCGAAAATTTGGATTTTCTTAAAAATGGCTCTAACGATTTTGATTAAAATCACGTATATATTAAAGCTATTTGCACCCCGAATAAAATGTATATCTTGAACTTTCTGGGAATAGCTTCTGTAGGCCTCTTTATCTGGATGAATTTTGCATAACTGCTAAGCCGAAAGAGTTGGGCAAAAACTTACTATACAGAAAATGTAGAGAACATTAAAAGTCACAACATACTTATACACATTTTTTCGTGGAATTGATCATTTTTAAGATATTCCTTGTTATTAGTTTTCGCTTTAAAAAACTTATATTTTTCTCATACAGGAATTTGTCAACTCCTGTCTGTACAAACAAAGGAACATCAGTCACATAGCAACCATCTTTTGACTATTACTTTAACCTATGTTACTCTCTTATTTCACTTCCACTTACAAGGAAGCAGGTAATAAGACTATTTCTGTTAATTTTTTCTCGATTGGCATGGAGTAAATAGAAGCATTAGCTTTTTAACAATAATTTGTTGCAGAGATGTAGAGAAAGTCATGTGAGTGGATCACATCATATTTCTATTTTCTGTAATAAAAGTGTGTCTATCTCTTACAGTTTACTAGCTACATAAGTCCTCTCTAATGAAGAGGGTTTCAAAGGCTATTCTCAGAAAATTCAAGATATACATTTCATTTGTCCTGAAAATATATTAATATATTGCATTTTAATCAAAATCATTAAAGCTATTTTTGAGACTTGGTTACCTCTTGTATCCACAACAAAACACGCCCTAGCAACATGCAATGATGCAATCCGCTCTTTAAGAGAACGCAGTACATTTCTTTGAACTGGAGAGAAACATTATTTTAAAAACAACCGAAATGTTTGAAAAGCTGATTTACTTTGTTGTGTTTTTCTTCCATTCAATTAGACTAATTATAATCATTTGTGCATAAACTGCTCTTATTCCTAATTGATAACAGTTAACTCTTAAATAGTAAATACAACTATATTCACTTCTAATATTCTACTTTTGGAAAGCTGAAAAAGCTTAGGTCCAAATGTGTACTTTCATCATTTCTTCAGTTAGGTGCTGAACACCATCGGCCGTCTTTGTTCTGACTATTGTTCAATAAAAAGCACAAACCTATAAGAATTAAGAAGTGGCCTAACTTCTACAGTGCATAATATCTACAACTGTTGAGCTCATCTGAGCAACTAAAACGCACAATTAATAAAATAAACACTTACGGTTGTTGCTAACAGATTCTCTAAGAATTCAAAGTGTTCAAGACGAGTTATTTTATTACAATAATGGCTGCCAAATCTCAGGTACATTTGCTACAAGGCTCCAACAAATTGAAGCTGGAGTAAACGGTACGCTTCGGGATGTGAAAAATCACTGGAAAAAACAATGAAAATCTACAACTGGTTAGGAAATCTATTACAGATCCGGTAATTGGTCTTAGATATTTAAGAATACTGTGGTCGCTGATTACCTTTGTCGTTATAAAGTGATTTTTAATAAATAAAATAAACAATTTATTATCTGAGCGTGTAACATCAACAATATAGACATATATTTCCATTGGTATCAATATGGCATACTTCGCGTATGCGCACTAAATTTTGGCGGACGGATTAAAGTCGAGTTTCCTTTCTGTGTACCAGGGTTGCCAGGTTAGCGGAATCTCCGCTACATTTGACGGATTTTACACACGGTCTACGGGTGAAATTTCGCATTTAGCGGTCAATGGATTTTTTTTAATGAATTTATGCTGTCACAATAATATTCTTTTGTTTCAATCAGTATTATATAATTAGAAACCAGATTTAATGGGAAACGAGTGCAATTTAAACACCCCACTTCCTATTTCAATCATTAAATCTGTACATGGCAAATACCAAATGAAACATGTCCTCTACATATACATGCCTACATGTCTTGTATCGCCCTCCGTGGTGTAATGGTTACAATGAACTTCATATAACCAAGGTCGCGGGTTCAAACCCGGCAGAGGACGATGATTTTTTCTGGTGTAAAAATCCTTAGGAAAGTAGAGCCGTTGGTCCCTGTAGTAGATTTACGGCACGTAAAAGAACCTCAATCCTGATAGAGAGGCCTCTGAGCAAAATTAAGCGGTCTTTCACGCCCAATTTAGAATGGGACGCTGAGAACCACAGTAGTTAAAGAACGTTCATAAGTAACACGTCATTTACATGTTTTATTTACATGTCTTGCGAGGAATTAGTTTATATGTAATGTTGTAAACATACACCCCTGATTATCGTCATATGAATAGGCCATATAATTGTGTATCCGAGTATATGTTATTGATTTGCGTGTTAACACGTATGCCCAACCTTGCTGTATATATTCTAATACACCATTATTATTAACCACTGTAATGTTGAACGCATGATCACAATAAGAATTGGTCTTAATATTCAAGGTAAGTATTGCTATAAATACGAATTGCCAGATGGTATTCTCTGAGAAATCGGCGCCATGAGAGCGTACGTCAGAGTGTCCACCCGAAGAGGGCACAGAAGACATCTTATTGCAGGATGACGGGCCAAATGAATTACTGTTGCTTGACTTACACTAATATGTTTTACCAATTCTAAACTTTAGTTTAACCTGGTTGGTCATATCAGACGATGAATGAAATTGGTGAAATGATGCTAAAATGATCTCGGGGTCCATGGAGCTTAAAGTTACTCGACATTCGTCTGCTCAGGATAAGGGAAATCCCCGAAGAAAACCTTATCCGGGTAACTCACCCTAAGCGAGATTCGAACTCACGACCTGTTGAATATGAGGCAGTCACGCTAATACCACACTACCCAGGCGGGCTATAAACCTTTAATAATAATAATAATAATAATAATAATAATAATAATAATAATCACCATGGACGATTACAAAATTTATTAGAAACTTATCAGTATATTGAAAGTTCACTTTTAAGAATTTTTTTTGATAGTGTTTAACGCCCGCTTTAACTACTAATGGCACCGCAGGCGATGACACTGATGATACACGAATGATGATGGAGCACCGGTGGAATGCGATGGCGGGGGAAACCGGAGTACCCGGAGAAAACCCGCCCCAGCGCCGTTTTGTCCACCACAAATCTCACATGCGGTCGCTTGGGATCGAACCCCGGCCGTCTAGGTGAGAGTCAAGTGGTCTAACCACTCGGCCACGGCGCGGCCACTTTTAAGAAGATGGCGCACAACAAATAATAAACATTTAGCGATTTTGGTGGAATTTTAACTTCAGTTTAACGGAAAAAATATTTAATGTTGGCAACGCTACTGTGTATTCTCTATTCATTGATACACTCGTGACTATAGCTTACCCCTCAATTGCCAGCAGTGTTGCATGTTGCAGTGCGTCTCGAGTTAGTCGCTGCTCTTTTGGTGCTCACCCAAGCCGGAACAGTCTGGATTACAGAATAGACATACAAAATGTAAATAAGCAATGTATATCTTATATGTGCTTGTAGTAATGAAGTTATGTTTTGAAGTAATCATTATAACCTTTGATTTTGGTTGTTCCACATAAAAGGACAAAAGTGTAACTTTGAATTAAAACGTAATTATGAAGCATGTTTTGTCGATTATTTGTTTAGAGAACACATTGTTCCTTTTTTGGGTAAACAAAAGATGCAGTAATATAGCCATTAAAGCTTAAAAGTTAAGTTTTCTTACACTTGCCATTTTATCCCAAAACTCAATAAGGTGCTCTCAAATAACTCCGTTATTACAAAATCCCTATTCGAATTCATTCCCTTATAATATTGATTTTACAATTTAAGCAACTGAACCCCCCCCCCCCACCCACACACACACACACACACACACACACACACACACACACAGGCCTTTTCCCAAGAATCCTTTTTTGGCATTCAGGGGAACCCAAAATATGTATTTCCGGTGAAATCTCGGTATCGAATTTTTGGGTGGAATACAATATCTTCTTTGTACTATATACATAGTGCATGTAGAGAAAATAAAAATGGAAACAAGTTATTTTCTATATTAAAGTCCTGTTTATATTTTTACTATAAATGGTAAACATATAAAGCATTAAGATAAATAATTATCCTTATTTATTTGAAACCAAATGGAGGTATATTACGTTAGTGATAGAATTGAATAAAGCATTCCAATTGAGATGTGTTGATTGAATAAAAGCTGCCAAAGAAGTTAAATTATTCAATTAAAAACAGAAAGGGTAATTTTTAGACTGCCTCCGTGGTCGAGTGGTCAGCGAGCTCACTTCTCACCCAGAGGTCCCGGGTTCGATTCCCGGCTGGGGCGGGGAATTTTTCTTTACCCAGAAGTATTCCCTAAACCCCGCAGAGTCTGGAAGTATGTATGTGAGAGTGAATGTGTGCACCTTTGAGGAAATAAAATAGTTTTTACCCAACGTAAACATACAGACAACGAGTTATTTCTAATTCGAAGCCCCCGATATGACCTTAGATGTTAAAGGGGGCTATATAAATGAAAAAAAAAACTTCTTTTTTAGTCATTTTATTTGTTGACCACTTATAATAATGACTAGACCAATTGATAAATATTTATTTAGTAAAATTAGCGCCCTTGATATTCAATCAAAAGCAATAATGTATAATAAATTCAAATGTTATTCATAAAAGGCCACAAGCTTAAAATAAATCGTGAAGAACAATGCATTTTTTCGGGCGTAAAATCCTTACAATGTCTTCCTTTGGAAGAGAAATAAAGCCGTTGGTTCCGTTTTTGGGATTTACAAAATCACAAGGCCTCTGAGTAAAATTAAGCGAATTTCACGCCCGCCCAGTAAGAATGGGACGCTGAGTACCACAGCATAAATTAAGTTCCATTTCCATCTAAAATAAATCCTCAATTGCTCATCGAACAAATGAACCTACAGTTATTCATTCCTACAATACAGTTCATTTTTGCACAGCGTTACCGCCGTCGTTCCTGTTTCCGGCCGCCCGGTGTATGCTCTTGCCTAACCCCTCCCTCCTGGGACACCCTCGTCAGGCATAGATAAAATAACAGCCTTGGTTCGGTACCAAGTGCCCTCTGTCCATATCCTAATCTTAATATTCCATAGAATTACTCTTTACGTGGAAAAACATTTTTCAAAGTGTCTTTATTTAATAATAATATTTCTGCAAATATTTATGTACCTTAGCATGTTGTCGATAAAACCATAATTTTTGTAAGGTGTTTGTTTGGGAAATAGCTAGAGAAAATCATGTGAATGCAACACATCAGATTTTTACTTTCTCTACACGTACTATGCACATAGTGTATAGAGAAGGTATTCCATTGAACCCAAAAATTCGATACCGAGATTTCACCGGAAATATGTTTTGGGTCTCCTTGAATCCAAAAAAAAAAGCATTTTTGGAAAAAAGGTACGTGTGTGTGCGAGTGTGTGTGTGTGTGTGTGTGTGTGGACAGCATAGCTCAAAAACGAAAAGATCGTTAAATACCAAACTTGGTATTTCTTCCAAGGATGCGACACAAAGGTTTTCAAGAAACTCCTCCCACCCCAACTACCCTTTACATGGAAAAATGTTCGAAAATTTTGATATTCTCAAAAATGGCTGTAACGACTTTGATTAAAATCTCTTATATCCAAGATATTTACATGCCAATTAAAATGTATATCTTCGATTTTCTAGGAACAGCCTCTAAAGACCTTTTTTATTCTGGATGATTTTTATTGAATTTTGCATAACTGATAAACCGTAAGAGATAGGCAAAAACTTACTAAACAAAACATGTAGATCACGATAAAACAGACAATTTATGTCATTTACATTTTTTTCGTGGAGTTGATCGTTTTTTAGAAATTCCTTGTTATTGTTTTCAGCTTTAAAAAGCTTATACCTTTCTTGTACAAGAATTTATCAACTCCTTTCCATACAAACAAAGGAACTTCAATCACATAGCAACCAGCTTTTAACTGTCACTTTAACCAATGGTGTTCCCTTATTTCGCTTCTACTTACAAGGAAGCAAGTAATAAGACTGTTTCTGCTAATTTTTCTCGACTAGTATGAAGTAAATAGAAGCATAAGCTTTTTAACAACAATTTTTTTGCAGAGATGTAGAGAAAGTCATGTGAGTGTAACACATAAGATTTTTTAAGTAAAGGACGGAAAGTAATGTATTGATATAAAAGTTTAATATCGTTAAGAGTGATCGACCATGAAGTTAGCCCGATTTGAATTTCCTCAACATGTGTGGGCCAAACTACGGAACAGTGATTTCAGAAAAGACCACGCCCAAGAAAAGATGAGTTACAAGGATTCAAGAAGGATGGGAAAGTGCAGATCATTTGGTACATCTTTGGAGTTGTGCACTTGAAGTATCTGGCACACAAACTACTAAATGTTATATGTTTTGGAAGATAATTATGCTATTTAGCTTCAAAATGGAATTGGCTAGCTTACCATCAGCATTACATTAAAACAATCTGACGAGCTCCATTTAAATGATGTTCTCTATATCTCTGTAACAGATTACTGTTAATCAGCTTATTATTCTATCTACTTCATGCTAAGCAGATAAACATTAGCAGAAATGGTTCCTAATAAAAGCAAAATAAGGAAATACACTAGGCTAAATCGTCAGTCACTTCTTTTAAAATGTGATTGCTCCGTTTCTTTGCGTGGCCAAGTTCTCGTATGAGAAGTATTTTAAGACTCAAATCGACGACAAGGAATAGCTCGAAAACGGTCAACTCCACGAAAAAAAAATGTATATAACACAAATTATTTATTTTAATGAGCTCTACTTTCTTGTGAAGTAAGTTTTTGTGTAACTCTTACGGTTTACAAATTATGCAAAATTTATTTGTTATGTAAACATCTTTAACGTACAATTTTTTTAATCAAAATTGTTAAAGCCATTTTTTAGACAGTCAAAATTTTCGAAAATTTTATATGTACGGAGGGGGGATTTTCTTGAAAATCTTAGTGTAGCATCCTTGGAAGCTACTGAGCTTAAATACCAAGTTTAGTAGTTAACGGTCTTTTCGGTTTTGAGGTATGCTGCCCACAAACACACACACAAATCAACACACACATACACACATGCAGACAGATAAACACACACGGAGACATTTTTCTAAATTTTTTTTTTATTTTGGATTCAGGGTTTCCTAAAACATTTATTTCCGCAGAAATCTCGGTATCGAATTTTTGGCTGAATTATATCTTCTCTTTACACCATGTACATAGTACGTGCAGAGAAAGTAAAAAGATGTTGAGCTCCTTTTACATGACTTTCTCTATCTCTGTAACTCATCCGTGGTGTAATGGTTAACATGCTAGCTTCATATACCCAAGGTCGTGGGTTCAAATCCTGAGGAAGATGATGGATTTTTTCGGGTGTAAAAATCCTTAACATGGTTTCCTTCGGAAGGGAAGTAAAGCCGTTGGTCCCGTGTCGTAGATTCATGGCACGTAAAAGAACCTCAAGCCTGACAGAGAGGCTTCTGAGCAAAATTAAGCGGTCTTGAACCCCAATTTAGAATAGGACGCTGAGAACCACAGTAGTTAAAAAGCGTCCATAAATAACACGCCATTTACATATTTTTTCTCTGTAACAAATTACTGTTAATCAGTTTGTTCGTCTATCTACTTCATGATAATCAGAAAAAATCTGATGTACTCCATTCACATAAGTTACTCTATATCTCTGCAACAAATTATTGTTAAAAAGTTTATGCTTCTATTTAATTTCTACTATCGAGAAAAAATCAGCAGAAATAGTCTTATTGCTTGCTTCCTTGTAAGTAGAAGCGAAATAAGGGAGTACTATTGGTTAAAGTGATGATCAAAAGTTGGTTGCTATGTGACTGAAGTTCCTTTGTTTGTATGGACTGAAATTGTTTAATTCCTGTATGAGATAAGTGTTATTTTAAAGCTGAAACCAAAAAACAAGGAGTATCTCAAAAATGATCAGCTCCA
This sequence comes from Hymenopus coronatus, assembly GCA_030762935.1. NCBI lineage: Eukaryota > Metazoa > Arthropoda > Insecta > Mantodea > Hymenopodidae > Hymenopus > Hymenopus coronatus. The sequence goes on from CM060886.1 coordinate 47,448,304, forward strand.
CGAAAAAAATGTATATAAGATAAACTGTGTATTTTAAGGTATTCTATATTTTTTGTTTTGTAAGTTTTTGACCATCTCTTACGAATTAGCAGTTATGCAAAATTCCGTAAAATTCATCTAGAATAAAGCGGTCTTCAGAGGTTATTCCCAGAAAATGCAAGATATACATTTTATTTCTCGTGTAAATATCTTTAATATACGAAATTTTAATCAAAATCGTTAGCGCCATTTTTTGAGAAAATCTAAATTTTCAAAAAAAGTTCCATGTAAAGGATAGTTTGGGCTGGGGGGATTTTGCTCAAAATCTTCGTGTCACATCCCTGTAAGATATCAAAATTAAATAATTTGGTATTTTACCGACTTTTCGTTTTTGAGATATCGTGTTCACAGACACACGGACACACACGGACCTTTTTCTGAAAAGTCTTTTTACTTTCTCTATAGGCACTATGTACATAGTGTATAGAGACGGTATTGCACTTCACCCAAAAATTCGATACCAAGATTTCACTGGAAATATATGTTTTAGGGTCCCCTTTATCTAAAACAAAAAAGGACTTTCGGAAAAACGTCCGTGTGTGTGTGTGTGTGTGTGTGTGTGTGTCCGTGTGTCTGTGAACACGACAACTCAAAAACGAAAAGTTGGTAAAATACCAAACTTGGTATTTAAGTTTAGTATCTTCCAGATTTTGAAAGAAATCCCCCCACCTCCAACTACCCTTTACATGGGACTTTTTTCGAAAATTTTGATTTTCTCAAAAATGGCTCTAACGATTTCGATTAAAATATCCAATAATAAAGATATTTACCTGACAAATAAAATGTATATCTTGAATTTTCTGGGAATAACCTGTGAATATTTCTTTATTCTGGATGAATTTTACGAAATTTTGCATAACTGCTAATCTGTAAGAAATAAGCAAAAAGTTAAGACACAAAAAATGTAGAGCATACTAAAATACACAATTTATGCTATATACTTTTTTTTTCGTAGAGTTGATCGTTTTTGACATATTTCTTGTTTTTGGTTTCAGCTATGAAAAACTTATACTTTTTTCATGCAGGAATTTGTCAACTCCTGTCCATACAAACAAAGGAACTTCAGTCACATAGCAACCAGCTTTTTATTATCAGTTTAGCAGAGATGTAGAGAAAGTCATGTGAATGGAAAACATCAGATTCTTTTGGATACAGGGGACCCTAAAATATATATTTCCGGTGAAATCTTAGTATCGAATTGTTGGGTGGAGTGCAATATTGTCTCTCTACACTATGTACACAGTGCGTATAGAGAAAGTAAAAACATTAGCAGAAATGGTCTTGTTACTTAGTTTATAATAAATAGAAGTGAAATAAGGGAATACTCTAGGCTAAACCGACAGTCATAAGTTTTAAAATGTGGTTGCTATGGGATTGAAATCCGTTTCTTTGTGTGGCCAAGTGTTGACAAGTACTCGAATGAGAAAAGTATTTGAAGATTAAAATCGATGACAAGGAACAGCTCGAAAACGATCAACTCCACGAAAAAAAAATGTATATAACATAAATTGTGTGTTTTAAAGTACTCTACATTTTTGTGTGGTAAGTTTTTGTCCATCTCTTACGGTTTAGCAGTTATGCAAAATTCCGTAAAATTCACCCAGAAGTTTGTGGTGGGCGGATTTTTCTCAAAATCTTCGTGTCGCATCCCTGGAAGATACTAAACTTAAATACCAAGTTTGGTATTTTACCGACTTTTCGTTTTTGAGTTATCGTGTTCACAGACCCTCGGACACACTGACACACTGACGGACACACACACACGGACCTTTTCTGAAAATACTTCTTTTTGGATACAGGGGACCCTAAAACATATATTTCCGGTGAAATCTCGGTATCGAATTTTCTGGTGGAGTGCAACACCTTCTCTATACACTATGTACATAGTACGTGTAGAGAAAGTAAAATCCTGGACACAATGGACACTAGCCGCCAAGCTTATGCAAGGAATGTAGAAAACTGTTAACTAAAAATGTATTTGATGTAAATCATGTATTTGAGAGCCCTACGTATTTTGGTCCTTAAAATGTTCTCTTTGCAAGCCTAGCAGAAAGAAAACCGAATAATGACCTTCCATTTGCGAAAAGCATAACTAGGTATGGAAAAATTGAAACTGATAACACGAAATATCTTCAAAATGTTTAACTAAAAATATATTTGACTTTAATTATGTTTTTGACAAGATCTTCATTTTTGGTGTAAAGCTTTTATTTATCTCTTACGACTTATCAGTTATACAAGAATCATCCAGAGTGAAAAGAAATTCAGGGGCTATTTTCTGAGAATTTAAGATATGAATTTCATATGCCATAAAAATATCTTAAACATATGGCATTTGAATAAAATCATTAAAGCATTTTTTTTTATAAAATAATTTTTTTTTGAAAAATGTTCCATGTAAAGTGTAGTTGGGGTGGAGGTTTTCTTAAACTTCTTAATTTGTCTTTTTGGGAGATGAGGAACTTCAATATTAAGTTTAATTTTTCAGTTGCTGTTATAGATAGATTTTTTTTGATTATACTTCTTTTTTAATTATTTTGTCACAGAAACCGTAGTACAGGAGTTGGATAGGTAGAGTCAGACTGAAAAATGCAATGCCATAGCCGGAATTTGAACCACGGATCTCTTGGTACCTAGCTGGTTGCTCTACCACTGAGCTGTCATAAAACATGCCGGCATAACATTGAATCTCTCAACTGACTAACATAATTTGAGATCACCTTTTGGCCTACCGGGAAACATGCGAGTAATTTGAGAGACTCAATGCATGGTAGCTCAGTGGTAGAGCAACCGGCTAGAGACCGTGGCTCAAATCCCGGCTATGGCATTGAATTTTTCAGTCTGACTCTACCTATCCATACTTATTTTTGTTCACGATACCTGAAGACATATATTTCCGGTGAAATTTTTAGGTAGAACACATACTTCCCCCACTAGATACAATAGAGAAAGTAAAAATTCCAAAAAGACAGTTGATAAATGCAAATACATTATAATAACTTTAAGTGGTAGATGGCAATTTCCTTGGACACACACTGTATGTGTATCAAAGCAAAGGACAACAAACAGCAGTCTGAAGATCAGCAGCACTAATGGTTGAGCTGTGCAGCCAAATTGTTGGGGTCAGAGGGAGCAACCTAGAAGAACTTGCCTACATTGATATATGACGAACAGAGACCTCGCTACGACCTCAAGCTCTGTTCGCCTACGTCACTACATTTAGACCACAACAACTAAATTAAATGCGCACTCTCGCCGATTTTCAGGGACCTTATCATCATCTTTTGTCATTATATTTATGGGAAAAATACTAGTACTACTCATATATTTGCTATTAATATTACTACTAAATAAGTAAATAAAACATATTTGTATTTGTCACTTAGCAACTATACTTAAATCTATTTCCAAAACAAATTTTGCAAACTATTTATTCATTTTACAATAATTTATAGACATTTTTACTTTCTCTACACGTATTGTGTAGCTACATAGTGTACAGATAAGATATTGTAATGCACCCAAAAATACGGTTCCGAGATTTCACCGGAAATACATGTTTTGAGACTCCCTGATACCAAAAAAAGCATTTTTACAAATATGTGCGTGTGTGTCCGTGAACAGAAAAGCTTAAAAACAAATTTTTTGTATTTAAGTTTAGTATCTTCCAGGGATACGACACGAGGATCTGAGAAAAATCCCCCCCACCCCAAACTACCATTTACATGGAACTTTGTTCGAAAAGTTCGACAAATAAAATGTATATCTTGAGTTTTCTGGGATGAATTTTACGAAGTATTGCATAACTGCTAAACCGTAGGAGATGGACCAAAACTTACTAAACGAAACATCTAGTGCTCGTTAAAACACACAATTTATGTTATATACATTTTTTTCATGCAGTTGACCGATTTTGAGATATTCTTTGTTTTTGGTTTCAGCTTTAAAAAACTTACACTTTTCTCTTCAGGAATTTGTCAACTCCTGTCCATACAATAACAGGAGCTTCAGTCACATAGTAACTAGCTTTTGACTATCACTTTAACCTATGGTGCTCCCTTATTTCGCTTCTACTTACAAGGAAGCAAGTAATAAGACTATTCTTGCTAATTTTTTTTTCTCTTTAGCATGAAGTAAATAGACGCATAAGCTATGTAGCAATAATTTGTTGAAGAGATGTAGAAAAAGTTATGTGAATGGAACATCAGCTTTTTTTTTTTTTTTTTTTTTGTCTATTACTGTCCCATTACTATTACCACCGCCATCAAACGAGATCGCACCCGGTAATATTTGCGACTCTCATTCGGCAAATCGTGGACTCGATCGCCGACGATCGCGCATTCTCACTTGAGATTTCTCGTGATTGTGCTTATTCTCCATGACCGTCTTTCCCTCATTCCCTTTCATACTATTTCCTTATCTTTCAGGCGTGCTTCTAGGCTCATGGTGTGTGACAGTGCTGGGTGTTGGCGCGCGGATGCATGTGTAATGAAATGCTGCTCTAGGCGTTGAGACGGCGTTATGGTCGTTATCAACGCATTAGCGAGGACATTTGACGACACTCAAAACTCGTGGTGTTGGCGGCTGCACGCCAGGATGAAGAACTGAGTTATAGAACTCCGCACGGCTCTTGTAGCTTGTCTGCCTGCGGCCTACAGCTATCTATGGTTCCTTCATTTCATCCCTTCCTCTTGGGGAGTGTTAAGGCGCAATAGATGTCTATAAGTCGCAGTGTCCTTTGCATTACCTTTATTAGCCTATTATTTCTTCTACACTATTATTACCATAATTTTGCATTTTGTATATTGCAAAAGCACGTACGGTCTATGGTGGCTTAATGTATGATACTGTTATCCCAATAAATACATTTATTCATTAATTTATAATAATTGTACTATTGGTGTGGGTTTGTTTTCAAACTGCTGCTGTTATATTAAGTTAACTATTTTAACTTAATGCATATTTTTTTGAGATTGCATCCATCAGTCTTCCAACATGTAAAGTATTCAGAAGAGCGGAGCTCTCTAAGCACAAAAGCGTCTTCATTTGAGAACTACTCCTGCATTATAGATGGTTATAGGAGTTACGAAATGCCACCCTACGGTTTTGACTCTAATGCCGAAATTACGATGAACCTAAGCAACGTGACTTTACTTAACGCGACGTAACACTAAAGTCTAACATATAGCTACATAGGATTGACTTAAATTGACTTATCGCAACGTAATTTAAGAGTTTGGAGGTGCCAAACTTTGTCTTTCCATTATGTTATGCCACATAGTTACAAGAACTATTCCACGTGAAGCAGTAGATTGATTGGTAAAAATTACCAATCAAGACTAATTTCCGATAATGCTAATTTAAAATGTATCCTAATAGCTTAACAGCATCTCTTATCTTCGCGTTATGTGCAATCACGATAAATAAGGATTTTCTTGAAAATCTTCGTGTCGCAGCCTCGGAAGATAAATACCAAGTATAGTTTTTAACGCCTTTTCGTTTTTGAGCATTGCTGCCCACAGACACACACACACATACACATTGAAATTATTTAAAAAAAACACACACACATGGAAATTATTTTAAAAAAAAAATTATTCAAAGTGTCAAAACATGTATTTCAGGTGAAATCTCGGTATCGAATTTATGCATGCAATAAAATACCTTCTCTATACACTATAAAGAGAGTTCTTTTAGAGAAAGTAACTATTTAAATGTTTTATAGTAAGATTTCCTTTCTCTTAATGCGCTATAGCTTAAAATCTAAAGCAATATATGTAAATCGTGACATTATTATGTGATGTCCTACCACTTAATTGAAGAAAATATACAATTTCACACAAAGTATGTGCAGAGTGTAGTCAACCTTTTGGTGGCGTCCAGGATCTGTCAATCCTAGTATCAAAATGATACACAGCGGCGGCATTCAAAAAAAAATAATATGGTCAATTAAAGGCAATCTAATTTTTTGCGCACTGCTCCTATCGGATAAAATTTATGTAAAAAGGAAAACCTCCACAGCCGAGCATGGTTGGTCCGCAGTTGTTTGAGAACTTGGCTAAAAAAGATTAACCATTAGATTGTTTTTAACTAATGTGTAAGCTATTTGTAAATGCAAGATCTTAGTGAGCGGTCAGCTAAAATTGAATGTGCAAATTTATGCAACATTTTGATGAACGACGCAGCCCTCACACAAGGATGATTTATATCTTATCTCTAACAAGAGAAAATTAAACATAAGCATATGTATACACACGGATTTTGCACTTTTATTATTTACTAGTGATTTTTAGTAACAATTCATTCTTTTGTTGCATTTTTTCCTCTTTCGCATTAAAATAGATTTGTCCAACATTGCAGACAAAGAAATCTGTATCCAACTCCTCTCCTACACTCAGTTAATATAAAAAAAATCTGACGTGCTCCATTCACATGTCTTTCTCTACATCTCTGCAACAAATTATTGTTAAGAAGCTTATGCTTCTATTTACTTCAATTTAATCAAGAAAAAAAGAGCAGAAATACGCTTATTACTTGCTTCCATGTAAGTAGAAGAGAAATAAGGGAGTACAATAGGTTAAATGATACTCAAAAGCTGGTTGCCATGTGGCTGAAGTTCCGTTGTACGGACAAGGGTTGCCGAACTCCTGTATGAGAAAGTATAAGTTTTTAAAGGAAACCAATAATAAGGACCGTGGTCGAGTGGTCAGTGAGCTGACTTCTCACCCGGGGGTCCCGGGTTTAATTTCCGGCTGGTGCGGGGAATTTTTCTCTAAACAGAATCATTCCCTATCCCCCACAGAGTCTGAAAGTTTGTATGCGAGTTTGAATGTGTACGTGTTTGAGTAAAACAAAATGATTTAAATCAACGTAAAAGAACCTACAGACAACGAGTTGTTTCAAGTGGAAAACCTCTGATATGATCTTAGATGTTAAAGGGGGACTACATAAATGAAACAATAAAAAAAAAAAAAAAAAAACAAGGAATATCTCAAAAACGATCAACTCCATGAAAAAAACGTGCATGACATAAATTGTGTGTTTTATCATGATCTACATTTTTTGTGTAGTAAGTTTTTGTCTATCTCTTACGGTTTACCAGTTATGCAAAATTCAATAAAAGTCATCTAGAATAAAACAGTCTTTTGAGGCTATTCCCAGGAAATTCAAGATGTACATTTTATTTGACAAGTAAATATTTTAAATATAAGAGATTTTAATGAAAATCGTTAAAGCCATTTTAAGAAAATAAAAATTTGCGAATTTTTTTTCATTTAAAAGGTAGTTTGGTGTGGGGGGATTTTCTTGAAAATCTTCGTGTCGCATCCTTGGAAGATATAAAACTTAAAATACCAAATTAGGTTTTTAACGATCTCTCCATTTTTGAGCTATGTGTCCACAGACATACAGACACATACGGACCTTTTTCGATTTTTTTTTTTTTTGGATTCAGGGGAATCCAAAACATGTATTTCCGGTGAAATCTCGTTATCGAGTTTTTGAGTGGATTGCAATACCTTCTCTATACACTATGTACATCGTACGTGTAGAGAAAGTAAGTAATGCTAATAGAATGTCGTGTGACCGTTACACATCTGTTTTCCAAACGACTGCTTATTGATACTAAAATACTCTGAAGTGATTGTAGAGTCAGCTTGGTAAGTAGGCGAGCGTGGGTTGCGCATTAAGCAATACGCGTAGGGCAGTGGAATGCAAAAAGCGCTGCAGCAGAATGTCGCCAGCTCACGCGCCGACAGCAGTTCGTGTGGAGCTCGTGTGTGTTTCGCGTGGCCTCTCTCCCACATTGCCCCTGCCTGCCTCGCCGAGTAAGGGCCGTGAGAAACTCGGCATCCACGCAGTTCCCAGGCTCCCTATGGACCAGCCGAGCGTCTTACGTCACCCTCTCGCTGCTATACGCTCTCGAGAAAACATTGCACCGGCATGCCAATGTTACTCCCATTTATACCAGTATCGGTATATACGAATATATACCGGGTGGAAGGGAACTTATTATATTCCTTCTAAGATATACTTCCAAGAACATAACAAAACAAAAAAGTTAATGACATTTGTTTCGAAAAAATAAATCGTTTTTACTCCAAATTGGATGAGTAATTCAACTAGAATGTATGAAGATAATAGTTTGTTACTTGTAATAAGTGTTGCGTAACGTATTTCTGACATTAGTTTCGGTAGTAATTAGTGGATAAAACACAGGGTTTCGAAATAATTTATCACTTAAAAGAATTAAAGGAATATCCAGAGCAGATTTTTCAGACGTGAAGTAACGCGGCAACGTTGCGTTGAGCTTGAACCAGCCTCTGGATGTAAACACATGGGTCGCTTGCAAACACGACGCAGGGTGGTGTAATGTTTTGGGAGATAACCAGTGCAACTGACATTCTGATTGGCCTACACTCGCGCAGTCCTAGAGGCATTTTGTTTATGTACTGACCTAGGGCAAGTGAAACCACACAACCTGCAGCGTAGCCAGCTTGTCTGTGCCCTGTTTTCGACAAAACTAAACTCCGTAGGAAATGGTCAGAGACCAAAACGTAAGATACAAAATGTGTTCCAAATACCCAGATCTATCACTGGTTTAAATTAAATTAATGGCTTCCCTTCCATCCGGTACACATGTAAAGGAAAGGAAGACATGGGATATATAGTTCTCGGATGTATAGGAACAGAACTTTAGAGAAAAGAGTATATTATAAATGAAAAGGGTGACATTAGACAAAAGAGTAGCCTTAATTAAACTTTTTAGCAAAGATAGTAAAAAGGTAGCGTAGTACTTGACCAAAGTTGGGAATAAATAATGGTTGTGTCTATAAAAAGGAAGACAAATGAAACATTAAGTTTATGTGTTGTTTAACAATAAGATTTCCAACATTGTATATGTCTTAAATCCTCATTAGTATCATTATTTATTAATATTATTGTACAAGTATGTAATAATATTATTATAATAATTATTTATCACTAACAATATTATTATTGGTGGTGGTGGTGGTGGTGGTGGTGCGGTGGTGGTGGTGGTGGTGGTGGTAACAGCAAGAAACCAAAAATGTACGATTTAGGTAAATGTAAGGTTTAGTATCTTCCAAATGCAACACGAAGATTTTCAAGAAAACCCCCACTTCACAACTATCTACCCTTTACATGGAAATATTTTCGAACTCTGTGATTTTCGCAAAAATGGCTCTAACGATTTTGATTAAAATCCAATATTAGATTTATTTACGTCCCAAATAAAGGACATATATTGTATTTTCTGGGAATAGCCTCTGAGCACCTGAATGAATTTGGCCGAATTTTGCTTAACTGGTAAGCCGTAAGAGACAGACAAAAACTTACTACACAAAAAATGTAGATCTCGTCGAAAGACATTATTTATGTCCTTTACATATTTGTTGTGGAGGTAACCGTTTCCGAGATATCTCTTGTTATTGGTTTCAATCTCAGACAGGCAGTGTCCACTTTTCTTTTTTTTTTTTTTTTTATTGTTTCATTTATATAGCCCCCTTTAATATCTAAGGTCATATCGGGGGCTTTGCACTTGAAACAACTCGTTAGCTGTAGGTTCTTTTACGTTGGTTTAAATAAATTTATTTTCCTCAAATACACACACATATTCACTCTAACACACATACTTCCAGACTGTGGGGGATAGGGAATAATTCTGGCTAAAGAAAAAGTACCCGCTACAGCCGGGAATCGAACCCGGGACCTCCGGGTAAGAAGCCAGCTCGCTGACCACTCGACCACGGAGGCAATCGTTTTTCTTTTGTTCTACTCCTGGCCAAGCAAAGAAGCAATTTGCAATGACAATCGCATAACGACAGCTTTTAAAACATTTTACTATCGCCTGAGCCTGGTGTATTCGCTTAGTTCTGTTCTACTTATAAGAAACTATGTAATAGGACCATTCTGTTAATGCTTATAGCGATTAGTATGGTGTAGATAGAAGAATAATCTTTTGTAAGAAGTTTGTTTGTAGAGCAGCTAGAGAAAGTCAAGTGAGTGTAACACAAAATTTTTTATTACTTTCTCTGGCCGCATGCAGAATGTACATAGTGGATAGAGAGGGTATATATTCCACCATAAAATTCGATGTCGAGATTCCACTGGAAATATAGGTTTTGGGATCTCCAGAGTCCGAAAAGAGGATTTTAAAAAAGTTTCCGTGAGTGTATGTGTGTATCTGTGGACAGCATAGCTCAAAAATTGAAAACACCATTAAATACCAATATAAAATAAATAACAATATACAAATTAATATACACACAGAATTTATCATCAAATGCAGTTTTCTCCAATCGGAGATTACATAAAGCATTCTAAACAAAAATAAGGATATAAATAGATAATTTCAATTATAAACAATACAAACATTATGGAAAAGTTGGAACTATAAAAAACACTATCATATATATATATGTGTGTGTGTGTGTGTGTGTGTGTAGTAGTGACCTTTAAAATAAACGAATTTTTGTGTTTGAAGATATCAATTTAACTAGCATACAAATTAATTTCGAAATCATGAGGAAACAAAGCTTGGTTTCATATTTTATTTATTTGAAAAACATCCCCCCACTCCAAACTACCCTTTACATGGAACTTTTTTCGAAAATTTAGATTTTCTAAAAAATAGTTCTAACGATTTTTATTAAAATAACTTATATTAAGGATATTTACCTGACAAACAAAATGCATATTTTGAATTTTCTGGGAATAGCCTCTAAAGACTACTTTATTCTAAGTGAATCTTACGGAATTTTGCATAACTGCTAAACCGTAAGATGTAGATAAAAACTCACCACACAAGAAATGTAGAGCACGTTAAAACTCACAATTTATGTTATATACATTTTTTTCGTGGAGTTGATTGTTTTTTAAGATATCCCTTGCTTTTCATTTCAGCTTTAAGAAACGCTTTTCTCATACAGGAGTTTCTCAACACCTGTCCATACAAAGAAAGAAATTTCAGTGACATGGCAACCAACTTTAGACTATCACTTTAACCTATGGTACTCCCTTATTTCTCCTCTACTTACAAGGGAGCAAGTAATAAGACTAATTCTGCTAATTTTTACTCGATTAGTATGAAGTAAATAGACTTTTAACAATAATTTGTTGCAGAGCAGTAGAGAAAGTCATGTGAATGGAGCACATCAGATTTTTTTTTCATTGTTCGTGAAGTGAGCCCTTCATGTAAGTTTTTTATAATATAAAGTGAATAAATGAAAACAGCAGTCTATTTCCCCACATAATTTTTAATAGATTGCTCTGTGTCGAGTTCCCAGGGTTTTGGCTTCTCAACCCAGAATTTTATTTTTTCAGAGTCTGGAATTATCATGAGGGAGTGATTAATGTCAAACATGATACAGCCAACTGAAGAAACCCTAGAATTTAGCCTTGGAGTAAGAGATCAAAGTATTATTGTGCAATACAATTGGAATTAATATAAGAAAATAATGACACATGCTGTTAGAAGAAATCAATTAATGCAGTGTATTTTATGAAATACATTTTATAGTAGAGTGAAAGGATATTAGAGTAAATGATTGGGGCTAGATAATTTTAATTATATCTCACTATAGTCTGGTTAGTATAAATATATGTTCGAAAATATAAATAAAATAATTTTTTGCTGGCTACCAGTGCACATTTTTCTAGATACCAGTAGTAGTTATTGTATTTCTTAAATGTTTAGATGTGCTTATGTAGGTAAATAACTGGTTACCAGTTTAAGTTGAAATTATTGTTTTATGTTCTATGGGAAATTATTTCAGTTTTGTTTTATGTTATCCTATATTATATGTCTATTTTCTATACAATTTTCTTATTTTATAATACGTATTATTTTAATATCTGAAAATAATTATGTATGATAAACATTGAAATGTGCTAAATAAATAATAAGGTTTTCAATACACATCCTTGCTTTACTTTTATTTTACGTTATTCTATATTATGTGGTCGTCTCCTTAGCGCGGTGGTAGCTACCAAGCGGGAAACCTTGGTTCGATTCCCAGTACCGGTGTGGGAAGTTTTCCCCCGCTGGGAGACCTGGTCCGGGGTGCACTCAGCCTCGTGAGGTCCCTGGGGGGGGGCATTTGAGGAGCTACTTGATGGAGAAGTAGCGGCTCCAGGTCATGAGGACCGCATTAACCAACCGAGGCGCTAACCACGTCTAACCCTCCAATACTGTACCCCATCCGTGAGGGACGCAGGGGACGCAGTGGCCGGGCGGCAGGCCAAGGTTCCTTGTGAACTGTCGTGCCATGGATTTATTATATATTATATGTCTATTTTCTATAGTATTTTCTTATTTATAAGACAAATTATTTTAATATCACTAAAATAATTATGTATGATAAAAATTGAATGTGCTAAATAAATTATAACATTTTTAATGCACATCCTGGTACAGGGAACTAATGTCAGGATGTATTACGGATTTTATTTTTTTTATGTATTTATTTATTTTTAGTTCGGCGAGCCATAATACTCCTAGTTACCTCTCAAACCAAAGCCCCTGATATGAACAAAGAAGTTAAATGGCTATCTATAATAATGAAACAAACAGAAAGAAAGAATAGAGAGCGGAAAAGAGAGAAGGAAGGAAAGAAAGAAAGGAAAGAAAGTGTTATCTATTCACTACCAACTCACATTATCCCTTATGCGCAGTATGTATACCTTAAATGCCTGGAAATGTGTCATTAGCATGCTAAACAATATGAACGTTACTAAACGCAAGTTGCGAAAATAATGCCCAACAGTCTCATTACAAGTTGAGTTTTAGTTGTAATGACAGTATACTTTCTCTGTGTAGCCATTGTAGTTCCTATGTACAAAATATAACGATGCAGTTTTTTACAATAGTTGTTATCTTTCGTGCTTTGTTAAATACTAATTGCATACTTTATATGCTATATTTTACTGTTATCCTGGGAAAGAATTCTAAAGGGAGTTTTGTAAAAAGGAATTTGAGAAATTGTCTGACAATGCAAGAGAGAAATGAAAACACAAAATAAGCTCTTTCATTATATAGAATAATATCAAAGGTTGCATTTAAGAGATGAATAAGTACCAAGGCTGCTTTGTTTTCGAGAAGAGAGCCTCGGAGACCAACTTAAAAAGGAGATACAGTTAATCGTTTCCTGGGGTAGATAAAACCACTCAAGAGGTTCTGAGAAGAAGGGATGCTTTCAGTTCTCCCCCATAGCTAGCCCTAAACAAATGAGTAACTTCCGTCCCAGAGACGCCCCCCCCCTACGCATTCGTTCAAAAAAGCTTATAAAGAAACTGCTGCTTGAAATACATACTTGCCCACTGTTTTCATTGAAATTCTTTTAAATATGCATATAAAACCTCCTCTAAGATTAAAAAACGTGTTATCCTCAGAATTGTAAATGTTGCTTCTCCCGTTGTTTGATATAGATTGGATGATGTGTTTTCTTTGACTAATGATGAGGTGAAATGAGTAAAGTGTATACCTGATTAGGACGAAACATCAAACTAACCCAAAGAAAGAAACTAAATAATTGGCACCAGTTCTTAATGGGTCTGGAAGTTGTAAAGCAGATGTAGTTTACAGAATAATGCAGGATAGAGGAGCAGTAAAAAAGTTTAATGGGGTATTATAGAGTAAGGCAATAACAATGGAAATAAAAAAGAGAATTTTTCAGGTCATAGTAGAAGAAAGTGCATATATTGACATATGGAATAGAAGACTGTAGTTTTCAGAAAAGCAAGATACAAGCAATTGGAATGATGGAATAAGGAGAGGAGCCAGCGTATGTGTGTCTGTGAAGAGCATAAGTCGAAAACGAAAGGTCTGTTAAATACCAACATTACTATTTAAATGCTCCATTTTCTTAGGATGCAACACGAATAAAATATCCTCATTTAATACTAGTTTTATATGGAAAAGTATTAAATGAAACACCGGCGTTGTCCGTGGTTTGAAGATTTATACCTACAATATTGTGTCATTTAGCAAGAGAATTCAGAAAATATGCCCCATCGTACCGAAAAATTTCAAAATTGCCTCTAATCAAACATGTTTCTACTCTCTTCCATTGCGATGGTTTTGAGTGTTTCTATTCTTTAAACAATAAATGGAACATCATAGCTTTGTTTAGAAAAAATACTTATAAATCAAGTCCTTTCATGCAGAATGGTCTCCAAATTGCCCCTACCTGAAAATGTTCCATTTTTCTGTTTCAGTTGGACAGTGTTATTGCCACCATTCCTAAAAGGAACAGAGAAAACAACCTTTGGTTTATATTTAGGAGAAGTGTTGATAAAGCATCCTCATATTAACTCTCTGAACAGTTTTCTGTCCTTCAGGGTTTGAGATGTCACCTCTAAAGTGTTTAATCTTATCCTAAAATTAAGGACTTGCAAATTTGGTCCAACGGGCATTGGTGTAGAAGCCTTAAGAGGCATACTGCAACAAATGGAACACTTAACGTAACACAGAATGTTAGACTTGTAACAGAAAATAGTCGAGTCACAGAGTTCATTTCACTGTTAGTGCTCGTCACTCACTTGATTGGGCCGTGCCATGGCTGGGGGGTTAGATCACTCGCCTCTCATCTACACGGCCCGATCCCAAGCAACTGCATGTGAGATTTGTGGTGGACAAAGCGGCGCAGCGGCGGGTTTTCTCCGGGTTCTCCGGTTTCCCCCGCCGCTTCATCTTCCTTCCATGTACCACCAGTGTCATCGACTGCGGTGCCACAAGTAATAAAAGCGGGCGTTAAAAATTACAACAAAAAAAGTGGGGGCTTACTTGACTGACTTTTAGCTCTTGCACTCCCGTTCGGCCCTCGTCAGCTTCTTAAATAGTCCTATAGCCGAACTCCGGAATTCCCAGTCCTCGAAATTACGGGAAATTTCGTTTCATTAATCCAGAGATAGATTCTTCTCAAGATAAAGATTAACTTTCGGGACTGTTTTGCAACGAAGCAACACGAAGGCCTTGCTTGCCCGCTATTATGTTCATTCCAGTTATTGTTAGAGCAGGTCAGGCCCGGTCCGTTCAATTGAGTGGAGAGTAACGCTCGTGATCGTAACAATAAATACATTCCGACGTTTATAAACAAAGTTAATAAAAATGTGAAATTTGACTATCTTTTGTGAGCTATGAAACTACCGTGCAACGCCGGGCATTTCAGTTGGTTGTATATATTTTGCTGTCAGTTGCGTATACTTTTAGTAAGCTTTTGTAAATCTTTATGGTTTCCAGATTACTTAAACGTTCAATGAATCTTTAATAAACATTTATATAAAATTTAAACCAAAATATTTAATTATTATGACAGCATCTGGAAATAATGATAGACTGATCAAAGTGGTTAGTGATGTTTTTTAGAAGATAAAGAAGATATTTTACTGAAGGATTGTTTGAAGTGTGAATAATTGTATTAAAATATTTGCCTGGTTTTCTTCAAAGTTTTAAATTGTGCTGATGTGAGGACTTAACAAGCAATGTGCCATCCTTACAAGGATGATGGCAGTTTATGCTGGCTAAAGTCAGGCATGTTTTCCTTTGTCTAACAATATTTTTTTTCAGTGGTGTTAAAATAACTTTCTCGGTGAACATTTTCATTGTTTAAATTTTATATTGAATGCAGTAATTCTTCTTAGGTAAGAAATAGTGATTATGAAAGTAATCCCCCAGGACTATTTCATTTTAAATCAAAATGAGCCAAAAGTCACAAAATTATAGTTTACACATTTTCTGTGTCGAAATTTAAAATTCTAAAACTACGGACTTATTCGTATAATACAACTATTTTTAAAAAGTCTGATATGATCCATTCACATGACTTTCTATACATCTCTGCAACAAATTATTGCTAAAAAGCTTATGCTTCTTTTCTTTATGCTAATCGAGAAAAAATTAGCAGAAATTGTCTTATAACTTGCTTCCATGCAAGTAGGAGGAAAATAAGGGACTAGCATAGGCTAAAGTATTATTCAAAAGTTTGTTGCTATGTGACTGAAGTTCCTTTGTTTGTATGTGCAGGAGTTGACAAAGAGTATGAGAAAAGTATAAGTTTCTTAAAGCTGAAACCAATAACAAAGAATATCTCAAAAACGATCGACTCCACGAAAAAATGTATATACCCAACATAAATCGTGTGCTTCAACGAGCTCTACATTTTTTGTTAAGTATTTTTTCTTAATCTCTTACGGTTTGCCAGTTGTAGAAAGTTCTTAAAATTCATCCAGAATAAAGTAGTCTTCAGAGGTTATTCCCAGAAAATAACAAGTTTGGTATTCAACGGTCTTTTCGTTTTTGAGCTATGTTGTCCACAGACACACATGCACACATACTCACCACACACGGATATTTTTCCAAAAATGTGTTTTTTTTTTATTTTCTCTATACGTACTATGTACATAATGTATATAGAGGAGGTACCGATACCGAGATTTCACCGGAAATATATGTTTTAGGGTCCCCTTAATCCAAAAAGAGTATTTTCAGAAAAATGTCCATGTGTGTGTGTGTGTGTGTGTTTGTCCGTGTGTCAGTGCGTCCGTGTGTCTGTGAACACGATAACTCAAAAACGAAAAGTCGGTAAAATACCAAACTTGGTATTTAAATTTAGTATCTTCCAGGGATGCGACACGTAGATTGTGAGAAAAATCTCCCCACCCCAAACTACCCTTTACATGGAACTTTTTTCGAAAATTCTGATTTTCTAAAAAATGGCTCTAACGATTTTGATTAAAATAGCTTATATTAAAGACATTTACCTGAAAAATAAAATGTATATTTTGAATTTTCTTGGAATAGCCTCTAAAGATTATTCTGGGTCAATTTTACGGAATTTTGCATAACTGCTAAACCCAAAGAGATGGAAAAAGAACTTACCACACAACAAATATAGAGCACTTTAAAACACACAATTTATGTTGTATACTTTTTTTTCGTGTAGTTGATTGTTTTTTAAATATACCTTGTTTTGGTTTCAGCTATAAAAAACTTATATTTTTCTCATTCAGGACTTTGTGAACTCGTGTCCACACAAACAAAGGAACTTCAGTCACATGGTAACCAGCTTTTGACTATCACTTTAACTTGTGGTACCCCCTTATTTCGCTTCTAATAACAAGGAAGCAAGTAATAAGACTATTTCTGCTATTTTTTTCTCGATTAGATGAAGTAAATAGAGTAATTTGTTGAGGAGATGTAGAGAAAGTCATGTGAATGGAACACATCAGAGCTTTTTATTCAGGCGGACCCAAAACAACTATTTCCGGTGAAATCTTGGAATCGAATTTTTGGGTGGAATGCAATAACTTCTGTATACACTAAGTACATACTACGTGTAGAGAAAGTAAAAATATAAAGTCACTTTAAGAACAAATTAATAAGCTCGCAAGCTGAGCCTCCATTAGGTTGGCGGGTCAACACGGCGCCCCAGAAAAATATGCATGTAATGAATATGGACACACTTCTAAGTCGAATACTTCAAGAAGAGTAGATGCACTATCCTCTCTACTGACCTAGTGGTAGAGAAATAGACTCTTAAAGCATCAGTGTAAGAAAGAAGTCCTAGTCATGATCGTAATCCAATCTGCTTCAAACGGAAATTGCTGCTTCATTGGGATAAGGTGAATTAGTTATTATTGTTTACTGCGGTTTCAAAATAAAATAGAAGGTTGCTCTACCATAACCTGCCACCTAATTCCTTAACTAAGGCAAATATTACACATTTTTATAATGTATTTAAACATTTAAAACGTTTCCTAGAAATATTATTGTAAAAATAAACGTAACTAAGGTTACTAAATACTAATTACTAAAACATTCTTAAAACAAATATGTTAATATTAACTAAAATGTTTACATGTAATCCTTAAATAAAAATCAGATGTGTTCCATTCTCATGATTTTCTCTATATCACTGCAACAAATTATACTATTTACTTCATCTAATGAACAAAAATTAGCAGAAATAGTTTTATTACTTGCTTCCTTGTTAGTAGAATAAGGGTGCCATAGGTTAAAGTGATAGTCAAAAGCTGGTTGCTCTGCGACTGAAGTTCCTTTGTTTGTATGGACACGAGTTCACAAAGTCCTGTAGCTGAAACCAAAAACAAGGAATATCTCAAAAACAACCAACTCCACGAAAAAAATGTATATGACATAAATTGTGTGCTTTAAGGTGCTCTACATTTGTTGTGTGGTAAGTTTTTGTCCATCTCCTACGGTTTAGTAGTTATGCAAAATTCCGTAAAATTGACCCAAAATAAAGTAGTCTTCTGAGACTATTCCCAGAAAATTCAAAATATACATTTTATTTGTCAGGTAAATATCTTTAGTATACGATATTTTAATCAAAATCGTTAGAGCCATTTTTTAAAAAATCAAAAATTTCGAAAAAAGTTCCATGTAAAGGGTAAACGGTGGGGGGATTTTTTTCAAAATCTTCGTGTCGCATCCCTGGAAGATACTAAACTTAAATACCAAGTTTGGTATTTTACCGACTTTTCGTTTTTGAGTTATCGTGTTCACAGACACACGAACACGCGGACCTTTTTCTGAAAATACATTTTTGGATACAGGAGACCTTAAAACATATATTTCCGGCGAAATCTCGGTATCGAATTTTTTGGTGGAGTGCAATACCTTCTCTATACACTATATACATAGGAAGTATAGAGAAAGTAAGATGTGCTCCATTCACAAGACTTTCTCTACGCCTCTGCAAAAATTTATTATTATTAATAAGCCTATTCTTCTGTGTATTTCATGCTAATCGAGATAGACATTAGCACAAACGGTCTTAGTACTTAGTTCCGTATATGTAGAAGAGAAATAAGAGAATACATTAGCTACGTCGACAGCCTAATGTTTTAAAATGTGGTTGTTATGGTATAGAAATCCGTTTCTTTGCGTGCCCAGGTGTTGACAAGTTCCCCTGAAATCAATGATAAGGAATATCTTCAAGAAGTTCAACTCTACTAAAAAATGTATAAAACATAACTTGTGTGTTTTAACAAGCTCTATATTTTTTGTTAAGTAAGTTTTTGTCTATCTCTTACGGTCTACCAGTTATGCAAAATGCGTCCGGAATAAACAGGTCTTCAGAGGCTACTCCCAGAAAATTCAAGATACACATTTATTTGTTTTGTAAATATCTTTTATATACGATATTTTAATTAAAACCGCTGGAGCTATTCTTGAGAAAATCAAACTTTTTGAAAAATATTCCATATAAAAGTTACATGGGCGTGGGGCGATTTTCTTGAAAATCTTTGTGTCGCATCCTTGGTAGATACCAAGCTTAAAATACCAATTTTGGTATTTAACGGTCTTTTCGTTATTGAGCTATGCTGCCACAGACACACACACACACATAGACACTCCAACGGTCATTTTTATCAAAATGTTTTTTGGATGCAGGCGGTCTCAAAACATTTAATTGCGGGGAAATCTCGGTATCGAATTTTTGGGTGCATTTATAATACCTTCTCTATACACTGTGTACATAGTACGTGTAGAAAAAGTAATAAAAGACTGCACTATCATAACCTGCCACCCAATTTCTTAAATTAAGGCGTATATAACAAATCTTTATAATTTATTTACAAATTTAAAACATTTCTTAGAACCATTATTCTATATATAAATTTATCTAATATAACTAATTACTAATTATTAAAACATTCTTAAAACACATATATTAACATTAACTAAAATGTTTGTATGTAATACTTAAATCAAAATATATTAATTTTTTATCATGATGTCAAATACAATTATAATTCAAATAACATGACCTACTACCCAGTATTTGACGTTAGTGTTTATCCCTTCGTGCGGTAAAAGAGTTATAGAACTCAACGGGGTTATTTTAAGTAAAACCGTTAAGTGGGGATCTGGCTGGGGATCTCTTGCTTATCATTTTAGACGGTGAGAGGGTTGCGATTATTGTAAGGGGTAAAACGGAGGTCTCGCTCGCCAATTCTGCTTTGTGGTTTTAATACAAGATAATCCCGAAAAGTTCTACAATTCTTTTTAAGGTATGAATGGATATAGGCAAACGCCAAATAAGGAGAAGTGGACCACCTGGTATATGCCAATTATTTCTTTTATTATTAAAATACATTTTTATTTATGGCTTAAACAACTTAAAACACATGAAGGTGTTATTATTTATATTTATAGGAATATTTTTTAAAAATCTCTCATGTTCCTAAATTATAAATGTAATGTGTAATTTATCAATAATTCTTCATTTATTTTGAAAGGCGTAGGTTTCGGCTTCCTCCATTGATGAGGTTGCCACAAGGACAAAGCATATCAAACAAATGAACAAAAAATCTGATGTGTTCCATTCACATAACTTTTTCTACAACTCCGCAATAGATTATTTTTAAAAAAATTATGCTTCTATTTACTTCATGCTAATCGAGAAAAAAATTAGCAGAAATAGTCTTATTACTTGCTTAGTTGTAAGTAGAAGCGAAATAAGATGGCACAATAGATTAAAGTGATAGTTAAAAGTTGGTTGCTATGTGACTGATGTTCTTTTGTTAGTATGGACAGGAGTTGAAAAGCGCACAAGTTTTTCGAAGGTGAAATCAAAAACAAGGAATATCTCAAAAAAGATCAATTCCATGAACAAAATGTACGTAACATAAATTGTGTGTTTTAATGTGCTCTACATTCCGTAAAATTCATCCAGAATAAAGTAATCTTCATAGGATATTCACAGAAAATTCAAGACATACATATTATTTGTCATGTAAATATCTTTAATATATGATATTTTAATCAAAATCGTTAGAGCCATTTTTGAGAAAATCAAAAGTCTCGTAAAAAGTTCCATGTAAGGGTAGCTGGGGGTCGGGGGATTTTTCTCAAAATCTTCCTGTCGCATCCCTGGAAGATACTACACTTAAATACTATGTTTGGTATTATACTGACTTTTCATTTTTGAGTTGTGTTCACAGACACACGTATACACGGACACATACATGAAAATGTTTTTTGTTTTTTTTTGGATACAGGGGACCCTAAAACATATATTTCTGGTGAAATCTCGGTATCGAATTTTTGGGTGGAGTGCAATACCTGCTCTATGCACTATGTACATAGTATGTATATAGAAAGTAATAAAATATTATGAATTGTGTGTAACATAAAAATTCAAGTATTAAATTCAACAATGAATAATTATCAAAAAATTGAATTAGTAAAATAGTAGTTGTATAAAAGATTTATAGGTTATAATTACTTATAGACAATCATTAATCTATATAAATGATTATACAAATGGTTTTTAGAAATATGTAGGGAACCTTTTAAAGCTGCAATGACAATGTTATATATAAAATGATTATTTAAGCCGAACTGTCTACAAAATTAAACAAAGCAAAAAGGGGTGTTTGTTACTTTTTTCTTTTCCCAAAACTTTTACGTTTAATTAAAGTAAAACTATAAAAATAAACATGTTTAAAAATAAAAGTATATATTGTATACTGGAATGCAGTATAAAATATCTGGTAAGTAGTTATATCTAATCTAATATTTTCCTATTTGGCCATCTGAATCTGGTTGCAAACATTGTACCGGTATCCAATACATTATATCGAGGAAAAACAGTTTAATGGTACTGTAATAAAAAATAATAAATAAGACTGGCGTACAACTGTATGGCAAATTACAATATTCGCACTCTGTATAGGACAACTGTGTTAGAAAAGTAACAACGTCTTGACAATTTACAGAAATGAACAAAAAGTTTAAGAAGCGCTGTAGAAACCGGTACAAAAATATCAAAACAAGGCAATAAAACAATAAAAGGGAGGAAAACTTCTGCTAATCCTCGTAGTTTGAGCTAAAAGCGGGCAATATACCTATACAAAAGATAAGGTGTTAGACAGAACTCCCTTGAATAAGTTTAGAACAGACAAATGCCAGTTGGAACGGGTCTTAATGGCCTTGCGGTCACAGGAACAATCTATAGGTACCATCTTTGTGACTTTAATAGCTCTATTCAGTGACGACATGTTCAACCAAGACACTCTTTTATGACTTTTCTTTATTTTTTTTTTTTTTTTTTTTTTTTTTTGTTTAGCATAACTTTTTAACCTTGTTGGTCACACCGGACGATGAACGTTATCGGTGAAATGGTGCTCAAGTGATCAAATCAGTGCGAGGTCCATGGATCTTATAGTTACAAGACATTTGCCCTAGGTGAGATTCGAACTGGTGAACTCTTGAATGTGAGGCAGGCATGCTATGCCCACGCTACTGAGGCAGGGTTTTACGGTGTCACACCTACGATTATCCCTTATTATTTTTATTATTAATTATGTTTTTAATATATTATTCATATTTGCTCTGCTAGTTGGGTTCTTCGGTCGAGCTAATATCTCTTAACAGGGTGTAAACGGTAAGAGGAAAGTATTTCAGAGTTGTAACTATTTATAACTATTAGTTTGAGTATTTTATATAAACTGTTACCAATAATATTCACAATTTATATACAATTTGTAACTTTCGGAGATCCTTGCTGAAACTATATTAAAACGCGTTCACTTACAAATGAAACTTAAATCTCGCGTATCACATTTCTTACGTAAATAATCTGTAGAGAATAACTGGATGTACAACTACCTACAGATGAACTGATTTGTGCAGTAAAAGGCACGAACTGTATCACAATTTGAGTCTCTGTAGAATATATGCCCTTGTTCTGCCTAAGCATTAAAGCTGTAAACAATAGCAACCATTCTACTATTTCACATAGGCTGCTAGGCTCAAGAACATTCTTTTAAGCATTTCACCCTAACTCCTTGGTTATTGTCCACAAAAACCTTGCGAAAGATTTTTCTTTTATGACCCATTACAATTACAGCCATCTCGTCTCTCTTATAACAAAGTTTATGCAACATCCCGTAACTATATCATCTTATTTCTATATTACATACATATGTCCATATAACATTTTGTTTATTAATTATTTATATCTTCTTATATTCATTAGTACTACCTCAGTTGCGCGACCTTTACACATGATTTATTTATCACATTCTTATGACATTTTCAAATTATTGAGGATTATTACATAAGAATATTACATAAGAATAATACATATAATAGTATAAAACAAATGCACGCGTTTGAGTA
Source organism: Hymenopus coronatus (assembly GCA_030762935.1). Taxonomy (NCBI): domain Eukaryota; kingdom Metazoa; phylum Arthropoda; class Insecta; order Mantodea; family Hymenopodidae; genus Hymenopus; species Hymenopus coronatus. Next base: position 47,471,513 of record CM060886.1, read on the forward strand.
AAAATAAAGTAATGAAAAAATAACATTTAAATGTTGACAATCGCCAAAAGCAAATTGAGGTAACTGGTTTACTTATTAGTAATATTGATTTATAAAAAATATGATGTGCCACATTCTCATAAACTTCTCTATCTCTGTTACAGCAAACTATTCTTATAAAATGTTATTTTTTATCTAATTCATGCTTGTGTAGACAAACAATGACAGAAATTGTTTTATTACAATATTATTACCTTGTACCAAAAGAATAAGGAAATACAAAGGCTAAAGCGATACTTAAATTTTCTATAAGTCGGTGGCTATGTGATGGTATTGAAATCCCATTCTCTTTGCTGGCCAGGATGAAAAAACATAAAAATGTGAATAACGACTTCTCATTTGAGAAAACTGTAAGTATTGGAAAATTTAAACTTACAACAAACAATATCTAGGAAGTGACTCAACAAATCTAGAGAGCTAAATTTTTCATAGTAAGTTCTTATCTACCTCTTATGGGTAGTTCATCAGCTAAATTCAACAGAATGAAGGCGACTTTAAGTTATTTTTAGGAAATTCAAATTACACTTTACAAGCTATTGTCTTGTAAATATATCTTTAATACATTTATTTTTATCAAAATAAGCTAATTTTGAGAAGATCAAAATTATAAAAAAAAAATGTTGCATGTAAATGGTAGTTTGGGGAGGGGGATTATCTTTAAATCTTCGTGTCACATTTTGGAAATATTGAAAACTTAAATATCAAGTTTAATATAAAATAGACCTTCGTTTCCAAGTTACGATGTTCACAAACACACATACGTTTTCCTAATTTTTTTTTCAGGGGCCCTAAAATGAGCGTTTTCAGTGAAATCTCGATATCAAATTGCATAAATGCCTTCTCTAATTATGTACTGTGTACGGAAAAGAGAAATTAAAAATACGCTGAAATATTTATTTTTAATGTTGATTTCCTACGGATTATTCTGTGCCGGTAATACAAAGAACCAAGGTCATAGAGCCAGTTTTCATCACCTAACTGTTGAACTGCTGAATTTTTTTTATGTCTATGAAAAGTGAGTGTCATCTCATTTATCAGAATATAGAAAAGCTAGATCATACTATTTTCCTTGTTCAACAACCGCAGTTCTGAATAATAATAATAATAATAATAATAATAATAATAATAATAATAATAATAATAATCAGCATCATAAAATAGTATTAATAAAGGTTCTTCAATTAAGCCCATACACTTCTTTTTATCGTCACTAAGGCCCATACAGTTGGGAGAACTCGCATTACCAATTAATTCGAGGGTCGGCTGATACGTCCCGGGCCTCTCAATGTAAACAGCATTTAAAATGTATTTTTTGCTTTATTTCTCAACATAATCTACAGAAAGGTTAATACATTTGTCATAATGGTGTTCTAATTTAATTAAACCATCTCTGTGGTACGATTAATCAAGATCTTCAAAATAACTGTTTACCGCATCAATGACCTCCTCCTTTCTGTAATATCTGCGGCCTCCAAGAAATTGTTTGAGGTTTGGGAATAGGTAGTAGTCACTGGGTGCAAGATCTTGCGAATAGGTGTATGTTCAAGCAATTCCAACTTTAATTTGCACATTTTTCGCATTGCAATGTCTGAATGGTGGGCCGGAGCATTGTCGTGATGAAAGAAGATTCCTTTTTTTTTTGCCAAATGAGGTCTTTTTCTTTTCACCTCATCACTCAAACGTTGCAGTAAGCTTGCATAGTAGTCACCAGTGATACTCTTATCCTTTTCCAAGAAATCAGTAACAATAAGTCCCTGTGCATCCCAGAAAACACTCTCCATAACCTTGTAAGCCGACAAAATTGAATTGGCCTTTTTTGGAGTTGGTTCACCTGGCCAATTCACTGTTTTGGCTGTGATTTACTTTTTGGAGTGTAGTGATGTATCCAAGTTTCATCCATGGTAATAAGCCGTCTCAAAAATTCACTGGGATTTTTACGGTAGAGCTCCACATTCTTAACAGAAACAGTTTTCTTTGCAACTTTGGATCAGGTGTCAACAAACGCGGCACCCTTCTTGCACAAACCTGTGAAAGCCCAAAACGTTACTTAAAATATTACCTGCGCGTTCTTTTGATATGTTGACAGCTTCTGTTATCTCAATCAATTTTAATCTGCAGTCTTCCAGCACTAAACGACGAATTTTTTTCAATGATCTCTGGAGTTGTCATTTCTACAGGGCGTCCAGAGCGAGGCTCATCACTAGTGCTCGTACGTCCCATTTTAAAGTGTGCAACCCTCCTTTTAATCATTAAATATGAAGGGGCAGATTTTTTCAATGTACTGTCTGTCCATTTCCTCCCTGCGTTCTTTAGGCGTTAAGCCTTTCACATGGAAGCATTTAATCACTGCTCGTTTTTCCAAACCCTCCATTTTCGTGAAAACTCTCAAGTTGTCTTGTTTAAAATGCTGTCATTCGAAAACTACACAGACCTGTAACTATGGATACAAGTTAGTCTAGAGTTAAGCTATACGATGCTACCGTCTAGCTGGCCTAGTGGCGCCATATCTGTGTGAGGCCCGGGACTTATCAGCCGATCCTCGTACACTACTTGGAGGAAAACAGGCACTCTCACACGGACTTTTTTTTTTTTTTTTTTTTAAACAGTCCCTGGGTCTGGTCAGGAATCCGGCGCTGTATCCCCTATTTACATTCCCCCCTGTATGATTACTGGTTTTACTGTTCCTTTTACACAAACATATACACATTGCACAAACATATAACACCCATGCCCAAGGCGGGACTCGAACCCACGGACTGGGTCCAGTTAAAATCCAACGTGTGCTACAATTTCCACAAGCGTGTTTGTTAAAATCCTACATAACGTTTAATAACAAGCTGCGGCAGGAGGCTAGAAATGACTTTGAAAATACCTGTACAAGCTCTTCAACAATGCATGTTTGGAAACACAATGGAGAATATTCGAAATCGAGAAGGCACTGGAAATTTTTTTTTTTTTTTGGTAGTATTTAACGCCCGCGTTAACTACTTATGGCACTGCAGGCCATCATTATGATGATACATGAATGAAAATGGGGCACCGATGGAATGCCATGGCGAGGGAAGCCGGAGAACCTGGAGAAAACCTGCCCCAGCGCCGCTTCGTCCACCACAAATCTCACATGCGGTCGCTTGGGATCGAACCCGGGCATTCATTGAGAGAAATTTATATGGACCTAACCTGGCAGCTGTTCATATGACATCACTAGGGCCCTATTAGGTTATGAAGTATGCATGCAAATATGTTCTTAAAAACTTGAAAATATGCCAATAAACATTTACTTAAAATATACTTTGTCTGTAAAACTCTTCACTATAAACAAAGGTAGACGAAACTGAACTTATAATTACTGTTGAGAAGTAGAAACTTCTGATACACTGTCCAAAAGAAGCAACGAATTACAGTTCTCTACACCAAAGGGTTATATTGGTGCATACTTAAACGATGCTAACTGGTTTGCAGTAAAAGGCAATTGATGTAAGTTAATTGAGTGTTTCTATTTGCAACATCTCTAATTTTACATTATCTATTCATACCCAGGATGTTTACTTTCTCTACACGAACTATGTACATAGTGTATAGAGAAGGTATTGTATAGCAGCCAAAAATTCGATCCCGAGATTTCACTGTGAATACATGTTTTGGGTCCCCTGAATCTAGAAAAGAATTTTTAGAAAAAGGTCAGTGTTTGTGAGTGTGTGTGTGTATGTGTATGTGGACAGCATAGCACAAAAAGAAAGGACTGTTAATACCAAACTTAGTATTTAAGTTTGGTATCTTCCAAGGATGCGACACGAAGATTTTCAAGAAAATCCCCCCCACTCCAAACTTCCCTTTACATGGAAAAATTTCGAAAATATTGTTCTTCTCAAAAAAAGTTCTAACAATTTTGATTAAAATCTCTTATACTTAAGATATTTACATGCCAAATAAAATGCATACCTTGAATTTTCTGGGAATAGCTCTTTATTCTGGATGATTTTTATTGAATTTTGCATAACTGGTAAACCGTAAGAGATAGACAAAAACGTACTACACAAGTTCATGTGATCACGATAAAACACACAATTTATATTATATACATTTTTTTTTTCGGATTTGGTCATTTTTAAAATATTCCATGTTATTGGTTTTAAAATACTTCAACTTTTCTCATATGGGAGCCTGTCAACGCTTGGCCACTCGAAGAAACGGATTTCAATTTTGTAGCAACTACATTTTAAAACATTTGACTGTCGGTTTAGCCTAGTATAGTCCCTTATTTCTTATATAATTATAAAGAAACTAAGTAATAAGACCGTTTCTGCTGAAGTTTTAGTATTAAATAGACAGAAGAAAAAGCTTATTAACAATAATTTGTTACAGAGATTGTAAGAATCAATGTAATACAGCTTCACTTTGTTCTTAAATATTTTCCCTATTTTACAGGAAATAGAACTTGACTTGGATATTTTTGTTGAAACACTTTGAATGCTTTATTTAAAGCTATGCTTTCTGTTTCTAAGGAGGTAATAGCTTTAGGTAGCCCAGAAAATTTACATACAGTAAAACAAGATCAGCTTCCAATTCACAGCTAGGCAATAAATTTTGGGATGTATGACTGGATGCAGCATCACTAGGTTCTAAGGAGTTAACAACATTTTTGGCTGCTGTAGATACTCTGCATAGCATCAAACTATGTTCCCCATCTTGTTACTATTGGTTCAGAAGAAGTGGAACTGATGGTGAACTTAAGTAACTGAACCTTTGTTGGAACTTTAAAAAAAAAAAAAACCTTTTTTTACCACACCCACTAATTAAGTAAATTCTGCAGTATTTGTTCACAAATTCAGGGGAGTGAGTGCCGAAGCACTTAAAGGCATTAAATTAGTGAAAATACTTCTCATTGTGTGTCCTTATTTAATCATGTAGTTGGCGCCATCTTTGACCAATAAAAGCATCCTATTATATTTAATTTCATTTGACCATAAAAATTTAGAATAATAAATTACAGATTGAGATATTATTACTTTATTTGTGACTTCAAAATATATAACATTAACAAAATATGACAGACACTGTTTACTCCTGGTTATTAAGGGCACCAACAATTTATATTTGTAATAAATGTATTCTCAGAATCTGTTGTTTCATTTATCGATTCAAATATACTGATGTTCCGGTTTATCTCACATTCCTGATTCAACATTGGTGACATAATTTTTTCGTAATGTGCTTTCGTCAGGTATATAGTTAGCTTATGTTAAGTCATATCAGATGATGAATGAAATCGGAGAAATGATGTTCAAATGATCTCGAGTTCCATGGAGCCTAAAGTTACTCGACATTTGTTTTCTCAGGGGAAAAAAAACTTATCCGAATAACATACCCTAAGCGAGATTCGAACTCGCAACATCTTGAGTGTGACGTGGACACGCTATCCCCACAGCACGAACGTATGTATAATGTACATAGTGGGTACAGAAGCTATTACATTCCACACAAAAATTACACATAGAGATTTCACCGGAAATACTTGTTTAGGGTCCCCTGTATAACAATGAATTTTTGGAAGAAGGTGCGTAACTTGGTATTTAAGTTTAGTATCTTCCAAGGATTTACCAAGTGGGAGACCTGGGTTCCATTCCCGGTACCGGCGTGGGGATTTTTTCCCCCGGTGGGAGCCCTGGCCCGGGGTGCACTCAGCCTCGTGAGGTCCCTGGGGGAGGGGGCCAAAAGAGGAGCTACTTGATGGAGATGTAGCGGCTCCAGGTCATGAGGGCCCCATTAACCGGCGGGGAGGTTCGAGGCGCTGACCATGTTTCACCCTCACCCTCGCTCTGTCTTAGACCGAGATGGGGGAAGCAGCGGCCGGGCGGTAGGCCAAGGTTCCTTCCAAGGATGTGACACGAGGAATTTGACGAAAATCTCCCCACCCTAAACTACCCCTTACATGGAAAAAATGTCTAAAATGGCTTAAACGATTTTAATTGAAATGCCGTATATTAAATATGTTTACATGACAAATAAAATACAATCTTGAATTTTCTGAAAATAACCTCTGAAGACTCTTTATTCTGGATGGCTTTTGCATAATTGGTAAACCGTAAGAAGTAGATAAAAACTGACTACGCAAAAATATAGACCTCCTTAAAACACACAATTTATGTCATATACATTTTTTCCCTGAAGTTGATCATTTTCGAGATATTCCTTATTATTAGCTTCATTGCTTATACTTTTCACCAACGGGAATTTGTCAATTCATGAACATACTAACAAACGAATTTCAATCACAGAGCAACAGCTTTTAAAACATTTGACTATCGCTTTAGCCTAGTGTATTCCTTTATTTCCCTTCTACTTACAAGGAACCAAGTAATATGACCATTTCTATTTTTTTCTGATTATCTGTATTAGAAAAAGTGGAGAAATGGATCGGTTTTTGTAAGAATAATCTGTTGCAAAATAGCAACTTTTGGGAACCTTTGTTAGAACCCTTGGGTATTCAAATAGAATGTATATTTATCTGTATTTCCTTACTTTGGGATCTATAGTTATTTCAAGTTCTTATAGTATCCCAGTTTCCTATCATACTATTTCATAAGATAGCGTTTTCTCAAAACTACATTTTCACAATTTCAAAATGTTCCAAGAGTCTCAGTTTTGGTTTAACTACAACTAAACTTTCTCGGAATATGCAGAAGTACCTATTGTAATATTTTAAGGAAATCTCATTAAACTTGATTTGCAAATATAAATGACTTATTTTTCTTTCTCTACTTAGTACATAGTACATAGAGAAAGTATTGCATTCCACACAAAAATAAGATACCGAGATTTCTCCGAAAATACAGACTTTAGGGTTTCCTATATTTAAAAAAAGGATTTTAGAAAAACCTTCGCATGTGTATGTGTGTGGGGGCGTGTGTGTGCGTGCTTGCGTGTGTGTGCGTGCTTGCGTGTGTGAGTGTGTGCATGAGTCAACTTGTTTCCGTATGTCTCTTTACATGATAACTCAAAAACGATTAGTCTGTTAGATACACATTTTATATTTAAATTCAGTGTCTAGTATCTTCTAAGGATTCAACAAAGGTTTCCAAAAAAATCCCAAACAGCCTAATTCAACCTTAAAATGGACAAATTGTTGAACAATTACATTTTCACAAAAATGGTTCTAACGATTTGATTAAAATACCGTATATATAGATACATGAAAAATAAAATGTATATCTCGAATTTTCTGGGAATGTAGTCCTCTTCATTCTGAATGATTTTTATATAACTGTTAAACCACAAGAGATAGACAAAAATTTACTATAAAAATGTAGAAATTGTTAAAACACACAATATATGGCAGACATTTTTTTTTATGTAATTGACCATTTCCGAGATATTCTTGTTATTAGTTTCACTTTTGAAACATCTACTTACAACGTTTCTCTTACGGGAATTTGTGAACTCCTGGGCATACAAAGAAATGAATTTCAGTGTCATAGCAATCAGCTTTTAAAAAAAATGATTATCGCTTAAACCTAGTGTAAACCCTTCTACCTTTAAGGAACTACTTCATCCTAAAGTTTATCTCCATTTGGATGAAGTTGATAGAAAAACAACTTTTACTTTCTCTAGCTCGCAAGTACATTGTACATAATAGATATAGAAGGCATTGTATCACACCAAAAATTCCGATCTTGATATTTCACCGGAAATATGTGTTTCGGGGTCCCCTGAGTCAAAAAATATTTAGAAAAAATATGTACGTGTATGTCAGTCTATCTGTGTGTCTGTGGACAGCATAGCTCAAAAATGAAAAGACCGTTAAATACCAAACTCGATATTTATTAGGTTTAGCATCTTCCGAGGTTACGACACAAAGATTTTCAAGAAAATTCCCCCACCACAAACTACCCTTTATATGGAAAATTTTTCAAAAATTTTGATTTTCTAAAAAATGGCTTCAACGATTTTGATTAAAACCGTATATTAAAGTAATTTACATACCATATAAAACGTATATCTTGAATTTTCAGGGAATAGCCTCTAAATACTTGTTTTATTGTTAATGAATTTTGCTGAATTTTGCGTTAATGGTAAACCTTAAGTAATAGACAAAAACTTACTACACAAAAAATGTAGATCTCGTTAAAACACATAATTTATGTGATATATATTTTTTTCGTGGAATTGACCATTGCTGTGATATGTTTTATTATTGTTTTCAAATTTAAAATAATTTTCTCCTGGCTCTGCATAGAAACGGATTTCAACCACATGGCAACCAGATTTTAACAGATTTGACATTCGTTTTAGCTAGTATGTTCCCTTTATTTTGTTTCTACTTTTAAGGAATCAAGTAATTAAGAAAACATCTGCTAATGTTTATCACGATTATCATAAAGTAGGTAGAAACATATGCTTTTTAACAATAACTATTTACAGCGATGTAGAGGAAGTCGTGTGAATGGAATACATAAGATTTTTAAGTTAGTAATTCCCTAGATGTTAACCACTTTTCAACCTTCGTAGTTTTTCTACATGATCAGGAGATTGAGAACCTTGAGTACAACATTTTATTGCTCGCCTTTGTCCATATTTTTCGAAGGGACTTGGCACAGCAGCAATTGATTTACTGAGCGTGAAACTTAATCTCATGGTGGTTAAGGAGTTGGAAGTGAACCAAGTACGACCAGCTCTGGGTCAGCCGGTCAATGTTTTCTGGACCGAGTGTAAGCCGGCATGCGCCAAGCGAGCCGTGATTGGTCAGCTGGGGAAAACAACGGCAAGACGGACCGCATTCCAGTCTCCCTCCTCCACAGCAATGCGTGGTGGGAGGACAAGAAGACGGATTCACGGTGCACTGCCGGTAGACACTACAGCAACTCCCCAATCACGCTTCCACGTGCCGCACGCTGCCGAGTAGCTCTGTACAAACAAGGAATTTAGTATTCCGCTATAGAGTTGGTTGAGCGATTCATACGGTTCGTTCATCCAAAATGAATCGATTCATACGATTCGTTCACGATTCATTAATCATCGTCATGCCTTTTCTGTGTTTGACTTATATTATACATGGGGATTGTAGTCATATGGTAGCTCCTTTAGCATAAAAAACAGTAATTTATATAAAAAACGTTATACTCTTTTCCATTTCCTCCATTACTCGAAGGAAAAACTTCTAGTCTAAAATTAACACCTAAACTTCGACTGCATGGTGGTATTTGTGTAATGTTAATACGCAGATAATTATTATTCATCACTGTCGTGGTTGCGCGCCACTAAGTCGTGTAATTTTTATAAATACGCTATTATAAGGCAACGCTAGTACCCAAAATAATTATTATTTTCTTCAGGAATAATAGAGGTAATTTTAATGTATTATTTTTTTTTGTAGAGTTTAACGCCCGCTTTTACTACATTTGGCACCGCAGACGATGACACTGGTGATACATGGAATGAAGATGGAGCACCGGTGAAATGCAATGGCGCGGGAAACCGGAGAACTCGAAGAAAACCCGCCCCTGCGCCGCTTTGTCCACCACAAATCTCACATGCGGTTGCTTGGGATTGAACCCGGGTCATCTATGTGACAATGCATTAGAATAGTATGTTACAATACCTATTATGTTGGAGTCTAATTGCTTTATTTGTCGTAAAATTTTGTTTCTGAAGTTATATATCTTGCTAATGTAGTGACGATTTGGCTGTGTATATGTTGCATTTAGGATACTGCAATAAATATATATATATATATATATATATATATATATATATATATATATATATATAACAGTTGTAAATTCTAACGCTTACTTTCATATGTGCAATAACTCATCTCTAAACAATATGAAGACGCTCGTGGCGATTTCGGCAATGATTGGCAGTGTTCGTTTTCTTAGGTATACTGAACATTATATGTAGATAATATATATATTTTTATATTATATATAAATGCATGTAATTTATATATTTTATTTTATATATGTTATATATCTATATATTCTTATATTTAGCCTCATGGCCTCAGTACTATTTATTTTCTCACAGTAAAATAATATTTATAAATCCCTGTAAACATCATCCTGCGCACTCGGCAGTTTTCGTCGGAGCTCGGCTTGGTACTTCGAAAGGTGGAAGCAAAAGAAAAACCAACCTCAATACCTAATCACGATTCTTCAAATCTGCGATTCTTTTTTAACGACGATACCTGCTAAGGTTGACTAGATTAGTGCTATTCTTTTTGAACGACGATTCATGTTGAAATTAGCACGATTCTTACGATTCTTTTTGAACGACGATTCATGTTGAGACTAGCACGATTCTCTAGATTCTTTTTGAACCACGATTCATGCCAAGATTGACACATTCATGCGATTCTCTCCTTGTAGTCGTTCATATGAACGATTCGTCCATGAATCGCCCCATGTCTATTCCGCTAGTTACCGTTTCAATGAAAATTCCAACACATGTAAACGAAAATGTACCACCTTGTCAGTGAAATGACTTCAAATCAATTCAGTTGGAGTATTTAGGTACCTTCGTGCCAGGAATGTTTAGGGAGATTCCCTCTTCAGCCTAGTTTGGCTTTTAATGTTGTGTTTCGGAGAGATCTCTTGCATTTATTTTGTTTATTGTAGCGGCATCATGTCATTCTGGGTGTTATACAGGGTTACTACAAAAGAAATAGACAACTTCAACTACCTGTAAAACAAAAACTATTAGAGATAGCAACCTATTATTTTGGAGGTATGTTGAGAAACTCTCAAAGTTTTGTTTGTTACTATTGGTAATGCTGTAGTGTTTTTTGTGTAGTTGCAGAAGCTGAAATGGCGGAAAATCCTGTGGAAAAGGCATATTGCGTGTTGGAATTTGCTAGAACGCAATCAGCAACTGTTGTCCAACGACATTTTAGAACACTATGTTATTACTCCTTGGTTACTTTACTGTGAAGATAAAATGTCGTTGCGGTTTTGTTTTCGGCAGTGGATTTTTCATATGGCAACGAGTTGTTTAATTTTGAGTTAATAACCTGTTTTAGGAACGACAATTTTTTGAAGTAACCAAGGAAAATGTTATAGTTTTTATACTTCTCCTTCTGACTTCGTCGGGAAAGGAGGTCCTCGAGACACTAAGTCTGAGGGATAACATTTCCTCATCAGACTGGAAGATTAAGGCGATAAAAGAATTTGTTGCTTCGAAGTAATATTACGTCGGAGAATAGATCCGTTACAATTTTCGACGAAATAGTTTATTTTTTACGTAGAATTGAGAAAATCATTGTCCGAAACATCTTATTTCGAGCTAGAAGGCAAAGATATATAGTAAAGTTAATATTTTCGACGGGAATAGAGAAATTTCGTTGGGAATAAAGGAAAGTAGATTATCTTTCAAATTTGAAACTGTGTTGAAAGGTTTTGAATAAATGTGAATTGTGTTTTAAAGAATAGAGAATGTTATTCTTTACTCCAAGTAAATCGCTGCACCATGTACGCGTCCTGGGTAAAATATATCTCAAGAAGTGCTCTACTGATTGGTCTGGTCGCGGGCTAGCAGCGCGTTTTAATTTCTGCTGCACAGGTTTTGTTTATTCCTTTCTCTACACCTCTAAGTACATAATGTATAGATAACATATTGCATTTAATCCAAATTTCGATACCCAGATTTCACCGGCAGTATATGTACTGAGGTCCCCCGAGTAAAAAAAAATTAGAAAACAGTCCGTGTGTCTGAGTGTGTATGTGTGTGTGTCTGACTGTGCATGGACAGCATAACTAAAATACGAAAATGCAATTAAATGCCAAATTTGGTATTTAAGTTGAATATATTCCAAGTATGCGACATGATTTTCAAGAAAATCCCCCACCCCAAACTATCCTTTACATGCAACAATTTATGAAAATTGTATTTTTTCAGAAATAGCTGTAACGATTTTGATTAAAATACCGCATATTAAATATATTTAGTTTACAAATAAAATGAAGATATATTTAGAATTTTCTGGGAATAGCCCCTAAGACTTCTTCATTCTAGACGAATTTTACATAACTGGTAAGAAATTCTTTGTTGGTTCCTTATTGTTTCAAATTATTTTAAACTACGCAGCCTTTCTCATACGGGAAATCACCTTTCGTTCCATCTCTCTTTTGCTTACTGCTGGTCATGCAAAGTGAATTGAACTTCAATCATACTGGCGCTTTCCCCTAACGTAGCCGCTTATTTCCCTTCAGCTTAGAAGGAAGCAAGCAATAAGAGAATTTCTGCTAATGCTTGTCTCGATTAGTGAGGTATAGTTAAAATAATCGTTTGTAAGAATAGTATGTTTGCAGAACGGGTAGAGAGAGTCAAGTGAATAGAGCTCATCAGAATTTTGCTTGTCTACTATCTTCAGAGAGGCATATAAAGCATTTCCTTAGTGATTTGACAATATTCATGTAACAAACTCCTCAATAATTGTATTAGAACGTGCTTGGAAAAGTGGTTTAATAGTTGACATGTGACCATGTGAAGCTCATACCAGATTTTACATTTCATTTCATCAATTATTGATGCGACTCGTTCAAGTGGATAATTATCAACATTCCGGTGAAAACCTCTGATTCCTTTCCTTATTATATAATGGATTTATACATGTTATATATAGTCATAGCTGGCTAATATGACAGTCAAGAGAGGTTATAATGACAGGATGGAACTTTCTAATAGATTGTAAACGTTTCATTATGTGTAAACTATTTAAAACGTATTAATGAATTTGTTATGTTGATATATGTCCTTAAAAGTGTCGTAAATAGCTCACAATGCTTTATTGCGAAAATATAAAATATTTAAACCATAAAAACATTGCCTCTTTTCTGATGAGAAATATACAACTTCTGCACTCATAAATAATAATTCGGCTTCAAGTGGCAATAATATGGAGGGATCGCTAAACTGACTGCTATGGAAGCAGTTGTAAATGTAAACAATATACTTAGTGTAATGACAGTGTGGGAAGCGATAGTCAAACTAAGCAACTTCCTAACGTGAAAGTGCGTTTTCAGTAATTAATGCTAATATTTATAAAGTATTTAAATAACAAAACTGTGTCTTCCAGTTTTCCGAGGCTCTTCGCTTTCTCTCGAGCGTAGCGTTGTAATGAGTAATCCGCGAAGCAGTCTCTTATCGTTATTTCTCGATAGCGCTTCTGAAATTTACATAGGAGAACACTCCTCTTTATCTCTTCACCCACCTGTCAATCTGCTCCATTCATGTGATACCTTCGGCACATAATTGATCAAAGCATGCATTATTAGTTACATGATCTTTGCGTTTCTCCTAATGTTGCTATTTCATACTCCCGTTATGTCAGCAAGATATTCCTACCGTTCCAGTCTTGAAAGGCCGAACGGAATGGATTAGGAGGAAACGCCCGCATCGGTAGGTTATCGGCTCAAATATCTAAGCTGATCAATCTTGTTTTTTTTTTTTTTTTTGTTTTGTTTTATGTTGTCTTCAGTCACCACAGTCAATAGCGTATTGAATATCTAACGTATTAAGGACCAGAAAAAAGCAAATTATTTGGTATTTTATAAAATTGCTATATTTGGGACTTCAGAATATGAAAAATACCTGATGTGTTCCATTCACATGACTTTTTCAACTTCTATGTAACAAACTATTGTTAATAAGCTTATTCTTCTATTTACTTCATGCTAATCGACAAAAACTTAGCAGAAATATTCTTATTACTTGCTTCCTTGTAAGTAGAAGCGAAATATGGGAGTACCATAGGTTAAAGTGAAGTCAAAACTGGTTACTAGATTACTGAAATTCCTTTGTTTGTGTGGACAGGTGTTTACAAATTCCTATATAGGAAAGCTACAAGTTTTTCAGAGCTGAAACCAAAAACAAGAAATACCTAAAAAACGATCAACTCTTCGAAAAAAACGTATATAACATAAATTGCGTGTTTTAATGTGCTCTACATTTTTTGTGCGGTGTTTTTGTCAATTTCTTATGGTTTAACAGTTATGCAAAATTCCTCCAGAATAAAGTAGTCTTCAGAGGCTATTCCCAGAAAATTCAATATATACATATTATTTGTCAGGTAAATATCTTTAATATACGATATTTTAATCAAAAGTGTTGGTCATTTTTGAGAAAATCAAAATTTTCGAAAAAAGTCCCATGTAAAGGGTAGTGTTGGTAGGGGAATTTTCTTGAAAATCTTCGTGTCGCATCCTTGGAAGATACCAAACTTAAATACCAAGTTTGGTCTTTAACGGTCTTTTCGTTTTTGAGCTATGCTATCCACAGACACACCGACACACACACACACGGACCTTTTTCCTAAAATGCTTTTGTTTTATTCAGGGGGACCCAAAACATGTATTTCCGGTGAAAACTCGGTATCGAATTTTTGGGTGGAATACAATACCTTCTCTCATGTACATAGTGTAACTATGTACATAGTACGTGCGGAGAAAGTAATAACATTTCTCTACACGTGCTATGCATTCCTATAGTAGGTACTGTATTCCACTCAAAAATACAATATCGAAATTTCACTGAAAATATGTCTCTCTCTCTCTTAAAATAAAATTAAAATGTGTGTATGTGTGTGTGCGCGCGCACGTGTCCTTAAACAGCATAGCTCAAAAACGAAAATATGATAAATACCAAATTTGGTATTTAAATTTAGTATCAAGATATTAAATTTCAAGAAAGTCCTCCACCTCAAGGCAGGCCTTTACATGGAACATTTTTTGATAATTTTGTTTTTCTCAAAAAATGACTAACGATTTTGATTAAAATACCGTACATTAAGCATACTTACACTAAAATAAACCGTATAGCTTTGAGGGCCTTTTAATTCTGGTGGAATTTTGCATAAGAGATAGAGTAAAACTTACTATAAAAATGTAGAAACGGTTAAAATACACCATTTAGATCATATACATTGTTTTTTTTTTTTTAGAGTTAATCGTTTCCGAGATATTCCTTGTTATCGGTTTCAATTTGAAGCTATTTAAACTTTTCTCAAACGGGAATTCATCTTTCTTAAATGTCTCTTGTTATATCCCAAAGCGAACAGAATTCAATTATTTCAACTAGTCAATGGTTTTTAAAAATATTTGACTATTGCTTTATCCTAGTGTATTCTCTTATTTTTCTTTTACTTAAAAGGAACTTTTACAGTCATTTCTGCTAATGTTTATCTCGATTATTACGATGTAAATACAGAAATAATCTTTTGTAGCAATAATTAGTTGAGAAAGCTATGTGAGTGAAACACAAGAGATTTTATTTGTTTTTCACATACGATACCAATGATATCACTGGTCGCTTACACTACTACATTGAACTGCAAGATGAGATGGCATAAAATATAAACTTAAACTCTTCTCAGTTGTGTGTATGATATTTTGCCAAGCCTAGATTACACTCTCCAGCACGTCTTCGATTTCAGTTTCAAACAAAATGTTTCAATCCGTCAAATCTTAGTGGTGGTAATGTGTTTCTGGCAACGCATGTCTGTCCAAGAGATTTTTAGGACTCTAGTGTGGTTCAGGTAATTTGGGCTATTTTTTTTTTTTTTTTTTTTCTGAAAGCAAGCTTTGAGATGCTGTAATGTGCTTTCCCATAGAGGAGCCACGCATTCATTATGGCAACATCTAAAGAGCCAAGTAAATGACACACCAGTACCATTTTAGCACGAATAATGATAATGGTATTGTGCAATGCCATGGTCCTTTAAATCTGCCCCCCCCCACACACATGTAATTTGTATAGTGCATAGTAATTATTGATTCATAATTTTCCTTCTGATTGAAATAAGAAATTCTATGGTTACAAAAATAATTTAACATATCAGCAGCTTCTAGAATGTACATTTGATCAGAGATCGACAGAAACTCTTCCTAGGTAAAAGCAACAGCAAGGAAGATTAGTTATTAAATCCTCGCCTTATTTCTTGGAATACTAAAATCCGATACTTTTTGCGTCCAGAATAGACATAAAAATGTTCAGTTTTACAGGTATTCGTGAGCATAAACTTTGACGGGCAGTTGTGTCATCTAAGTTAACAAAACCATACTCTGCTGTCTGCGGTTTGGGACGTCCTCTCCAATTTGGTCTGATAATAGCGGCTGTGAAGACATCTCTTATCTGTGTGGGTCTCGTCACAAAGTGTGCTGTTTAGTGTGGCTTGTTTTGGACGCGCTAGAGTAAAAAGGACATCTTTATCAGTGCTGGCTGCCCTCTAATGGACAGCGTAGCAACCAAACTCGCTACAGGCAACCAGAAGGTCGGAATAATTCAGCTGATAAATAAAGGCGATAGAGGAGACAGGGCGCTGAGGCTGTGAGTTATGGGCAAGCCGATGTCGTTCCGGTTTTCCTCGAGCAAGGGAAGATCGCTGCTGATCTCATGGGAAGGAGGTTACTCTGTAATAATGTCCGTTAATTTACTGGCGCGGTGATCTGATTGAGACCAGGTAGCCACAGTGGCCGACACTTCTTTCTTTTCTTTGTTCCTCAACGTTTATGCACTGCTAACGAAGCTTAGCTGTTATTCCTAAGCCTCGGGAACTTATTGCTTGAATACAAAATAATGACTCAACTGTTCCAAACAAATCAATGCAGTCTTAAAACTTTAAACTAAGTATTCCCTAAAAATTTTGACAATGGTCAAGCAACTGATGTTAATGTGCATAATGGCTATACTCAAATCCAGAACCCTTCACCTGTATTCCGGCTGCCTGTATATATAAATTCGTTTTACTCCAAAATGTTATTCAATGATAATGTATTCAAATATTATATTTGTGTCAGATTTACTTTGTATACCTGCTGAATTCATGTAATTACAGAGGATAAGTGGTAATAGAACTTGGACTAAAATCAAAATATCCTACGACTTCAACTTGTTGGTTCATCGAGTGTATGAGGCGTATTTCTTCTTTTATACCAATACGCCCCTTAGAAGCGTATGAATGCTCTTATTGGTTCGAGTACGAAGCACTCAATTTCAGGAGAGAAAAATAGATCCATCCTTACTTAATATTATAGCTTGTCAAATATGGCAATCCATAAGTTTAGTTGTAACAACATGATGCGCTGTATTTTTTCAGCTCTTTAGAAATACAAATGCATCCTTTCACAAGAAATAAGAGGTTACAGTGGCGGGAGAAAAACAAGCAAAATGTCAGTGAAAAATATAGTGTCAAGCTTGCTACTGGGTGTATTCGGAGTGCTAAAAATGATTGCGGATATAAAAAGCACCCTAAAGCTACAGTGTTAAAGTGTTGCGAGAAGCAGATTGTTTTAAATGTGTTTCATAAATTAAATGAACACAATCCGGAAATTTTAGTGAATGAATGTGTGAAAATAAGCGTTTCAGAGGCGAGAGTTGTCCACTGTCGCAAAAATTTAAATAAACTGGTAGTATTAAAACACCTTGTAAAAAGAAAAAGAGCGCTATAGCAGTTTTAGAACAGTCGACGGCTTTGTTAAGGTGTGTAATTTCCTTCTAAAGTGCATTTAGGTTGTTTTTCTTAATACACACAATAAACGAAGTATTAGTCAACAACGGTGACCCTGATTTGCCAGATTTTAAACGAACGAGCTTCCGTACATTACTTTTAGACATGGAGTTTTCGTTTTTGAAACGAAACAATGTCAACATAATTGTAGATAGAGATGATATTGTGCTTTGGAAACAACAAAACTTTCAAATTGAAAGACAGCTTTTAGACGAAGCATTAGCTCAGGTGGCGGCGGAAATGTGGCAAGCCGACATCACACGTGGGAAGGTAAGCTAATGCAACTGAACTGAACTGTCCCACTGAAATTGTCGCCGATAATTTAGTGATAAACTTGAGTGACCACAGTTCAGGGTCATCCTTAGATTCCGATCTGGGATTTGCAGCATTAACTGCTACCGATGATGGCTCTGAATCTGAGTAATTTAAGAATAAACGTGCTTTAAAATCATGTATTCACTTTGATATTGTGTTCTTGATATATTTCTTAACATCATTTAATAGGTAAAGTTTGTTTTTTGAAGTATCAACCTACTAATAAGCAATTCTTGTTCATAGAACTTGTTTTGAGTGTAATATTGTGAAACATGGATGCCGATGACTCTGTCTTTTGTCACATACGCCTGTGACGTTGGCGCGGAGTAACACAAAAAATGTGCTTCTAAGAGTGGATAGACAACATATGTTGCTCCCCGACCCTAATTTCTGTACTAAGCCCTGTAGGTGACTGACTTAAACGCTTTTGTTTTTACGGATATTCTGTTTTGTATATTGATTCGGAAGTCCATATATTTAATAATTTTATGTGCTATAAGTATATAATTTTCTCTCATGTTTATCGAGTGTCGCTTTTTAGAGCGAGACAAGCTACGTTCGTTCGACTTTACACCCTTTTACTGGATGAACGTTCTCTTTTACACGATAACTCAGTTAAGGTAGAAGTTCAGTACGAGTTTGGAGAAATGGCTAATTCATCTCACGGGCTGCCACGAATAATTTGGTGCCTAATGAACTTTATTGTTTATATGTACGGGAAATAAATGCAATTATTAAATTGTCCAAGGCATGCTTTTTACTACTGGCAATACCAAAATAAATGTATTTTATGTAAACCATGTATAAACTAATGAAACTAATTGATGACAAATAAGCGCTAGTTAATCAGGGTAATAGTATCAAATCCTTATAACATATACATAAAAAACAGCTGAAAATTAATAGATAAATATCCAAAGGGAAATAACAATAGCAGAAACGCTATCTGCAAATGGTGACGAATTGTAAATGAATTAATAAAATAAAATAAACCTTATATGCCAACCAACTCTTGACCTTGCCTGCCTGGGTATCGTGATGGTAGCGTGTCTACCTCACATTCAACAGGTCGTGAGTTCGAATCTCGCTAGGATGAATTGCCCGGATAAGGTCTTTTTCGGGATTTTCCCTTATCCTGAGAAGACGAATTTCGAGTAATTTTAAGCCATAAACCAGGTGAAAGGACGTTAAGCTATAAAAAAAAAAAATTCCGATCTTTGATTTTATTTTAAAAGGCGGGAGTTTTACTCAGCTCTGAATGAACTACGTTGCTTGGAACGTCAACATATCAAGCAAGGCAAATATCGCTTCGAACATGCTCCTAAGAAGGAATTGGACCGCGCTCGGACACATTTTAGATTCCTCGCACCACTCAAGCCGTTGATGGTTGCATATTTAGCGTTGCCCAGTGTTGGTTTGCCGTCTCAAGATTGAAAATTATACGACACTAGTGAAAGTTTTGAAAGTTTATTTTTCTATTTACTTTATTTTAATCCAGATAAAGGCTTTGCATAAATCTGTGCATATTTCATTATAGATAGAAAGAGAATAGAGATAGATGGATAGGTAGAGTCAGACTGAAAGAATCAATGCCATAGCCAGGATTTGAACCACGGATCTGTCGTCTCTAGCTACCATTGCAACATGCCAGCATAGTATTAAATTTCTCTACTGACTCGCATATTTCCCTGTAACCACATGATCTCAAATTATTTTGAGATGAAATCCCAACGACGACTTACAATGTCGTAAGTACTTTAAGTTCCAGGATTCGTAGTATAGCCAACTATTATGGTCAAGTGGTATTCATTTAATTGTTTTTCACACAAGCCGTGTGCGGGACAGTATTTGGATAGGTATTCAGACTGAAGAAGTCAATGCCATAGCCGGGATTTGAACCACGGATCTTCCTGTCTCTAGCCGGCTGCTCTACCACTGAGCTACCATGGCAACATGCCGGCATAACATTGAATTTCAACTGACTTGCACGCTTCCCGGTAAACCACAAGGTGATCTCAAATATATACATTTACTTGTTTTCTCACACAGGCCGAGTGTGGGACAGGATTTGGATAGGTAGAGTCAGACTGAAGAGGTCAATGCCATACCCGGGAATTGAACCACGGATCTGTCGGTCTCTAGCCGGTTGCTCAATCACTGAGCTACCATGGCAACATGCCAGCATAGCATTACATTTCTCAACTGACTTGCATGTTTCCCTGTAACCACAAGGTGATCTCAAATTATTTTGAGATGACAAACCCCAACGGCGACTTACAATGTCGCAAGTATTTTAAGCCCCAGGATTCATAGTATAGCCAACTATAATACAATATATGCCACAATGTTTGCGTTCTCTCACTTCATTTCCAACACTTGATTCAGCTATGACGAGAAGCTTGCTCTCAATAATACGCCGTATTGCATGCAAGAAAGCACGTGTAAGTCGCAAGTTACTCGATGTGCCTTTTGCGCGCACTCACTTTAGAAAAGGCAGACATAATACACAAGAAAACAATTTTTTAGTCAGAGTAGCATCGCTAAAATAACTTTTGAACACGCAATACTAAATGATACTTAGTAGGTTCAAAAAGAAAGCATTCTTCTCAAAGTTTATGGCTTCCCATTGATGGTATCTGAGAAAAAAGCAGCAGGAAAGGAAAAATTCCTTCACGGTCTCAGAATGTGTGTGCTACAAGGAAGGTTTTGTACATCTGGCCACAGCATGGTTCATAAAATACCTGGATGAGCATTAAACGACTTCGTGTTTCTCAACAGAGTAAATGTTAACAGTAATTTTCAGTGTTACTCGTAGCCTGGCTTGTGTTGACCGGTTAGAGAGAGTAATGTTCTACTTTAGAACTTTTACGAGTTTTTCCCGTGTCTTGCCATTACGAGAGGAGCAGAATAAACAGGTTTGAACTTGTGGGAAACACACATTGCGGTCAACTCAGCTGCTAATGCACAGTCCTGCTGTTCAATAAACACTGTTTATGTAACGTTTCCTTTTCTTTTCTACACCGACGTGCTGTTGCAAAATTTTATGGACGTCTTGTGTACTCCTTTTGGTAAAGAACACAAGAAGATACCATAGTCTGTAACATGAAATTAAAGACTTTGTTAGTAGCAAGACATGCGACCTCCTTTTTACCGTCCCTACTTAGTTCATAGTAGAGAAGGTATTGCATTCCACCCAAAAATACGATACCGAGTATTCGCTGGAAGTAAACATTTTAGAATCTCCTGCATTCCAGTATCCAAAAAATTTTATGTGTTCCATTCACATGATTTTCTCTACATACTACAACAAATTATTGTTAAAAAGCTAATGCTTCTATTTACTTCAAGCTAATCGAGAAAAAATTAGCAGAAATAGTCTTATTACTTGCCTCCATGCAAGTAGAAGCGAAATAAGGGAGCCCCACAGGTTAAAGTGACAGAAGCTGGTTGCTACGTGACGGAAGTTCCTTTGTTTTTATGGACAAGAGCTGACAAATTCCTGTATGAGAGAAGTGTAAGTTTTAAAGCTGAAACAAATAACAAAGAAAATCTCAAAAACGACCAACTGTGTGTTTTATCGTGATCTACACCTTTGTGCATCTCTTATGGTTTACCAGTAGATCCAATAAACATAATCCATAATAAAGATGTCTTAAGATGCAACTGTCAGAAAATTCAAGACATACATTTTATTTGGCATGTAAATATAAGAGATTTTAATCAAAATCGTGTCATTTTTTCGAAAATCTACATTTTGGATTTTTTTTTTATGCAAAAGGTAGTTTGGGGTAGAGGATTTTCTTGAAAATCGTGTCGCATCCTTGGAAGATACCAAACTTAAATACCAAGGTTTTGAGCTATCCCACAGACACAGAGGCACACATGCAGGCACACACACGGACCTTTTTCCAAAAATGCTCTTTTTAGATACAGGGGGACCCAAAACATGTATTTCCGGTGAAATATGCATATCGAATTTTTGGTTGGAATGCAATACCTTCTCTATCCACTATGTACACAGAACATGTAGAGAAAGTAAAAATGCAGTTTTATTTTCTCTAGTACGCTTGTAAAATGTACATATTAGATAGAGTAGATATTTTATTCCACTCAAAAATTCCATATGAAGATTTCAACGGATTCATGTTTTGACGCTCCTGAATCCACAAAAAGTATTTTTATAGATAAAGGTATGTGAGTGTCTGTGTGAGTATAAAGTACCCTTCAGAGGCTATTCCAAGAAAATTCAGCATTATACAATTTATTTGTCAGGTATATATCTTCAACATACGATATTTTAATCAAAATCGTTAGAGCCATTTTTGAGAAAATCAAAATTTTGGAAAAATGTTCCATGTAAAGGGTAGTTTGGGGTGGGGGAATTTTTCTCTAAAAGTTCGTGTGGCATCCCTGGAAGATACTGGACTTAAATACCAAGTTTAGTATTTTACCGACTTTTCATTTTTGAGTTATCGTGTTCACAGACACACGGACACACTGACACACGGACACACGGACACACGGACACACGGGGACCTTTTCCTGAAAATACTTTTTTTGGATACAGGGGACCCTAAAACATATATTTCCGGTGAAATCTCGGTATCGAATTTTTGGTGGAGTGCAATACCTTCTTTATACACTGTGTACATAGTACGTATAGAGTAAGTAAAAAGGAAAATATATTTATTTATGTATCTTTATTTAAAAATACTGAGTTCCATTTCAGAGTTATATGTGCTAGTCTGCTTGAAAAATGCTATATTTTCACAATCGGATATTAGTGGAATTAATTAAAACCATAATGCATAACCAGTTTCCCGTGTATCGTTCTGCTACAGAATGTTTGGCAGCAATATGGGTCCATTATATTATTAGTTTTAAGGAAATAATTCAAGCAAGTCTTGACGTTTCACTTAAAATGTGTGATTTTCTGAGGATACCAAAGCTACTTTCTATTGAAAATTTTGAGTGTTCCATTCACATAACTTTCTCTAGCTGTTTTTTTTTTTTTTTTTTTTTTTGCCTGTTCCTAACATTTCTGTGTTTTCTGATTGATTACCGTTTTGTTTTCTTCCAATACATACACACACATTCCACAAACATATAAATACACATGCGCAATGCTGGAGTTGAACCCACGATCCCCTGCGCCACGAAGCACCAAAGCGAGACACTTTAGCGAGTGCGGCCAAGGACACCGGATAGACTTTGGAGACCCTGCAAAAGGCCAATTGCATTTTACATTTCTTGCTTGGAGTTTGGTAAATAACATTCTGCCAAAGCTGTTAAATAAAGAAACTAAAACAATATGCACTTTATACGCTCCGTAATGTAGTAGTCATCATATCTGTATTAATTTATCAATGGAATCGACTATGGATTGGGAACTATCGACTGATAAGTAACTGTAGTATAGTAACATTTTAAACCCCAATGAAAAACCGAATACTTGGGTAATTATTATTATTATTCGATAGTGTCTATTACTATGTAGTACTATGCCGGACTGCAGTTCGTTCGTCTCCTGCGATTGCCTTCGCCTCATCTATTCCTTGTGGAGGGTGTAAGCACAAAGGATCCGCTGGAGATGCTAGGCCATCATGATTATTGTCATTTTTGGTACTATTAATGTTCTACCTCGCACAAACATTATTATTTTTGCTATTCTCGTAAAACGGTCGTCTCCTTAGCGCAGTGGTAGCTCAGCTGGGTTGGATCCCCAGTACCGGCATGGAGATTTTTCCACCGCTGGGACACCTGACCCGGGGTGCACTCAACCTCGTAAGGCCAATTGAGGAGCTACTTGAGGAGAAGTAGCGGCTCCAGTCATGAGGACCGCATTAACCGGCCGGGGGGGGGGGGGGCTCGAGGCGCTGACCGGGTCTCACTGCACACCAATCTGTAGTGGACCGAGATGAGGGACGCAGCGGCCGGGCGGTAGGCCAAGGTTCCCCGTGAGCTGTCGTACCATGGAGTTATGTTATTCTCCTTTATGATAATTAATTTGTTTTCTCACAGAAACCATGTGTAGATAGTCACACTGAAAAAGTCAATGCCATAGCCGGGATTTGAACCACGGATCTACTGGTCTCTAGCCGGTTGCTCTTCCACTAAGCTACCATGCAACATGCAGGTATGGAATTGAATTTCTCAACTGATTGGCATGTTTCCCGGTAAATCACAAGGTGATCAAGTTATTTTGAGATGACAACCCCAATGGCGACTTACAATGTTGTAAGTCCTTTAATTTCTAGGATTCATGGTATAGCCAACTATTATGGTCATTTGGTATTGGTTTAGTTATTTTTTCACACAAGCCGTGTGTAGGACATGAGTTGGATAGGTAGAGTCAGACTGGCTGCTTTAAGTATGTCTTCTCTTTATGTGCTTCACATCATCTCCTCACAAATATTCTAGGCGCCTCTCTTTTATATCCTTCTTCTCATCTTTAGCACCCAACCTCAATGTTACTTCTTTATCATTCAACTCTTTACATATATTTTGTTTTAATCAATCTGTTTCCTATTTAAAATTAATGATAACCTTTTTACTTTCTTTACACGCACTACGTAGAGAAGGTATTGGATTCCACTCAAAAATTTGATACCGAGATTTCACCGGAAATATAGGTATTAGGGTACCCTATAACCAAAAAAAAGCATTTTCAGAAAAAGGTCTGTGTGTGTGTGTCTGTGAACACAGTTCAAAAACGAAAAGTCAGTAAAATACCAAACTTGGTATTTAAGTGGACTGTCTTCCAGGGATGCGACACGAAGATTTTGAGAAAAATCCCCACACCCAAGCTACCCTTTACATGGAACTTTTTTCGAAATTTTTGATTATCTTAAAAATGGCTTTCGTGGAATTGGTCGTTTTTTAGTTATTCCTTGTTTTTGATTTCACCTTTAAAACGCATACCTTTCTCATAAGGGACTTTGTCAACTCCTGTCCACACAAATAAAGGAAATTCAATGACATAGCAATCAGCTTATGACTATCACTTTAACCTATGCTACTCCCTTATTTCGCTTCTACTTACAAGGATGCAAGTAATAAGACTAGTTCTTCTAATTTTTTTTTCGATTAGCATGAAGTAAATAGAAGCCTAAGCATTTCAACAATAATTTGTTCCAGAGATTTGGTATCGCCATATATTATGTTAATTGTTTACGTTTCGTAATAAATTATTCTCTTGCATTTTTATCTACATTACTTTCTGTTACACTGTGTTCTTCTTATTGTTCTCCTCCTCTTTATGTGTACCTATATGAATATTGAAACTTGTTTCTGAATTATTCTACTTACATAAAATATATTTACTTTATAGTTCTATATGAGCTTTCAAATTTGAAAAATATATCAAACTTGGAATTGCCATACTTACTTAAGTTGGTGTATGCCACACAGGAGTTTATTTACGTAATTGTCCTCCCTTTTTACTTTCTCTACACAGTACATGGTACTACGATAGGGAAGTTATTATACTCCACCTAAAATGTGATAAATATTTCACCGGAAATACACGTTTTAAGGTCCTATGTATCCAAAAAATATTTTTTATAAAAAGGGCCGTGTTTATCCATGTGTAAACACGATAACTCAAAAAAAAAATAGTCGGGAAATGCCAACGTTCGTATTTAAGTTTAGTATCTTCCAAAGATGTAGAAAAAATATTTTGAGGAAAATAACCCTTCTGCAAACTATTCTTTACATGGAATGAATTTCGAAAAATTTAATGTTTTAAAAAATGACTGACGATTTTGGCTGAAATACCATACGTATATTATAGTTATGTACGTGGTAAATAAAATGTAGTCATTGAATTTTCTGGGAATAACCTCTAAGACCTCTTCATTCCGAATAACTTTTGAAAAACTGTTACACCGTTAGAGGTAGACAAAAAGGTAGGTACTACACAAAAAGAATGCAGATTTCGTTAAAACACAATTTATGTGATTTACATTTTTTTCGTAGTTGGCTTTTTTCCGTGATATTCCTTGTTTTTAGTTTCATCTTTAAAATACTTGAACTTTTCTCATACGCGAATTTGTCAACCCCAGGCCATGCAAAGAAGCAAATTTCAAATCACATAGCAACCAGCTTTTAAAAGATCTGACTATCGCTTTAGCCTAGTGTATGCCATTATTTCCCCTCTACTTACAAGGAAGCAGGTAATAAGACCGTTCCTGCTTTTGCTTATCTCGGTTAGTAGAGGGTTATGAAGAAAAAGCTTATTAAGAGTAATCTGTTAGAAGAGATTTAGACAAAATCATGCGAATGGAAGTTATCATATTTTTCAGATTTTTACTTTTTCTACACTTACTATTTACAGTGCATATAAAAGCTATTGTATTCCACCCAAAATTTTGTTGTTAAGATTTCACCAGAAATACCCGAGTAAAAAAAAAAACAACAAAAAAACATTTCTACAAAAATGTACTGAGTGTGGCGTGTGTCTATCTGTAGGCAGTATAGCTCAAAAACAAATAGTCCGTTAAATAACAAACTTAGTATTTAAGTTCAGTAGCTTCTAAGGATGCAACACAATGCTTTTCAAGAAAATCTCACCACCCCAACTACTCTTTACATGGAAAAAATTGCGAAAATTTGTATTTTCTAAAAAATGGCTCACGGTTTTGAGTAAATACTTAAATTTTCCTCATTCTGGATTTTTTTTTTTTTTTTTACATTTGTATAGCCCCCTTTAACTTCAATGGTCAATCGGAGGCCTTGACTCGTGAAACAACTAGTACTACGGTAGATTTAGAACGTTAGATTAATCAATCTGGAACTTGTCAACTGCTGGTCATGCAAACAAACGAATTTCAATCCCATAGCAACCAGCTTTTAAAAGATCTGACTATCGCTTTATTCTAATGTATTCCGTATTTCCTTATTACTTATTAGGACTATTTCTGCTAATGTTTATCTCGATTAGCACGAAGTAAATAGAAGAATAAGTTTTTTATCCATAACTGTCACAGAAATGTAGAGAAAGTCATGTAAATGCAACACATCAGATTTTTTTAATTACCATTGAATTATGATTTGCGATTTTGAGACTGTGGAATCGCAGAATGTTCTGTTGGTGAGCACGTATAGTAAATGTGAAACGCAAATGATGATCTTAGTTGCCTGTCAGCAGTTTTTGTTGTTTCTTCTATTATTTTTATTAGATCATATAAATGCAATATCCAATCCGGAATTAACTTTAACTAATGGGCACAATAGAAGCAACTAAGTTTGGGTGGTACATGGAAATTGAACCCGATACAATCAAAAGACTAGTGATAAGCTAAGTTGGCTTTATTTGCAACTGTATGACAAACAGTATTTATTGATAAACTGATTCAGGTTACAGGAATACTTTAAGTATACAACGATAGCAATATTCGTTCTTAGCTAGAACGCAAAGTTAGGTTTTGTCAGCATCTGCGTCTGTGGCAGTTCTTCTGTGTTCTGGAGAGGTTAGGTCTCAGTTGAACAAGATGGTCCAATACTGTATTGCATTGCGTGTGTTTCAGTAGTTTATGGCATCTTGCTGACAAGAATTACATTGCTGAGGTCACTGACTGCAATACACCATATTTGCCACATGCTCCTAACCAGTTATGTATCCTTATTCTGCTTTACCTTAAGTGTTGCTGTTATGTACCAATTATGGCTTACTGGCAGCTCCAGTAGCTCATTCTGTGAGCCATTTCCAAGAAGTTAGAAGACTGTTATGAAGACAGGGTATTGGTCTTTGTAAAACCAGCTATATACTCTTTACAGAATGGGAGGTGACCTATGATCTCCTTGAGTATGAAGACTTAGTACATAATATACAGAACAAATAACCTTACTGCAGTTTTACAACAGTTCTTGAGAGAAAACGTGAGAATTCTTAATATTAGTTTTCTATTTTAAATAAAGATTTTTCGAACCTTTAAACACCTTTTCAAATTCTTCTTAGGGAAGATTAAAGTATACATATTTTCTGCATGTATAAATTAAAATTTATCCAAATTAAATACACAGTTTTAGACTGTATACTACACAACATGCATGCCAACATTGTAAGATCGGAAGACACGCACCTTCTAACTTATCTTATGAAATTCAATGCCATTTGAACCACGAATCTCCAGGTCTCTTGCTGGTTGCTCTAACCACTGACTGCATGGCAACATGCCGGCGCTAGATTCAACTGACTCGCATGTTTCCCGTAAGCCGGTTATCTCAAATTATCTCAAGTCCCGGGCTTGATAGTTTAGTCAACTAGTGCCTTTTTTATCACACAAGCTGTGTGTAGGATAGGAGTTGCGAAGGGAACCTCAATTCTGATAAAGAGGCCACAGAGCAAATTTTAGCCGTCTTTAATACCCAATATAGAATGAGACGCTGAGAACCGCGACAGTTAAAGAGAGTCGATAAATAAACTCAATTCAGTTTTCAACAAGCTTCTCTTAAAAAAGCTTCTGCCTACTTCATGTTTTTTGAGATAAAAAATTGTATAAGTGGTTATATAGTATAATCCTATGTAAGCACGGTGTGAATAGAGTTGGGCGCTTGGTGATCGCTTTGAAATTTCACTCTCTATAAATGATCAGGAGAGAAAAATAGGAACGAATAACGACTTCCCATTTTTGAAACTGATAAGTTTGTGAAAAATCAAACTGAGTACAAGAAATACATCAGAAATAGTTAGCTCAAAAGAAGAAGACAAATAGTCTAGCTTATGAATGTCTACATTTTTGTGTGGTAGCATTTGTTTATTTATTATCTGCCAGTCATGCAAAATTAATCAGAATGCAAAGAACTGTAGAAGCTATTCACAGAAAGTATGATATTCATTTCATTTTTCACGAAACCTCTTTAACATAAAAATGGTTGGAGCCAGTTTTGAGAAAACTAAAATGTTCAATGTAAAGGATAGGTTGTGGTGGGGATATGTTTTGATAAACTTCATGCTGTAACCTTGGAAGATAATGAACCATTTTAATGTTCTCCAGTTGTAGGCCGTCAGATCTCTCTCTTAAAATTATGCGTGGGTGCAGCAAAAATGGACAACATGTGTATAATTTACTGAGAATATTTAATGCAGATTAATGAATAATATTTTTGAAACGAGTTGCTGGTTGTGTTAAAACGAATAATAACCTATTGCTGAATCTAAGAGGAGGAATTATGACTGGATTATATTAAATATGTTAATATCTAGAGTATTAAGAACGTTATATTGTTGGCAAAATGACTTGCTAAACTGCAATACGGCTAATCCCTTATCAACACCACTAATGGGTTATAAGCCTAGCGCTGCGCTATCAATTACAATACGCTTCCGTAATTTATAAGCACTGTAAAAGGAGTACCCAAAAGTTCCGAAATAAACGTTCTATCAACTTAAGTTCCTATATTCTATGTGGGAGTATAACATTTCAGATTAGCATATGAGACACATCTTTCATTCTTTGTCTAATTTATCAGAAATAGTTTCTGCTAAATTCCCAGATAACCCAAAAGACTATTTGCACGCATCCTTTAGGATCTCTGAGCATTGAATTCTCAAAAACTCATAGTAGAGCTCTTGTTTATCGAGTTTTCTGGAACCAAATTTCCCTCGTGATTCTGACACCAAATTGCTTCACTTCTGCTTTTTATGTAACCCCTTGATTTTAATATATGAAATGATTTTATCGCATTTATTACTATACTCCATTTATTCTTTGTACTGTAATTATAGTGTAATACAATAATAATTCCGGTATAAACGTCATATTTAACCGGACTATTAGTTTTTCAGTTGTTTGCAGGCAGGCAGACTTCAGACACACTCGCAAAAACACAGGTTTAAAATACCTCAAAAGAGTATTTACAATAAAATCTAACATGCAAGTTTATGTTAAAATACAATGCTTCCCTTACTTACTATATATAATAGAGAAAGTAAAAGTAGACTAGATGCATTAAGAATGGTTTGTTGAGGGGATAGTCATGTAAAAATAACCAAAAGCATATCTCCCAAAAAAACAAAAAAACAACGAAAAATAAATTGGCGCTATAAAATACATTTGGGCTTACATAAGTAGGGAACGGATGATTAATTTAGACATAAAACCATAAATTAGGCAAATACAAGTAAACTTAGTCCTCTAATTTTAGATTTCCAACAAAGTAATACATTCACATGTCTTACTCCACCTATTCTGCAACAAACTTTACTTACAAAAGATTATTCTTCATCTATTTCACACATATCCATATACACATTTGCGGAAATACTGCATACTTCCTTGCAGATACACAAGACTTAGGAATTCACTAAACTAAAGCGAGTCAAACGTTTCAAGAGCTGGTTGCTATGTGATGCATTAACATTCCGTGACTTAGCTTGACCAGAAGAAAGAAAATAAATTTTTGAAAAGTGTAAAAATTTTTTAAAATTGAAAAAAAAAACAATTAGGAACATTTGTAATATTGCTAATGAATAACTGTTTACTCCACAAAAAAGTATTTGGCATAAATTGAGTGCTTTATTGAAAACATTTTCGTAGTAAGACTTTCTCTATCTCTTATGGTTTACGAGAGCAATAGCTTTCTAGAATGAACAAGACTAGACAGTTCAAAATAACTTTACATTTAGAGTAAGAATATCTTAAACATAACATAAGTAATCAAAATCATTAGAGCTATTTTTGAGAAAATAAAAAATGTCGAAATTTATTCCATGTAAAGTTTAGTGTGTGGGATCTTCTTGAAAATTTTGGTGTCACATAATGCTGAACTTAAATATCAAATTTGGTATTTAATCATCGTTTCGTTTTTGAATTTTGATGCTCACACCCATACATACGCATGGAGACACCCACATCCTTTTTCTAAAAATGTTGTTTTATTTATTCAGGAATCTTCAAAAAATACATTTTCGGAGAATTCTCGGTATTGACTTTTTGGGCGAAGCACAATATCCAATATATTTCTTTCCTTTCCCTCCATTTGGTGCTACTGAATATGCGATCAGACGCAGTGACACAGAAAGCAGCGTTGTCACGCCTTCTCCAAGTACGCGTTACACGCATGGACATGTGTTTCTTAGAGTACAAAGTGAATAATAAGATTCTTATTAAATGCATCGAGAGTATTACTCAGTGCTAATGGTATCTAACCACATCTTCTACTTACATTATGCTGTGTCTTCGCCCTCCTCGCTGTCACTGCCATTTTCACTCACATGTATCACAAA
The DNA here is from genome assembly GCA_030762935.1 of Hymenopus coronatus. Taxonomy (NCBI): domain Eukaryota; kingdom Metazoa; phylum Arthropoda; class Insecta; order Mantodea; family Hymenopodidae; genus Hymenopus; species Hymenopus coronatus. The sequence goes on from CM060886.1 coordinate 47,502,595, forward strand.
CGAAGCATTCTCGTGTGAAACATCCCGAAGTTGAAATTTTCGCTCTTGTTGCATGGTGTGCTGAACACATCTTTCCCACACACTTGAATTTATATTCAGTATACATTCTCTAAACATTTTTCCCATATTGTCAGTGATAATAAGAGTCACATTCCGGTTTCTTACGGCATTTTTAATCCTTTGTTGTATGTCGGTACCTATAAGTTCTGCTTGTTTTAAGCGTAAATTACAAATAGGTTTGTACTCTAGGATTAATTTCATGCGATACTAAACTTCAACCATAAACGACAAGTAATCAAGACTTTCTTATATTGTAAAAATATATACAAGTTTGCTCTAAAATTGCAGTTTTTTAGATAAATAAAAGAGAAAACAGGTATAACTACATCCAAATATAACCCCATTAATATCCAAGCATCACACTTATTATTTTACTTGGGCTCTCCCCATCATTTACCATAATCACTGGCATTTGAACTTGCTCCATTTGGCTTTGAATAGATGGCTAGTCCATTAGCTATCATCTAAGAATCATGCCCATTTGAACTACTTTTGGTAGTACCTTTGGCAGCATTATGAAAACTGGTTTAGAAGAAAAATATTAATAAAGGATCTACATTTATTTTCATTTCTATTTTCTCTATTATTTTATATGAGTATAAAATATATAAACTTAAGGCGTGTTAAGACGTGCCTAATATCTCTTAAATTGGATTTAGACAACAGTGATATGGTGGTAACCTGAAGCCTTATGGCCAAGATATTTGCCATTTCGTCTATTACAATTACGTTCAGTATATTGGCACAAATAGGGACTGGACTGGGTAAATCTAAATTATGTTCTTCTATAAATCTCATCTAACGGCACTAGAAGTAGCGGCAGAATTATTGCTGCACCACTAGTGCTATCACTACGAGAAAAGTATGATGCGTTCCATTCACATGACTTTCTCTACATCTCTGCAACAAATTATTGTTAAAAAGCTTATGCTACTTTATACTTCATGCTAATCTAGAAAAAATTAGCAGCAATATTCTTATTACTTGCTTGTAAGTAGAAGCGAAATAAGGGAGTACCATAGGTTAAAATGATAGTCAAAAGCTGGTTGCTATGTGACTGAAGTTCCTGTATTTGTATGGACAGGAGTTGAGAAATTCCTGTATAAGAAAAGTATAGTCTTTTAAAGCTGAAACCAAAAAAAAAAAAAAAAAAAAAAAAAAAGGAATATTTCAAAACCTATCAACTCCACGAAAAAATGCATATAACATAAATTGTGTGTTTTAACGAGCTCTACATTTTCTGTAATGTAAGTTTTTGTCCATCTCTTACGGTTTAGCAGTTATACAAAATTCCGTAAAATTCATCAAGAATAAAGTAATTTCAGAGACTATTCCCAGAAAATTCAAGATATACATTTTATTTGTCAGGTAAACATCTTTAATATACGACATTTTAATCGAAATCATTAGAGATATTTTTGAGAAAATCAAAATATTTGAAAAAAGTTCCATGTAAAGGGTAATTGGGGGTGGGGCAATTTTCTTGAAAATCTTCTTGGCGCATCCTTAGAAGATACTAAACATAAATACCAAGTTTGGTATTTAACGGCCTTTTCGTTTTTGAGTTATGGTGTCCAAATACACACACAGAGACACACATACGCACACACACGGACATTTTTTTTTGGATTCAGGGGAATCCAAAACATATATTTCGGGTGAAATCTCGGTATCAATTTTTTGGGTACATTACAATACCTTCTCTATAACACTATGTACATATGTACGTGTAGAGAGAGTAAAAATTAGCTGGATTTTAGGCACTAATACCATTATATCTGGCATCAAAGCTAGATACGGTCCAAGGCCTCCACAAAATACACAGTAAACACCACTTGCACCTGTGAAATTCTCAAGAAAACGATATGAATAAGATGAATGAGAGAGAAAGCAGCGGAGCTGTGTTTTACTCTACATGTAATTAACGTCTATCTGTCATTTATGATTTCTAGCATTCATTGGCTGAAATGATGCGCTCATTGGTGCACGCAAAATGTCGGCGACTCCCGAGAATAATCAGTGCGTTATCTGAGAGGTTTCTATTAAGGGGACAAGGTCCTCTGAAATGATCAAAAATCAGAGTTTTGTTTTAGGCACTAATAAAATCTCTATTATTTTCAGTTTCAGAAAATACATGCTTTTTGGGGGGTTAAGAGGATTTTAAGGCATTTAAACAGCACTTAAATGCTAGCCTGCATTTCTTTAAAGCTGTTGTGCAATGGCCCTTTGTAGAATATTTGTATCTTTAAATTAACAACATTTTGGAATACTTATGTACCTTTTTCTATAAAAGTATAAACGATAGAAAGCTGATATTTTCAGTACGTGTATACAACATATAGTTAAACTTTCTGAACCACAGCCAGAGTTTTATAATATGTATTAGTGATATTAAAAAGGCAATAATATTGTAAATGTTCCATATTTTTATTTTTTGACCTTACAAATAATTTATTTTTCAATTTATAGTGAAATTATATATAACTAGATAACTGAGGATCAGTAGGTAGCTGATTATACTAAAAACAAGCATGAAAATATGTGATTCTATATTACATGTAATATCAGAGAAAAGAGTACATAAATTCACATGTATTAAGAACAATTTTATAATTTCTCTGCTGACTGAAATACTTTTTACGGATTCAACCACATAAGTTATCAATGCAAACAACTATTTCAAATAATTTTCGTGATTTGTAGAATAATTCATAAAAATTTCAGGAAAAACCATTGCGAAGTTTAAGAGTAGTGGTAATTTAACTCACATAAGGAGTAATTTCCATATGTTCAGACTACCTTGTTCCCTTAATAAAGATAAAGCGCATGATAACTTTTTCAGCAGCACTATAATACTTATATTTACTATACATACGTAGTAGAGAAAGTAAAAGAGAAGGACAAATTATCTTATTTTAAAAAGACTTCTCAAACTTGGTACTACTAGTATTATTTCATTCAACGTTGTGAAATGTTTGCAGGAACATACACAAAGGAACACAAAGGAACACTAAGGATGTTCAATGCAGATTCACTACATGGCTCTAAGCAATTCAAATATCGATGTAAGAGATTGAGGTGGTATACAGCTGGCTACTTCAAAGCGGTAACGCCCACAACAAGAGAGAGAGAGAGAGAGAGAGAGAGAGAGAGAGAGAGAGGTCACCTTCCCAGCGGTCACTGTCACGGACAAGAGACAGTACCGTCTCACTACCAAAAATTTCAGGGGTGAACTACATTTTCTTCAATGTGTTATAGCCACAACAAAACATTTACCTTTGTGACTTAAATAGGAACTCTAAATTCACTTTATATATATATATATATATATATATATATATATATATATATATATATATATATATATATATCAGAAGAGATTATCAGAAATAGGCTTGTTACTCCCTTCCTTGTATGTAGAAGCGAAATAAGGGAGTACTATAAGTTAAAGTGATAGTCTAAAGCTGGTTGCTATGTCACTGAAGTCCTTTGTTTGTATGGACAGTAGTTGACAAATTCCTGTATGAGAAAATTAAAAGCTTTTCATAGGAGAAACCAAAAATAAGGAATGTCTCAAAAACGATAAACTCCACGAAAAAAAATGTATATAACATAAATTGTGTGTTTTAATGTACTCTACATTTTTGTGTAGTAAGTTTTTATCCATTTCTTACGGTTTAGCAGTTATGCAAAATTCCGTAAAATTCATCCAGAATAAAGTACTTCAGAGGCTGTTCCTAGAAAATTCAAGATATACATTTTATTTGTCAGGTAAATAGCTTTAATATACGATATTTTAATCAAAATCGTTAGAGGCATTTTTGAGAAAATCAAAATTTTCGAAAAAAGTTCCATGTAAAGGGTAGTTGGGGGTGTGGGGATTTTTCTCAAAATCTTCGTGTCGCATCCCTGGACGATACTAAATTTAAATACCAAGTTTGGTACTTTACCAACTTTTTGTACACACGGACACACACACACACACACACACGGACCTTTTTCCGAAAAAGATTTTTTTTTCGATAAAGAGGACCCTACTTCCGGTGAAATTTCGGTATCGAATTTTTGGGTGGAGTGCAATACCTTCTCTATACACAATGTACATAGTGCATATAGAGAAAGTAAAAATTAACAATTTGTGGAAGTCGCAACTGGATAATACCCAAATCTTGGAAGTTGATGATAAGGGTTAAAAACTGTTCGCTGGCGGCACATGCCTTGGTTTGAGTGATAACAGGCGGAGTGTTTTCGAAAATTGAGGTTAAAAGTTCTGAAATTTTCTTGCAAAAGGCAGAGAGTAACTAAGCAGAACCTTTCAAAAGAAAGTCTTTGGTAACATGTAAGGTGTTTTGCCTTTTTCTACTTCTCTACTGTGAAATAGCAACGTGAAGAATTGAATTCGACACTATATAACTGCGCTGGATTATGTAAACACCAGCTCTTTCTCGAAACTGTAATGAAGAACAAAACAAGCGATTATCGAACTTTCGTAAACTATGCCAATCAGCACAATAGATGCCATTTTTTACCGGTATACACTGTAAAAGATGCTTACTCACATGGGGTAATTATGCTATTCTACGGAATATTTTAGAAGCAACGACAAAGTTATTTAAAACACAAGTGTTAAACGTAAAATTTTATTTTGGGAATAGAGATGTTAACGGAACGAGATTGAAAGCAGAGAACAGCAAATTCTAAAAAAGAAAGTAAATTTTTTAAAATATATTGTATACTATTTTAGATGCATTGAATATTGAACTATAAATCATCTAGCTGAAATTTTTGCGGAAATAACAGTATACATTCGGACTGAGCAACAGCAAGCTGTCTAGTCAGTTGTTTGTCTTTTGTTATCCAGCCTTCATAGCAACACTGCTGACAAAATGGCCACTAATTAGACAATCATAACCTTCTGTCAAACATAGATGGCTGTAACAAAACTAAAGCAATTATAGTGCAACAATAATTCATAATACTTTGCAGTTTTCCAGCTGGGAATCTTCAGATTTCCACTTACATATGCTACTTTATAGTAGGTCTTGTTTATCCTTTATTCGTTCACAATGTTAAAACTTTCCGCATTTTGCAGTTTAATTCAAAGTGTCCTAAAACATTTTCAATGTAAAAATTTGTATACATATTATTTTCCTTCTACTGTTGAAGAAATTATTGTATGCAATGTTGTACCACTTTCGCGAATTTTTATTAATAAGAATTTTAAAGTTATTCTCTCCGCTGTTGTTTACAAAATTTCTTCTTGGATCTGCCGAATCCATTTAAGTGTTTGTCAAATAATCCCTATAGTATTAATCGATATAAGCTTTCGCTTAATATAAGTACATATAGCAAGAAACAAGGATGGAACAATGAAATGCTATAAAGGTTTTATTTCAGAATGTTATATTCTTGAATTTATGTTATGAGTGGTTGAGGGTTTAACCACGGAATTTTTCGGAAGAAAAAGCCGCTGGTCCCGTATTATGCTTATTTGCATGTAAAAGTACACCATACCTTAAAATAAAATCTCCTAGGCTAGATTTTACATTTTTACTTTCTCTATACGTACTATATACAGTGTATAGAGAAGGTATTATATTGCATCCAAATTTCGATACCAAGATTTCACCGGAAATATATGTTTTGAGATCCCTGAATCCAAAATAAGCATTTTTAGAAAAATATCCATGTGTGTCTCTCTGTGTGTGTTGTTTGTGTTTATGTGTGTGTGTCTCTGGGCAGCATAGCTCAAAAACTAAAAGTCCGTTAAATATCAAATTTGGTATTCAAGTTCAGTATCTTCCAAGGATGCGATACAAAGATTTTCAGAAAATCCCCCACCCACATAGTATATTAAACATATTTACATAATAAATAAAATTTATATTTTGAATTTTCTCAGAATAGTCTCTGAAGGCATTTTTATTCTGGAAAAATGTTGCGAAATTTTGCATAATTGGTAAACCGTAAGAGATAGACAAAAACTTACTTCACAAAACATACAATTCGTGTTATATATATGTTTTCGTGGAGTTGGTCACTTTTTAGATATTCCCTGTTATTGCTTTCAGCTTTAAAATCCTTATACCTTTCTCATACGCGAACTTGTCAACTACTGGCTATGCAAAGAAACGGACTTTAACCCCATAGCAACCACATTTAAAACGTTTGTCTGTCAGTTCAAACTAGCGCATTCACTTATTTTCCTTTTACTTACTAGGAAGCAAGTAATAATACAATTTCTGCTAATATTTATCTCGAATAGCATGAAGTAGATAGAAGAATAGTTTTTAACAATAATTTGTTGAGATGTAGAGAAAGTCGCTAATGGAAAACATCAGATTTTTTTCTCATCCGCAAGTAGCGTTTTCATGCTATAGTGCTATCTATAGTCGATGAGTTTATCCCCCGTTACCAAGAGCGCATAGTGGTGAAATCCTTTAACTAGAAATTCCCTAATCAAGAACACAATGTAAACGGTGTTCCCAATGCGTCGAAATGCTGGGACGAACTTGAATGAATGAGTGGTTCTACTTTTGGTGGCAACAGTTTTAAAAATCAGATAATTTTCTACTCTATCAGATTTTCGAGATCTACGCGTTGAACATAATAAATTACGGCAGTTAAAAATGGAGATTTATTACTTTCTCTACACGTACTATATACATGGTGTACAGAGAAGGTATTACATTCCACCAAAGAATTCTATATTCAGATTTCACCGGATTTCACCCTGTGTGTTTGTGTGTGTGTTTGTGTTTGTGTGTGTGTGTTTGTGTTTGTGTGTGTTTGTGTGTGTGTATGTGTCTGTGATCACAATAATTCAGAAACGAAAAATCGACATATACCAGAATTGGTATATAAGTTATAGTCTTCCAAGGATGTGAAACGAAAATTTTGCGAAAACACCCCCCTTCACCAAACTACCCTTTACATGGAAAAAATATCGAAAATTTTGATATTCTCAAAAATGGCTCTAATGATTTTGATTATAACTCCGTGTGTAAAAGAAATTTACATGACAAATAAAATGTGTGTCTTGAATTTTCTGCGAATAGCCTCTGAAGATCTCTTTTTATTCTGGATGAACTTTGCTGAACATTGCGTGACTGCTAAACCGTAAGAGATAGACAAAAACTTACTACACAAAAATGTAGATCTCGTTAAAACACATAATTTATGTCATATGCGATTTTTTCGTGAAGTCCACAATTTTTTTTAGATATTTCTTGTTATTTGTTTCAGGTTTAAAACACTTAAACCTTTCTCACACGGAAATTTGCAATAGGAACGGATTTCTCCTACATGACAACCAGTTTTTAAAAGATTTTACTATTGTTTTAGCTTAGTGTATTCCTTTATAAATAGTTACGACAATTTCTGCTGATGTTTATCTCGATTATCATAAAGCAGATGGAAGAATAAGCTTATTAACAATAATTTTTACAGAGATGTAGAGAAAGCCATGTGAATGGAACACATAAAATATGTTTTTTCTTCTAATATATCGAAAAAGCAATTTGAATCTGAGAAAAATCGAACTGGATACTTTTCATGATCAATTGCAAATGTGAATAAGTATACTAAGGAGAATATCGTACCCTTTGAGAATTACAGCTCCAGTGTGACAAAGGTGGACACTCCTGAGAAAGTTAGACGTGAATATTAAACAGGTGGGCAGCAGTAATGCCCCTGGTATGTAATGTTTCTCCACACCACTCCCCCAAAATATTACAGCTGATATTTCACATCCAAGCGTCTAACAAACCTAAAGCAATATGTTACAAAAACAATACCTGTGAAATTATATTCCTCCCCTAGCATCGCCAACATGTTGTATGTTGGTGCTTATATTACAAGTCAGCGTACTAAACTTACCTACCAGTAGTTTTCTTCTGTTAGGATGCAGCACTGAGATTTCTAATTTCCATGGGTTACTATAAATTCAAAATCTTTATTTTTACTTTCTCTACACATCCTATGTACATAGTATATAGAGAAGTTTTTTTTTTTTTTTTTTTTTTTTTTTTTTGTAGTTTAACGTCCTTAACCTGGTTTGGTCATATGAATGAGCATTGATGATATGATGCTCAAATGATCTCTGGGTCCATGGAGCTTAAAGTTACTCGACATTCGTCTTCTCAGGATACGGGGAAACCCCGAAAAAAACCTTATCCGAGTAACTCACTCTAAGCGAGATACGAACTCACGACATTTTGAATGTGAGGCATACACGCTACCACTACACTACCCAGGCGGGCAGAAGGTATTGTATTTACCCAAAAATTCGATACCAAGATTTCACCGGAAAGACTGTTTTGAGATCCCCTGAATCCAAAAAATAGTTTTTAGAAAAAGGTCCGTGTGTCTGTGGACAGCATAGCTCAAAAACCGTTAAATACCAAACTTAATATCCAAGTTTGGTATCTTTCAAGGGTGCGATACGAATATTTTCAAGAAAATTCCCCCAACCCCGAAATACCTTTACATAAAACATTTTTCCAGTTGATTTTCTCAAAAATGGCTCTAACGATTTTGATTCAAATCTTCTTTAAGTTATTTACATCAAAAGTAAAACTAAATCTTCAATTGACAAGTTTGTTCTGGATGAATTTTGCATAACTTGTACTCTGTAAGAGAGGGACAAAAAAGGCTTATTACACAAAAAAAAAAAAAAAAAAAAATGTAGAGCTCGCTAAACACACACAATTTATATTATATACATTTTTTTAGTGGAGTTGACCGTTTTTTAGATATTCCTTGTTATTAGTTTCAGTTTTAAAGTAACTAAATTTTTCTCATACGGGAATTTGTCAACTCCTGTCCATACAAACAAAGGTGCTTCAATCACATAGCTTTTAAAAGATTTGACTATCGATTTAGCATATGATACTCCCTTATTTCCCTTCTGCTTACAAGAAAGTAAGTAATAAGAACCTTCTGCTTATTTTTCTCGATTAGCGTTAAGTAAAAAGAAGAATAAGATTTTTAACAATAATTTAGTGAACAGATGTAGAGCCAGTCATTTGAATGGAACACATCTTATATTTTTTTTTTAGAATATGTATTTAAGGTCGCAGAACACAGTGTTTTTGCGAGCACAATTAATCATAATTAACCAATGCTTGACAAGTCATAGGGATTGCAAAGTAAAGTGTTACAATTTAAATTGATTTATGCATATTTATACATAGCAATATCTTTAAAATAACAGAATATACAGGTGTTAGGGACTTTTTACTTTCTCTACGCGTACTATTTGCATAGTATATAGAGAAGGTATTGTATTCCACCCAAAAATTCGATACCGAGATTTCACCGGAAATACATTTTTGGGTCCCCCTGAATCCAAAAAAAGCATTTTTGGAAAAAAGTCCGTGTGTGTGTGTGTGTGTGTCCATGTGTCTGTGGACAGCATAGCTCAAAAACGAAAAGACCGTTAAATACCAAACTTGGTATTCAAGTTTGATATCTTCCAAGGATGCGACACGAAGTTTTGCAAGAAAACCCCCCACCCCAACTACCCTTTACATGGAAATTTTTTCGAAAATTTTGATTTTCTCAAAAATGGCTCTAACGATTTTGATTAAAAGATCGTATATTAAAGATATTTACCTGACAAATAATATTTATATCTTGAATTTTTTGGGAATAATCTCTGAAGACTACTTTATTCTGGAGGAATTTTGCATAACTGCTAAACCGTAAGGAATGGACAAAAACTTACCACGCAAAATATGTAGCGCACATTAAAACACACAATTTATGTTATATGCTTTTTTTTTCGAGTTGATCGTTTTTGAGATATTCCTTGTTTTTGGTTTCAGCTTTGAAAAACTTATACTTTTCTCACACAGGAATTTGTCAATTCGTGTCCATACAAACAAAGGAACTTCAGTCACCTAGTAACCAGCTTTTGACTTCACTTTAACCTATGATACTCCAATGTTTCGCTTCTACTTACAAGGAAGCAAGTAATAAGACTATTTCTGCTAATTTTTTCTCGATTAGCTTGAAATAAATAGAAGAATTAGCTTATTAACAATAATTTGTGACACAGAAGTAGAGAAAGTCATGTATATGGAACACATAAGATTTTTTATTATGAAAAGCTTTTATTATGAAAGCTTTCGCTTATATAACTGTTGTATCTCCGGCTCCGACACTTTACACGACCGTGAGAGGCAATGCTGCGAGCTCTTGTCACTATTGTGTATATATGTGGTATTCTCTTTTTTTTAATTCATATTATACATACTAATACATTAGAATTAGTTACATTAATCAATATGGTAATTGTAGCTGTAATTCAGACTAGCTAAGGTGGATGTTTCATCTTGTTTTTCTCTTTTTTTTTTTTTTTTGGGAAGAGGTAGTTGCTGACTCTGTCATAGTTCGGCACCTAGAGTCTCTGTAAATGACGAAGATCCAACGACCGAGGAGTCCGTTTTTCCAATTCCCAGCATTCTTTCCGGATAACTTTCTGGAAGTCCGGTGGTTGTGCTGCGTCTCCAGCCAGCAGAATCCAATTATATGGGCAAATATGGCCCAGGTCAGGGTATATGACAGTTGCCTGTTTGCCTGTTGGAATTCCAAGGTTAAATAGAGTTCACGATTTTCTTGTGTGCCAAATAGAGCGTATGATGGCGCAGTACTCTAGTTTATGGTGCAGTGTTTGCACACTCATTACAGCGAGAGCAGAGATTAGAAGTTGATCTGCCATGCTGCCACAATTTGTCAGCTGTGGGTACAACATCATTGAGAGCAAGATATACTCTAGCCTTCCAGTCTGTGGGGATCTTCGGGTTCGTAAATTTCTTCCAGATGACACTCCACAGACGCCGCGGATCGTTTCGTTGCACTCGGTGTTTATAAAAGTAAGCTGACTGCTTAAAGAGTATCCGTTGAAGAGCTGTTTGTGGCAGTGTTGCAAAAGTCTGCCACCAGCGTCGAAATGCGCTGAGGCGCTTATCTGGGTGACGTAGATGTGCTGTCCAAAGAGCTTGCTGAAGCGGAGGGCATTCACCATCCAAAACACGCAGTAGCGACTTCCCAAGAAGTGCCAAACATTTTGCATCCACATATATTAAGCCACAACCACCTTTAGTAGTGGAAAGACGCAGTTGCTCCCTTGCAATCCAATATGCAGCCCCAGACTATATAAAATAGCCAATGAGACATTCAATCCTTTGAGAAAACTGCTTAGAAACGGGTAGCACTTGGGCAATGTACCAAATCCTAAGTATGCACATACTACACACGTCGAAACAGGGTTAGTGTCCGCCTCCGCTGCTCGGCTAAGAGAAGCCGCAACTTCGTCAATTTTGCAGTCCAATTGAGTGTAATAGTTTCATGCAAGCAGTGTGTAAAAACAACACCCAAGATTTTCGTTTGGTTGACAAGCCTCATACCTGAAGGATGTGGGGGCTCTTGCCAATGACCAAACTGTAGAACTTCCGACTTGGTACAATTCAATCTGGCCCGAGAAACGAAAAAACAAAACAAAAAATATATATTTTGGTAAAATTCGAACCTGAATGGAGCATCTTGGAACTCATACTAACACCACGCTTTAATCATATACGCTATTGTTTAGCTATATTCTCTTCGGAAAATGCAAACAATGAAATCTGAAACGCTAATTTTAACAGTAACTAAAACTATAACGATAACTATAAGAATAACTGTAACAATGTTAACGCAGTAAATCGCAAACTACAAAAAACTAACTTCACCTGCTCTAAAGGAAAAAACTATTGACAACACGAGAATTTGCAACATATCGAAATTGTAGTCCATGCACTGGGAAGGATGTTTGGAGTTGGTCCTAGCAGACAACTTCCACCCTGTACTGTGTGGATCAACCCAAACCTTTTGTTGTGTTTAGCGGTAGCAAAGCTCTAAGCAACCACAGGAAACTTCGAGGCTCAGTCAATAACTAATGTCTCTTATTTTTTTTCTCTTCTTAACTAAGTTAACGATGTGAACAATTTGAATTTAGCGCAATTCCTCAAAACTTCTTCTCTAAGCCACTACAGTAGCAAATTCCTAAGTCAACAGGTGGCAGCCTGCTTCCTTTTGCGAAATGGCTGACATCGTGTGTGTATTAGACAGCGTTCCGTAATTGAATTCTTGCATGCGGAAGGTGAAACGCCCATCCGCATTTATAAAAGGATGAAAAATGTGTATGGTGATGCAACAATGGATGTCAGCACTGTTAGAAGATGGGTCCGTCACTGTAATGAAGCAGACGGGCAAACACCGTTGGCTGATGAAAATCGGAGCGGTAGACCGGTGACTGCAGTGACTTCACGCAACATTGAGCGAGTGGATGAGATCATTCGTACTGACCGCCGGGTAACAATGGAATTATATCCTTCAGTAAAGCCGATTATTCAACAACTCAGGTACTGAAAAGTTTGTTCACGGTGGGTACCAAGAATGTTAACCGACGAGAATAAGGAGACAAGAAAAGCAATAGCCACCAAACTCTTGCAGCGCTTCAATTTGGAGGGAGAGGAGTTTCTGGAAAACATTGTTACTAGAGACGAAACATGGGTTCATATTTGAACCTGAATCAAAAAGACAGTCAATGGAATAGCATCGCACAACCTCAACGAAGAAGAAAACATTCAAAACTGTGTCATCGGCAGGGAAAGTGATGGCGACAGTGTTCTTGGATGCACAGGGTGTAATTCTGGTTGAGTTTTTGGAGCAGGGATGCAAATAAATTCTTTCCGATACCTCAGCACCCTCAAGAAACTTAAAGCACGTCTTCGGCGAGTTCACACAACAAAACTCATGGCGGATGTTCTGCTTTTGTATGACCACTGAAGCGATTGTGAAAATTGGATGGGAAGTCTTGCCTCAACCCCCATACAGCCCTGACCTAACACCTTCAGACTACCATCTGTTTGGGCCGCTAAAGAAGCTCATCGTGGGATTCACTTTGAAGATGCAGAGGCCGTGAAAACTCTGTGCGTCAATGGCTTCGGAAGCAAGACCGTACATTTTACCACACTGGAATACATGGCCTTGTTAAAATGGAACCAAAACTGTGGAAAACGACAAGGATTGCATTGAAAAGTGACAATTTAATCTTCAATGTTTTGGCCTTCATTCTGTGTAATCAAAGTTTGGTTTTCTTACAAATTAAAACAGAGAAAAAAAGATTGACTGACCCTTGTATATTTATTAAAAAGTTACAGGAAATCAAATTATAGTGCCGAAGTGTCAGTTGAAATGAAACAGAATAACTTACTCTACTGTAGCATTTTCGCAGCACTAGTATTGTTGAAGGTGGTCATTCTGATATATACTTACCTATTTCTATCATCTAAACGTCAGGGCGGAGATACAGCGGCGATATAAGTAGCTATACATCCTTCGAACGCTTTCTATTTCTTGCTCTTCATCTATAATGTTTGGCTTCCTCTTCTCTGATCCGTATTTCTAACTTATGCCACATTTCTTAGCTTTTATTTTGTAACATACATACGGTTTTATATTTATTTTCACAATAAATTTCTGGTGCCTAAATGCACTTTGGGAGCATTTCTTGTCTGATTCTGGGATACATAACGACAATTATACATAGCATAAACAAACGAAAAACAATGCAAGCGCACTGCCTCGAATTGTGCAGAAAAGATTCAGCATAGAGCTAGAACAATTGCATAATTTAAGAGATATTTTAATTATACATTCTCTTTAACAAACATGTTTTTTCTTTACATGACAAACGAATAAGCATTATAAATGCAGACGAGCTTTTCCAGGTGAACACGTGCTGCTAGATTATAAATACATTACGCAACTAACATACCTTGTATGCATAATGTTCCGTGACTAACAAATATTTTATCACTTAACAAGTCAAAGTCCACCCTTGTTATGTCACATTCGCTCTGAATGTATTATACTTATCTAAATACAAAATCGAATTTTGACATGTCGGGAGTTAACAACGTTTCTGTGGAATGGAGGGTTCTAGATGTCCTCGAGGATAATATGACGTCAATGGTTTTAGTGTCAATAAATTTTTAAGTTAATAGAGGGTCATTTTTCAGGGGTGTGAAAGCTGCTTAGTTCAGTTGTAAGAGCTGAACTGTACTTATCCGAAATAAATGGAATTGGCAGGTTGCGTATTGCAGAAATTCGGAAAATGAAATAGTCTGCAATTCTGAAATTGTATTTCGCATGTATTTAAAGAAAATGTTTCAAATGTTTACTCTATAATATATACAGTGGGGTAATGTATAGCATTACACCAAACAATTTTAATTAGGTTTTCTAGGAAATTTTTTCGCAGTCACCTAAATCTAAAAAATCTTATTTCTTACACTCACATGCCTTTCTCTGGCTGCTCTACTAACAAACTGCTTACAAAAGATTATTGTTCTTTCTACACAATCGAGACAAACATTAGCAGAACGTTCTTATTACTTAGTTCCTTAAAAGAAGAAGGGAACTAAAGGAATGCGCAATGCTAAAATGATAAGTCAAATGTTTTAAAAATTATGCGATTGTCATTGCAAATCGCCTCTTTGCTTGGCCAGGAGAAGAACAAAAGAAAACATCCTGTTTGAGAAAAGTATAAGCACTTTACAATTTAAACTAATAACAATGCATATCTCTAAAATTATAAACTTCACGAAAAAAAATATATGACATAAATTGTGTATTTTAACGAGATCTACATTTTTTGTGCAGTAAGTTTCTGTCTGTCTCTTACGGTTTACTAGTTATGCAAAATTCATCCAGAATAAACAGGTCTTCAGAAACTATTCCCAGAAATTTAAGGCATACATTTTATTTGTGATAGAAATGGCTTTAATGTGTGATATTTTAATCAAAAGTCGTTAAAGCCACTTTTAAGAAAAAAAATTTGGAACATTTTTCCATGTTGAGTAGTTTAGGGTGGGGGATTTTCTTAAAAATCTTCGCGTCGCATCCTTACAAACTTACATTAATACTAAGTTTGGTATTTAACAGTCTTTTCGTTTTTGAGATGTGCTGTCCACAGACACACATACACACACATTCACACACGGACCTTTTTTTCCTAAAACATGTATTTCCGGGGAAATCACGGTATCGACGTTTTGGCTGGAATACAATACTTCCTCTATACACTATGTACATAGCACGTGTAGAGAAAGTAGAAAGCACTCTCAGAAAAGGTTTGTGGTGAGAAAAACGTAATTCAAAAATAAAATATAAATACTTGAAATCGAAATTGATATTTAAGTTCTGTAAATCCGTGGATGCGACAGGAATGCTCCTTGAGCAATTAAATGGGCAAATATATGTTTGGTAATATTAATTCAGGTCGTCTCCTTAGCGCAGTGGGAGTGTTGCTGCTTGCCAAGCTGGAGACCTGGGTTCAATTCCAGTACCGGCGTGGGGATTTTTCCCCCGTTGGGAGACTTGAACTGGAGTGCACTCAGCCTAGTGAGGTCTCTGGGAGTCCATTTGAGGAGCTACTTTCTGGAGAAATAGCGGCTCCAGGTCATGAGAACCGCATTAACCGGCCGGCAGAGTTCGAGGCGCTGACCAAGTCTCACCCTCCAATATTGCAACCCATCCATGACGTCGGTCATGGACTTAGATGGGGAACGCAGCGGCTGGGCGGTAGGCCAAGGCTCCTTATGAGTTGTCGTGCCATGGAATCAAACCTAATCATATTAGTAAAGTAAGAACATCGCACCTTCCCTACTATCCTTTACATGGAAAAACGATTTTCATAATTTTCAGATATGTTTATGACTAATGTTTATTTTGAATTTATTGGGAACAGTTATTGAAGTGCTTGTCATTCTTGGTGGGTGTAATATAATTGGTAAACCGTAAAAAATAGACAAAACTTAGCGCAGAAAAAATGCAGATTTCGTCAAAACACACATTTCCAACACATTTTGTAGAGTTAACCATGTTTTAGATATTCCGTGTTATTGGTTTCAATTTTTCCATATTTATACTTTTCTTGAAAGATTTGACTATTGCTTAAGCCTACTGCATTTCCACAATCCCGTTATATCTACACGGATACGTGTAATAAAATTCTGATGTGTTAAATTCACATGACTTTCTCTACATCTCTGCAACAAATAAGCTTAATGTTCTATTTACTTTATGCCTATGAGAAAAAAGTTATCAGAAATCGTCTTATTACTTGCTTCCTTGTAAGGAGAAGGGAAATAAGGAAATACGCTGGGCTAAAGCGATAGTAATTTTTTTTTTAAAAGTTAGTTGCTAGTGGTTGAAGTTCCTTTGTTTTAATGGACAGGAGTTGAAAATTTTCTGTATGTGAAAAGTAAACGTAGATGAAACCAATAACAAGGAATACCTCAAAAACGGTCAACTCCACAAAAAATATATATACAGCATAAATTGTGTGTTTTAACGAGCTCTACATTCTTTAAGTAGGTTTTTGTCTATCTCTTACGGCTTATGTAAAGTTCCGCAAAATTCATACAGAATTAAGATGTCATCAAAGGCTATTCCCAGAAAATTTAAGATATACATTTTATTTGCCATTTAAATATCTTTAATATACGATATTTTAATAAAAATCTTTGGAACCATTTTTGAGAAAATCAAAATTTTCGAAATTGTTTCTATGTAAAGAGTAATTGGGTGTGGGGGATTTCCTTGAAAATCTTCGTGTCCTAACCTTGGAAGATACCAAACTTAAATACCAAGTTTGGTATTCAAAGGTCTTTTCGTTTTTTGAGCACATACACACACGCACCTTTTTCTAACCAAAACATGTATTTCCGGAGAAATCTCGGTATAACATTTTTGGGTGCAATGCAATACCTTCTCTATTCACTATGTACATAGTACGTCTTTACCAATTATGGAAAAGTCAGCAAAATTCATCAGAATGAGTAGCTTTTTAGAGGTTATTTCCAGAAACTTCAAAGCATATATTTTATTTCGAACTTACGTAAATTTATTTTTATTTACTTAAGGTCACTTTATAACAAAAAAAAAGGTCATCAGTGGCTACTTGGTATGTAAATATCTTTAATATGGTATTGTAATTAAAATGGGTTGAACCATTTTTGAGAAAATCAAAATTTACGAAAGGGTAGTTTGGGGTGGAGAGATTTTCCTCAACTTCATGTGACATCCTGAAAAATACTAAAATTAAATACCAATTTTAGATTTGGTAACGACATGTTGGGTAGAGTACGGTAACTTCTGTACCTATGTACCATGTAAGTAAAACTCATTAAAATATAGCTGCGCAGATTTTGACAAAATACCTAACAAGCAAGCATATTGAAAGCTAATTGTAAGAGAGGCACTCTACTGAGGAAAAAGATAATTTAGAAATGTGCCAAACATGAAGAAACTACTTTAATACCTTTGGTTGGAGAACTGCTAAAGCTACTAGGGTCGGCTGATAAGTCTCGGGCTTCTCAATGAAAACATCCTTTTAAAAAATGTGTTTTGCTTTATTTCTCAACATAATCTCCAGAAAGGCTAATACATTTGTCATATCGATATTCTAATTTGATGAAAATATCTCTGTAATGCGATTTATCAAGGTCCTCAAAATAGCTGTTTACCGCATCGATGACCTCCTCGTTGGTGTGAAATCTTCGTCCTCCAAGACATTTTTTGAGGTTTGGGAACAGGTAGTGGTCACTGTGTGCTAGATCTGGCAAATAAGGTGGATGTTCAAGCAATTCGAACCTTAATTTTCCCATTGCACTGGCTGAACGATGGACCGGAGCATTGTCGAGATGAAACATTTTTTTTTCCAAATGAGTTATTTTTCTTTTCACCTCATCACTCAAACATTGCAGAAAGATTGCGTAATAGTCACCAGTGATACTTTTACTCTTTTCTAAGTAATCAATATCAATAATTCCTTGTGCACCCCAGAAAACACTCGCCATAACCTTGTTAGCTAACAATATTGACTTTACCTTTTATGGAACTGGTTCACCTGGCGCAATCCACTGTTTTGACTGTGATTTACTTTCTGGAGTGTAGTGATGCATGCACCCCGTCTGGGATTTTTACGGTAGAGCTCCTTTATTCGTAACAGAAACAGTTTTTCTTTGCAACTTTTGATGAGGTGTCAACAAACAGGGCACCATCTTGCACAGACCTTGTGAAAGCCCAAAACATTACTAAAAGTATTACCTGCACGTTATTTTAATATCTTTACAGCCTCTGCTATTTCAAACAACTTTAATCTGCGGTCTTACTGTACTAAACGATGAATTTTTTCAATGATCTCTGGAGTTGTCACTTCTACAGGGTGTCCAGAGTGAGGCTCATCGTTAGTGCTCGCACGTCCCATTTTAAACTCTGCAACCCACATTTTGATCATTGAATATGAAGGTAGAGTCTTTCAATGTACTGTCCATTTCGTCCTTGACTTTTTTAGGCGTTAAGCCTCTCAAATGGAAGTATTTAATAACTGCTCATTTTTCCAAATCCTCCATTTTCGTGAAAGCTCTAAAGCTGTCTTGTTTAAAATGCTGTCATTCAAAAACTAAACAAGCTATTGACCTGTAACTATGGATACAAGCTAGTCTAGAGTTAAACTATACCATGCTACCGTCTGTCCTAGTGGCGCCAAATATGTTTGAGACTTATTAGCCGACCCTCGTACATGTCTCAATAAAACGAACAATGCGCTGTAGCTCAAGTGGAGATACCTTGTTGCAAATGGATGAGAAAACTTCTTAGTGAAGGGAGTGTCTATTATTCTACCCACGAAAAGGCGCCTAAAATACTAACAGGATAGTAAGCCGGATGGCGTTAAAAGGACAATGATTCATCAGTAGAACTCATAAATCAACTTCAAGGGGCAGACGCACACAAAATGTTTAACAAGTGATCACCCTCCTAAATAAAGTAAGATAGTACAATATAATCCTTTGACCAACAACATACAGGTTATTAGAAAGTATACAATGCTTTTGATTTTATGAACATGCTAAAGTTATGGACTATAATGGAGGATAAATGATCGCCTCACACATTAAAGAAGCATTAAATGGAAATGCACGTATAGAGTCATAAAGTTGAATGGGATCAGGAGAAAAAATAAATTAAATAGAGGAGTTTGACGTGGTGATTAAACCGATGTTTAAAAAACTAAGATCCTTTTACCTTCTCTAGCTTCGCATAGGTTTAGAGAAGTATTGTATTCCACCCAAAAATTCGATGACGAGATTTCACCGGAAATATATATTTTGGATCACCCTGAATCCAAAATAAGCAGTCTTGGAAAAGGTCTTTGTATGTGTGTGTGTCTGTGGACAGCAAAGCTCAAAAACGAAAACTCCGTTAAATGCCAAACCTGTTATATAAGTTCAGTATCTTCCAAGGATGCGAAACGAAGATTTTCAAGAAAATTCCCCCACCCCCAACTACCCTCTGCATGGAGAAATTTTCGAAAATGTTGATTTTCTCAAAAATGGCTCTAACAATTTTGATTAAAATCACTAGTATTTAAAATATTTACACGGCAAATAAAATGTATATCTTGAATTATCTAGGAATAGCCTTTGAAGACTATTTAATCTGGATGAGTTTTACGGAAATTTGCATAACTAGCAAACCGTAAGAGATAGACAAAAATCTACTGAACAGTTAATGTAGAGCTCGTTAAAACATACAATTTATGTTACATAGATTTTTTCGGTGAGTGGATCGTTTTTTTAGATATTCCTTGTTTTTGGTTTCAGCTTTGAAAAACGTATACTTTTCTCATACAGGGATTTGTCAACTCCTGTCCATACAACAAAGCAACTTCAGTCACATAACAACCAACTTTTTTGACTATCACTTTATTCTATGGTACTCCCTTATTTCGCTTCTAGTTACAAGGAAGGAAGTAATAATGCTATTTCTGCTAATTTTTCTCGATAAGCATGAAGTAAAAAGAAACATGAGCTTTTTTACAATAATTGTTGAAGAGATGTAGAGAAAATCATTTGAATGAAGCACATCAGATTTTTAAGCAATGGAAAATTTAGGTTAAACACTTACCTGTATACATTGCTTCATACGTATGACGTTAGAATTATAGGAATATAAATATGATGTAACTGAATGAAAAAATAATAGAGAATAAAGATAATTGGAAAGAATAAACCAGAAGAATGGACAATCATTCTTAATACCTACCACCTAGAATGAAAAAAAAAAAAAAAAAAAACAATTTGGACTTCCTAGGTGCGGCGAGAGTGATAAAGTGAGGGTAGAACAGGCTTTCAGCTGAGTATTTGTAGAGGAGCCAAAGGAGGAGGAATAGAATAAGACGAACAAAGAAACAGAAAGGAGAGGAATAAATATAAATATAACTTTTTTTTTTTACAATTCATCGATTTTACGCCATGTTTTTAAATTATAAATTTCTTTTAAAATCATTTATCTTCAATGCTTCGCATATTAGAAGATATATTATGGATTTAGTATTTCGTAGAAGTTCTTACATTTCATTGTCGATGATGTACACATATTTGCAAACATTTATCAAATACGGTAAAGTAGATTCAAAAAGCTTTAATTTTTGACATCCATAATAAATGTTGATTGGCTTTCATAAGAATTCATCAAAATATAAAACCATAGGAACTTGTATAACAATATTCATTATTTCGATGTTGACATGATCAACATGTCTAAAACAGAAGCTCACAATTCAATAATAATAATCATAAATAATAATAATGATAATAATAATATTAATAATAATATAAACTCAAATTAACGTAGTACACCTAGGAAAAACTATATGATTGAAATTTTACCAGCTCTTTTTCTTTTTTGTTTGTCATGTTACTTTATCACTTTCTATGGAAAACAGAGGGAGTACTTGTATTCCTAGAAATAAGGTGTTTTGAATACTATAAAACAAATATAGACGCGTTTTTTGATACCCCAAATAAATACAAATAGGCCGTTTTCGTCTTTAAACAGCATAACTCAAAAAGATAATGTTGGATGTAAACTAAACTTAGTAATTAAGTTCGGCAACCTTGTAGAGATGTGAGTCACACATTTCTAAATAAATAAATAAATAAAATAAATCCCTCTCCCGTGTTACACTTATATAGAAAATTATTTGTTATTGTTCGCTTTCTCAAAAATGGGTGTAAACATTTTAAATAAAATCCATTTGTTTATAGCTTGTATTTCTGCGAATAGCCTGTGAATGGACTGTTTAATTTGTATGAGTATAATCCGTAAGAGATCTACAAAAGTTTACTTCTCTCGTTAAAGAGGAAAGAAATACATTTTTAGCAATAGCTCTTTCCGAGATATGCGTTATTTTTATTTAAATGTTCAACTGTTGTTGTTTATGTTGAACTAAGTCATAAAGGGTATATAAATTCAAAGCCGGTATAAGCGACACGATTTTATTCATTTTGCAGTCGATTTCACCAAAAGAAATCGCAGTGAGGGTAATTCTCAAACCTTATCTCGATTAATATGAAGTGGAAAAATAAGCTTTTGAAATATCATTCTTAAAAAAAAGATATTAAAATAAATAAACAGTAGGGCTTTCTGTTTTATCTTGAAATATTTAATTAGATAAATATAAATAAATATAAATGTGTGTAAATATTGTGTTTGTATGTTTACTCGTTATTTCATAGGTATATATATATATACCTACATATACTGGAGTTTCCAGGAAAATGGACTGGCAGAAGAGGTGGTGTAGGATGGCCACCGAGATCTTTAGATTTGACGTCACTTGACTTCTTCCTCTGGGATCATTTAAAATCAGTTTTATATGCTTTTCTGCCTGAGTACATTCAAGAAGTGAGAGACAAAATAACCTAAGCATATAATCGGAATTGTAATGAAACACCAGAAAGTTTGCGGAGAGTTCCAAAATAACTGTATTTATTATGTTTTTCCAACAATAAAACACATTTTGAATTTTTTGTGTAATCTAACAATGTATGTTTCTTGTGAGGTTGCCAGATAAAATATGTAAAATATATTAATGAGATGAATAAATAATTAAATACTGTTTCATATTTAAGTATACGCTCAAAATTTTAAAAGTTCGCGTGATTGGTGAGGGGTGAAACTAAAATTCAATTAAGACTAATTTTAATCTCCACTTCAATATCCCTTAGTTGTCATGTTTTTTTTAATTAAATTAAATTTAAATCTGGACTAGGAAGTTCTGAAATAAAAACCATGTAGAGGTTAATATCTATAGTTTCAACGCAATTGTGTTCTTCAGCTGCATACATTAGAAGAAAAATGATTCATACACAAACCGGTTATGGATGACCAGAAATTCCAGCAATACAACTCTGAGGTATATTACCCCGGGATTACTCATTTTTATTTGGCAACTAGCAGAAACGGCATTCCTGCTTATGTTACGCCATTAACTATGAATATACGTTTCCCTTTCCCACAATCTCTCTCCTAACTTCTTTAAAACCTCTCATCAGAACAGTCTGTCGAATTTTGGTCATTAATTTGTATCATTCATGCCTTCGTACATAAATAAGCTCATGTATACGGGCGAGTTGGATATACCACAGTTCGAAGATGTCCTCCTCTGCAGTCTTTCCCCTTATTAAAGCAAACGAGACATTTCTGTTCGAATTTGATTTTTTTTTTTTTTAACATAAGCCGTGTGTAGGACAGTATTTATAAAGGTAGAGTCAGACCGAAAAATTCAATGCCTTAGCCGGGATTTGAACCATGGATCTCCTGGACTTTATCCGGTTGCTCTACCACTGAGCTACCATGGCAACATGCCGGCATAGCATTGAATTTCTCAATGAATTTGGCAGACCATGAGTTATGTCCCCTTACTTCTTGTGATGCGAACAGATTCTTTACTCTCTACAAATATATTTTCATAGAAAGAAGGAACAGGTTACTGCTGGAAAACATAAAAGAATCACTTCCTCTTACTTTTTAATGAAAGAGGACTTAACACTGTAAATATCATTAATCATTTTTAGATACATGTGTTAATACTATTGAAATTGCTATAAATGTATTTATTTGTGCGGTAATTTAAATACTTCTACTTCGTACATAGTACATAGTAAGAAAAGTACTTCGTACCACCCAAAAAATCGTTACGGAGACGAAATACACGTTTTATGGTTCCCTGGATTAAAAAACAAACGCATGTGTGAATGTTGCGTGTGTATGTATGTATATACACGGTGGGCCATGGAAACCTGACGACTTTTAAAATAAAATCAATAGTATAAGATTTCAATTAAAATGTAAATTCTGTAATATTGCAATAGGCTATTGAATGTCATTTGAGGAGGTGACCTTATTTTCTAAATAGGACATCCCTTAAGTGGCCTCCACCACTTAGAATGCATTGTTGTAGTCTGTGAATCAGATTCTCTATCGGTGATTGCAACATCATGTCTGGTATGGCTGTAATTTCCTCATGTACGGCCTCCTTGAGATCAATAATGTTCCTTGCTTTCCTAGTGTACACTTGAGATTTGAGATAGCCCCCAAAGGAAGTAGTCGCATACTGACAGATCTGGAGAACGCGCGGGCCACGGAATGTATCCTCTTCTTGAAAACACTTTGTTTGGAAATATTTCTTTAACCATTGCAATGGACACGTTGATAGTATGGGCTGTAGCCCCATCTTGTTGAAACCAGGTGGTGCTAAGATCAAGTCCACGATAATGTAACACAGGAGTAAGCAAGCTCCCTAATATCTCTACGCACCGATCTGAGGTCACTGTTACCGCCTTATCATTCATTCTCTTAAAAAAAAAAAAAAAAATAAGAACCTCTGATTCCAAAATTCCAAAACAACCCTACACCAGACTGTTACATGTGGAGTATGAAGAGGGCGCATAAATAGCTGTTGTGGATTTGAATCACTCCAATAACAAAAATCTGATGTGTTACGCTCACATTACTTTCTCTAGCTGTTCTACAAACTTCTTGCATAAGATTATTCTTCTTTCTGCATCTTGCTAATCGAGGTACTCATTAGCACAATGTTCTTATTTCTTAGTTACTTACAAGTAGGAAAAAATAAGGGAATATACTAGACTAAAGCCATAGTCAAATGTTTTAAAGACTGTCATTATGCGATTGTCATTAAAAAGCCCTTCTTTTCTTGTCCAGGAGTAGAACAAAAGAAAACCGCACACTACCGTCTGAGAAAAGTATAAGTACTTCACAACTGAAACTAATAACAATGAATACCTCGAAAACTGTAAGCTCCACGAGAAAAATGTATATGACATAACTTGTGTATTTTAACAAGACCTACATTTTTAGTATAGTAAGTTTTTGTCTATCTCTTACGGTTTACTAGTTATGCCAAATTAAGCAAAATTCATCCAGAATAAACAGGTCTTTAGAAGCTATTCCCAGAAAATTCAAGATATACACATTATTTGTCAGGTAAATATCTTTAATATACGGTATTTTAATAAAAATCGTTAGAGCCATTTTTAAGCAAATCAAAATTTTCGAAAAAAGTTCCATGTAAAGGGTAGTTTGGGGTGGGGGATTTTTCTCAAAATCTTTGTGTCGAATCCCTGTAAGATGCTTAATTTAAATACCAAGTTTGGTGCTTTACCGACTTTTCGTTTTTGAGTTATCGTGTTCACAGACATACGGACACAAAGACACAGACACACACACACACACACACACACACACACGGACCTTTTTGTGAAAATGCTTTTTTTTTTTTTTTTTTTTTAATACAGGGGACCCTAAAACATATATTTCCGGTGAAATCTCGGTATCAAATTTTTGGGTGGAATACAATACTTCTCTTACGGGGCTAGAGAAAGTAAAAATGTTGTTTGTTCACCATACTGTTTAAATGAAAGCGAGTCTCTTCGCTCATTAACAGGAGGTTCACTAAGTTTTCACAGAGTGTAATTCGACTAGCTTTATCACAATCTTTTAACTCTTGAACCACAACCATTTTGTAGGAATGAAAAATTAATTCCTTCTGTAGAATTCTCTTAAAACTTGTCCGTAATAACCTAAGGCAGCAGCATGGTTTCTTGTTGAACGACTAGAACTCGTTATTGCTTGTCTGAACTCTTTCAAAATTTTGTGGTGCTCTTACAGTGTGGTCATAGTGGATTCTTCTTCACTGCAGAAGCTGTTGCTCGAATATTTGTATCCATAACTTGAAGTTTACAACACAAAAACACAATGTTCAGCATTCCGTTGCACCATTTTACTTTCTCTACACTTACTATGTAGGTACATAGTGTATAGAGAAGGTATTGCACTCCACCCAAAAATTCGATACCGAGATTTCACCGGAAATATATGTTTTAGGGATCCCAATATCCAAAAAAAGCATTTTCACAAAAAGGTCCGTGAGTGTGTGTGTGTGTGTGTGTGTGTGTGTGTGTGTGTGTGTGTGTGTGTGTGTCCGTGTGTCTGTGAACACGATAACTCAAAAACGAAAACTCGGTAAAATACCAATCTTGGTATTTAAGTTTAGTATCTTCCAGGGGTTCGACACGAACATTTCGAGAAAAATCCCCCCACCCCAAACTACCCTTTACATGGAACTTTTTTTGAAAATTTCGATTTTTTCAAAAATGGCTCTAATGATTTTGATTAAAATTTCGTATATTAAAGATATTTACCTGACAAATAAAATGTATATCTTGAATTTTCTGGGAATAGCCTCTGAAGAGTAGTTTATTCTGGATGCATTTTACGGAACTGCTAAACCGTAAGAGATGGACAAAAACTTAATACATGATAAATGTAGAGCACGCTAAAACATACAACTTATGTTATATACATTTTTTTCGTGAAGTTCGTCGTTTTTGAGACATTCCTTGTTTTTGGTTTCTGCTTTGAAAAACTTATACTTTTCTCATACAGGAATTTGTCAACTGCTGTCCATACAAATAAAGTGACATAGCAACCAGCTTTTGAATATCACTTTAACCTATGGTACTCTCTTATTTCGCTTCTACTTACAAGGAAGCAAGTAATAAGACTATTTCTGCTATTTTTTTTTTTTTCTGATTAGCATGAAGTAAATAGAAGTATAAGCTTTTTAAGAATAATTTGTTGCAGAAATGTGGAGAAAGTCATGTGAATGGTACACATCAGATTTTTGCAATAGTAGCAAACATTGGTCTTGCTTGTGATATCTCGCACATTCATTTATTTGTGATATTTACCAACTTATCCAAACTTAAAATTATCAGGCCCCCATGACCTACCCTGTGTGTGTGTGTGTGTATGTATATAGTGCTCGAAATGGAAATATATAAGTGTCGGTATACTTTCTTACGATAAAATTAGTTATTCCTTTTGCATAATGTTATTTATAGTCTGCAGAAAATCGTAAAATGTGATGCTTATGCAATCAGGCCATACTATCAACAGAACACCCTGCAACCTAGTTTCCCATTATGAATCATAAGTTTGAGTTTCTGAAACCACTTCAGTCAGTTCCAATATGTGAGAAAATTTTCTGAATTTGAATAATTTCTTTCAGGAACACAAACGCTAGCACTAGAAGCACTATCCGCGCTATCACTAACCACTACAATATCAGATATACGTTTATCACCATTAGTTTTTCTCTTTTTGATTATAACTTTGTTTAATGTATTCATCTTTCTTATGAGTTAAGTTTTAAACTACCTTCTGTTGTACTTCTTTACAAACTCGCAATCAGATTATAAACTTTAGCTTGTAACGGATCCACTGGAGACGGTTTGTTGATATTATTACATTGTTGATAGAGTAGCATGCATCCGCAGACGCAAGTAAAGATCCAAAATCTTGTGATATGTGATTCGAATAGCATAAATTGAGTATGATTTAATGTACTACTCTTATTACTTTGTGTTTAACATAGTATACGGCAAATAACATGCCGGTATGAATTTTCTCAAATAAAAAGTGTGAGTATGGAATCCGCTGATGCAGAAAAGTACCGTTATGGAGTACCGGCATATACCGGCCCATTTCAAGCACTATATCCTGATACTTGAGTTCAATATCTTCAAAGGAGGCGACACCAAAATTTTCAAGAAAATCCCTCACCCCAAACTACTGTTTACATGGAAAGATTTTCGAACATTTTGAGTTTCTTAAAAATAACTCTATATATAGCTACCGTATATTAAAGACACTTAAGAGACAAATAACATTTATATCTTGAATTTTCTGAGAATAGTAGCTGAAGCTTCTTTCATTCTGAACGTATTTTGCTTAACTAATAAACAGTAAGAAGTAGACAAATACTACAGAAAAGTGTAGTTTTCGTTAAAGCGTTCAACTTATGTTACATGCAATTTTTTTTTTTTTTTTTTTTTTTTTTTTTGCAGAATTAATACGTTCTGCGATATTTATTTCATTGGTTTCAATTTTGAAATGCATACACCTATCTCAAACAAAGTTGTCATCCATTTCACTTTTTTTTTTCTTTTCTTCTTTTTACTTATGGCCATGCAAAGCGAACTGAATTTTAAAGCCCATCGCTTAGCGACAGCTTTTTAAAGAATTGAATATCGCTTTTATTTAACGTTTTCCCTTACTTTCCTTCTAATTATAACTAATTAATAAAGCCGTTTCTGATAATTTTTATCTCAATTAACATGAATTGCTAACTCTAATAATGATGGTGTTGTGTTACTGTAGTCGCGAAACACGCTTCTTAAATAATTAATCATGTCAAAATTCTGCAAACAACAAAACTTTGTACTTCTAGACTTCTTTGTCGTGTAAAATTAAAGACAGCTTATGAAGAAGAGTTTAGATTTGTTTTCACCTCCAGGGTTAT
This sequence comes from Hymenopus coronatus, assembly GCA_030762935.1. Classification (NCBI taxonomy): domain Eukaryota; kingdom Metazoa; phylum Arthropoda; class Insecta; order Mantodea; family Hymenopodidae; genus Hymenopus; species Hymenopus coronatus. The sequence continues at coordinate 47,530,442 of CM060886.1, forward strand.
TATAACTCTCCTCATTAGGAATAATCATTAAGTTGCCATATAATTGAGCTATTATATGAACCTACCAAAAATAAAAACGGAAACACGCACGCAATACAAAAAATTATGTAAGTTTTGTCTTCCAGATAGCCACGCTATATATGCTAATGTATTTTTAAAAACCTCAAATTATATGAAAATAACTAAAGTTTATTGTAGAACAGTATTTACTTTCAATAATATTAATTTAGAAATTAGGAAGAATTTCTTAAAAACATATATGTACAGCATAATGTTACATGGATCTGAAACTTGGTCAACTTGTTTTGTTACTTGTACCTTGTAAGTAGAAGGGAAATAACGGAATGCACTAGGCTAAAGCGATAGTCAAATATCTTATTAAACATGTTATTCTGTTTTTAGAATTCGGTTTTTTATGCGGCTAGGGGATGACAAATTCCCGTATGAGAAAAATGTAAGTATTTTAAAGCTAAAACCAATAAAAAGCAATTACTCAGAAATGATCAGCTATAAAAATAAAGAAGAAAAACGTGTATGACAAATTATGTGTTATAAAGAGATCTACATGTTTTGTATTGCAAGTATTTGTCTGTCTCTTGCGTTTTTACCATTTATACAAAATTCAACAACATTCTTTTAGAATAGAGAGATTTTCAGGGTTTGTTCCCATAAAAGTTCAAAACATGCATTTTATAACATGCAAATATCTTTAATATACGATATTTAATCAAAATCTTAAACAATTTTTATGAAGATAAAAAATGTCGGAAAATTTTCCATGTAAAGGATAGTTCGGGGTGGGAGGATATTCTTGAAAATCTTCGTGTCGCATTCTTGGACAAATCTAAACTTAAATGCAAAGTTTAGTATTTAATGGATTTTTCGTGTTTGAGGTATGTTGTCCACAAGACACTTACGCTGATGTTTTTCTAAAAATGCCCTTTATAGGTTCAGGAGGTTTAAAACATGAATTTCCGGTGAAATCTCTGTAGTACGTGTAAGGAAAGTAAAAATGGAAGAATAAAAACATGGTGCTTCTGCAAAATGCTGAAAATTAGTTAAGACTGATAAAATTGCCAACGAAGAAATTTATGGGAGAGCAAAGGCTAAAAGAGAAATTCAGAACCGAATAAGATTTATTGAATATTTATTAAGACACCAAAGTATTTTGAGAATTATAATCGAAGATACAATTGAATGCAGGAATAGCAAAGGAAATACAAGACAGCAATACATGGAACAAATTAAGAACATGTACCACAGAACGTATTGTAACTGGACCCTGGGCTGTAATCACCGTACTCTGTGTACAACGTTGTTGTCGTGCTGTGACACCTATGCCGGCGGCAAGTTCTTTTTGTCATCGCAGCAGTGATTGTTACACCTGTGCGTGTGGACGTGTTCTGTCGGAAGGTTCTTTGACATCGAGGCCAGTATTGTTAAGCCTGAGTGATTTTGTGCCAGCTGCGGGTATTAGAATGAAGAAGGGAACGTCACCGCAGCTTCAGCCGAGCCGGCAACTATGCAGCACGGTCCGCCGCACCTGACTCACCGCCGGTATGGAGCATCTTGAAGGATGCTCACTTTCAAAGGATATCGCTGATCAGCAACTCCAGGACCACTCCTGCCAATAGACCTATGCCATTAGTTCGCCTTACGTTCCTGGACAGGGCGCACTACACCGCCGCACTCAAGTCCTAATGGGCCAGTCAAGCGTACTGAAGTCAGCCGCAGTATACGCCACATTCCCTGTCGACTTGCTGCAAATATAGGCAGTTGGAGGTCCCTGCGACGTGCAGCCTCAATAATAGTACTGGCTTCTCCAAGTATCACCACCAGCTGCACCGGGCATGACCTGGCCCGTCATCCATGATACTGCTCCACCTGCGGGGGCAGCGATCACTTTAGGCCAGGCATTCTGCACACTCTACCCACGGGCTTCACACCACATAAACAGCAACAACCACAGCCAGCTCCGTTACCTACACTGCAACTCCGGGCAGTGGCCGTTGCACCTCCGCCACATTACTAGCAGCTATTGAAGCTGGCACCGAGAAATTTAAAATGGCAACTAACGCCATTCAAGAACAAGACTCCACCATCAAAAAGGTCGAGGCGCTGCGATCCAATGCAGTTATACGCCTCGCCACCTTTGAAGCAAAACAACGCTCAGCAACACGACAGCTCGCTACAACCTCAACCAGTCTTCCAAACTTTAGACCAAGCTGATTCAGAGATTCTTCTGTCTATACAGCGTAAGCTTTACTCACTGGTAAAATTACTTTGAGGACGCTGAAGCTCAGAACACACTAAAACCCGCAAACCGTACTTCCACACCAGTCGACTGCCAGCAACATCAACGAGAGACACTTCTGCACCCAGTGCAGTTGAGGCCATGGTAAAGGCAGCCGCAAGAGCTCAGGACCAAACACACTTGTACTCAAGAAAGGTCTCAGTCAGATTATGATGAAGTTTTTCAATGTCGGGATCTATTTCGATACCCTACATGAGCATATAAACAAACTAAACTCCGGACGAACTACGATGTTCAACTTTTCTCTATAGCCAACCAACAACAACACCTCACAGACTTACACATCATCAGGCGGTAGCGCCACATCACTCTGTGTTTACAATATTTTCGTTTAAAATGATTAAAGTACTCTTCTCCCTCCAATCCTTCCCATCTCTAATCTACTTCTCTTACCGCATCGCGTTCACTTCCTAGAGATATACTCAAGGCCTTCTGGCCATATCTTTGCCTAGCACCCAACTAATAAGCTGCAAGCCCTTCAGGCTGCGGTAGAGACGCAACCGCCACTAACGGAGATGTATATGCGGTTCTCCAACAACCCACTCCACATCCCTTGTTATATCCTCTTTTCTTTCATTTCTATCCTTTTGTTTGCTAAACAATGCCCAGAGTTCAGATTTTCACTGCGAACATACAACAGTTGAGTGATTTCGACGGGAATATCGTACCGAACTGTAGTGTCGCCGCAACAAACGCCGAAAAGAAAATATACGGTAGAATTGCTACGAAGGACAGTTATCTGTGCGCAGATTTTGTTGTAAACAGTTTTGGAAGAAATAAAAAGTTGTAGGAGAAAATGAGAGCATAAAGTTTGTTCAGTATGATGAATTGAAAAGGAAGGCAGAGAGAAGAGCAGAATGGAGATAGATGTAAACAATTCCAAGTATCAATGACTACAGAAGAGCGTGAAGAAATGGCTATCAAGCATTTCTATACAGGTGTTCAAAATAAGTAACTATTTCGTGATTGAGAATATGTTTTTTGTTACAGGTTGATCACTGAGTAGTATGTTGACTATTTCTGAACATATTGCAGTATCACATGAGCTGCAACAACGGTTTCAACGGAAATTCAGAAAGTATGGACCAGCGAATAAAACCAAATGGAAACTGTGATACAGCTTCAACAAATAGGCACTGTTGCTAACGGTATCGAATAGGTCGACCCTTCAAAAGCGTAGCTTACTTTAACGCAATACGGGAGTCAATTGAACGGGGTCCTAAATCTGTAAGGTGTCTGTCATGTCAATTGCAAATTCCGAAACAATCAGTGTTCAGAGTGCTGAAATTTCCCTTGAGGAAGAGGCATATGATTTATTTGCAAGTGTTACACCAACTGCATGACGGAATTTGTAATTGATGTGAAAGACACCGTACAGATTTAGGACTCCGTTCAATTGGCTCCCGTATTGCGTCAATGTTAGCTGCGCTTGTAGAATATCGACCTAGCAATACGTTTGAGAACAGTCAATACATTGCTTACGAACCAACCTGTTACAAAAAGACATTCGTAAGTTACCTCAATCACAAAATAGGTAATTATTTTGGGGATATCCAGTATTTATGTTTTGTGCTTTCCTCACCAACTTACGATACAATTTTCTGAAAATTAATTGCCATTACTTATATAATGATTAATGGATTATCAAATACTTTTTAACATGTTCCTGAACATTATAAAGCATTCAGTAGATATTCTCAGCACGCAGAATAAAACTGCCCAATATTTTAAGTGGAATGCCATTTCCAGGGCCATAAATTGATGATTGTTTCCACCCATAATACATCCTACTGCATGTTGCTGTAAATTTGATCACCACCTTTATAATATGATGAGGTAAAACGAGGTACAAAGTATAGTGTTGTTTTTGGGATGTGCTGGGAACACCTGCGTGATGTATTGCTAACTTCCCTCCCATAAGCTCTGTTGACAGTTGCCATGGGCGCTAGGCTGGGTGCTGGCATAAAAGACAAGTGTACTCAGTAAGATGGATGAGATACCTTCCACCCTTAGCAGCAGGTATGTACTTAGTTATTTCACACAACAGAATTTCGGACGTGCTTATCATTTTCGTGTGAAGCTATTACTCATATTCAAACCTAACAAGATTTCCTAAATCATGTTTGAAATAACCGAATAAAATATTTGAGCTCCTTAAGGGATGAATTTTCAAATATTTACTTTCTTTAGCTCGTATGTATAAAGTACATAGTGGTAACGTACTCCACCCAAATATTTGATACCGAGGTTTCACCGGAAATACATATTCTGTGATCCCCTGAATAAAAAAGGGCATTTTACTTTACTAAATATATTTATATAATACATAGGTAAGGTATTTCAGTCCACCAGAAAAAATAAACCTTTAGAGTCTCCAGTATAAAAACAACATCAACATCACATTTTGTAGAACTAGGTCCGTGTGTGTATGTGTGAGTATGTCCGTGTGTCTCTGAACACGAAAGCTAAAAAATACAATTCGGCAAAATACCAAACTTGATATTGAATTTTAGTTTCTTTCAAGGATGCGACACGAAGATTTTGCGGAAAATCCCCTCATCCCAAACTAATCTTTACATAGAAAAATGTTCGAATATTTTTATATCAAAAATGGTGCTGTTGATTAAAACACCATACATTAAAAATATTTTATGATAAATAAACCTCTTTATTTTGGATGAGCTTTGCATAACTAATAAACCGTAAGCGATAGACAAAAGCTTACTACACAAAAATGTAGATAACATTAAAACAATTTATGTCATATACATTCTTTGTCATGGAATTGAACATTTACGAGTAATTTCTTTTTATTGATTTCAGTTTTAAAATATTTTAACTATTCTCATACAGGATTTGTAAACTCTAGGCCATGCAAAGAAACGGACAACTCGACAACCAGCTTTTAAAACATTTGACTATCACTTCAGTCTAATGTATTTCCTTATTTTCTTCTACTTACAAGCAATACGGCCATGTCTGCTAGTCAGCATGGTCTAGATAAAATAGTAGTATTTTATAAAGAAGCTGGATTTGTGGAGCAGCTAGAGAAAATCATGAATCGGATTTTTATATTTTTGTTTAGATTTTTGTGAAAAGTTTGCTGTAATTGCACCATTGTTGTGTTAATATGAATACCTAATTTCAATCAAGTTGGATGCGTACTTTGAAAGCTATAAATTTTTTCGTACATTTTATGTGGATACATTACAGAGTCATGTGAATGTAATACATCACATCTTTGTGAAGTACGCTTTCGCCTTTGCTAATATTTACCAGTTATACAATATTAAGCAAAATTTCTTCTAGTGAAGATGATTTCACACACTTTTTCCATAAAGTTCAATTTATATATATATTTAATATACGGTAATAATATACTGTATGATTAATGCTCTTTTTTTTTAGCTTAACGTCTTTTAACCTGATTGAACATATCAGATGGTAAATAAAATTGGTGAAATGATGCTCAAATGATCTCGGGGTCCATGGAGCTTAAAGTTACTTGACATTCGTCTTCTCAGGGTAAGAGTACACTCCGGGTAACTCACCCTTAGATTTGAACTCGCGATCTGGTGAATGTGAGACAGTCACGTTGCCCCCGCACTACCCAGGTGGGCTCAATCAAAATTGTTAGCCATTGTTGAGAAAATCAAAAATATCTAAAAAAAATCTTCCAAGTAAATGGTAGTTTGTAGTGAGGTGGTTTGTTGAAAATCTTCGTGTTGGATCTTTGAGAGTTACTGAACTTAAGTACCAATTTTAATATTTAACAGACATTGTGTTTTGAATTATGCTGTTCACACATACCGATACATACAGACATTTTTCTAAAAATGGGTTTTTAATTCAGGAATCTCAAAACGTATATTTCCGGTGAAATATCGGTATTGAATGTTTGGGTAGAATACAATATTTCTCCTTCATAATATATGTAATAGATAATATAAAGTTATTTTATAAAAATACTATTTATAATTTATGTATGTATATTTTAATGTTGTATACAATAAAACGTTTTCTTAAACATTATCGGATAGGTAGAGTCAGACTGAAAAATTCAATGCCATAGCCAGGATTTGAATCTACCTACCTATCCAACTCCTGTCCTACACACGGCTTGTGTGAAAAAAACATTAACCAGTTATCATACTCATTTGCGATACAATTATTTTCTTCCTTCTGCCATCGATTATCCGAAAAAGAATGCGTAATGTGAAACGCTCTGCCCGCTTTAAGCGGAGAACTACTGTACCTGAATTTGAACGTTTATATGACGTGCATTTATATAATTTCCTACATACTGAACTGAACATCCTGTGAAGCACTCCTCGTTCCCTACGAAGTAGCTCTATTATGGTGATGTAGTTCTGCAGATGATGTAATGGCAGAATAAAATCCAAGTTTTTTACATGAACTGAGTGAGCCCTTTGAGATACCACCCGCCATACAAAAAGGACAAAGTAGTTGCAGCCATATCAGGTGAGAATTCTCTACTCAAATGAATGTGTTAGTTGCAAGTTTTTTCGAGAAGTTCAGTTTTGTATATTATTCTTTAGTTTTTAATTTAAATTCAAAATTACCACAGCTTTATAAATGATGTTGTACAACCACGCAACTTGCTTCTCCTTTATAAGCACGTACGAGCGATATTTATATATATTTCTGTCCAGATTCCCAAGTTCGCTCATTTAAAATTAAATGGAAAAAGGGCGGTTGTAGCTTTAAGGGGACATACATGAGCTATTTTTAGCAATTTTAGTAAAATAAAGGTATATTTTTTAATTTTTATGCAAAAATGTACTATACTTTAAACTACATATGTGCAATATTTCATTATCCTAATGATGATACTTTTTTACAGCATCTTGGGATCGAATCCGGGCCGCCATAGTAAGAGGCGAGTAAAGTGGATGTAACACATGTTTTGACATCATTTTTAAAGCGTTGCACCTTTTTCTCAGGATCATTCTACCACAAAAATATAGCTAACTTTGTGAAAATTTCCCCCAAAGCACTGAAGAATATGTTTACTAAAATCTATGGCTAGGTTTTTATATTGGTCGTAGATTAATTTAAAACATTAATCGTATTGCAGTTGGCTATTTTTTGTTTTTTTTTCTGTTTTTGTTGTTGGTTTACTTGTTTCCACTAACCTAACGATCTAGTGTAGGAAAATTTAAACCAGACAGTTTGATACAAAGGTATTACGGCGAAATTGAGAAAATGCTCCATATAGTTCAATATCTATAAGAAAAGATAATGCAAACTACATCACAGTCTTCACTGGAAGTGAATAAGAACTTACTTGATATACTAAAAGAAGACTATGCATTCCTTCGTAACATCTAGAATATTCTGAACAGATTAAGTTATAATAAATATTTTGTATCTTAACTAAGGTATCGAATAAGTATTAATAAAGCATTCAGTTAAGTGCAGTTGTAGGTCAATTTATAAAATATGTTTAAAAGCCTTTCTTGTTCTTCTATTATATTATGATTATTATTATTACTAACCTATTGTCCTGAAAGAAAATTATATAGTACAGGGGCATTCAGTAAGCCCTTAGAAAATCTAAAAATTACACTCGTAACAACGAAAATAGTTTGTATTTAGTAACCGTCGTCTCTTACTAGTTGGCAGTTAAAGTTTCAGCTATACACATTACGTGGTTTCGTTGGCATAGGCGATTGAATCAACAGTCTTGTACTTCTTTAGAAATAGGGAGGGGAGTTTCATGCGGGGATTAAACACTTCTATTTAAAAGGCTTAACACCGAAAGAGATAAAAGTCCAGTTGGATGAAGTTCGTGGCACATCTGCTCCTGCGCTTGCAACAATTTACAATTGGATAAATGCACATAAACGTGGCCGCACATCCACAAATGATGAACATCGTTCCGGACAACCAGTAGAAATGGCTTCCTCGAAATTATTGACAAAATCCAGGACATGGTTTTGAGTTCGCGAAGTAGTGGTGGACATAGACATGTCACAAGGTACAGTGTTCTCAATTTGCACTAAAAGTTAGGTTAGACAATGATCTCGGCAAGATGGGTGCCGCGTTTTCTCTCAGTGGAGAATAAAGCAATCGTGTGATGGATTCAGAAGCTGGTTTGGCACTTTTCCGTCGCAATCTTGATGAGTTTTTGCGTCGATACATAACTGTGAATGACACATGGGTATACTATTACACTCCAGAGACACAAGTACAGTCGAAACAGTGGGTTTTTAAATGTAATTGGCTCCAAATAAGGCAAATGTGGTGAAATCTGCAATAAAGGTGATGGCCTCGATTTTTCGGGATGTACGCGGAATCATCTACGTTGATGACCTGGAGAAAGGGAGAACGATAAATGGAGAGTACTGCGCCTGCTGAACGGATAAATCAAGAAAAAACGTCCTCATCCGACGAAGAAAGGGGATCTCTTCCATCAAGACAAAGCAAGGGTGCACATCTGCGCAGTTTTGATGTCGAAAATTGTAGAATTGAGGTTAAAATTACTATAAAACCCATCATATTAATCTAATTTGACCTTTTATTTTCAAACTTGAAAAAGTAATTCACGTCTAACGAAAAAGTCATTTCCCAAACAGATTGCTATTATGAGGACCTTCTGAAATCCTACTTTCTGGAAGACTTGAAACTATTGGAGAGATGTTGGGAAAAGTGTACCGAGCTAAAAGGAGATTAAGTTGACAAAAAGATCTACCAAAAGTAATGTGTTTTTCTATCTTCCTCTAAGGATTGAGAGTCCCTCGTATTACAGGTTCTTAAATCTATCTTTAGAGAAAAAACACCCGGAATTGTAATAGAAACACTCCTTATTACGCTATTTAATAACATACCAATTCATTTTGAGGAGCAGTAACGATAAAGCGACTTTTGAAGTTGCTTTTCCATCTACCAATTTCGCAATATTAGGTTAATTTTTGTGTGTCCAGAATACACCAACGAAATGCGTATCTGTAGCAGTTAAATGCAATTTATTCTTAACAGTATTCATGGCAGAAAAACCTTGTTAAAAAATCTGCACATGAACTTCAGAGCAAAATCTTTCAGAAAACCAATCTGATGGGGCCTATTTACAAATTGGACCAAACTAGGAATGTAATAATAAGTTACGAAAAGTCTTAGATTCATATTCCTTGCAAAGGAAGAACGGGGAAATTCTTTTATGAATCTCAGATTCTGAAATACAAAATGGATTATGAAAAATAAATTAGGTATTTTTAGATTCGAAAAGAAAGAGTTTAAACTGATGATTATTGCAAATCGAATGTTGAAATAACATTCAAAATGTCTTTAAGATTCATTATTCGGCCCGCCAGTCAGGGATTGGCAGCTTCTGAATTAGAGATCAGAGCACCGTGAAGCGGTGAACGCCAAGGTACGCGCGGGATCGTCAGACCCTGAGAGCCCTTTGTGACTTACGTGACCTTGGTGGGAGGAATGAAGGGAGAGACCCTAGGGGCGACCAAATACGTGTGATGACGGGCACCCGTGGGCGGGGTAACTAACGATTCCAGATTGAACACCTCCTACGCCAGCTCGAGCCCTACCCAAAAGCTCCGAGCCTACGGGGCTGTCCCAAATGGACCCTAGGACGATATCACCCAACGGGGTGTCCCGAGAGAGTAAACATTAATCTTACTTTTAAAACTTAAAGAAAGGAAGAGGAGATTTTGGAATATCTCTAAGTGAATATTATAAAATTTTATGTATAAGGATGTTATTAATAATTTTATATTGTGCTTTTGTAGATTAAATATAATTTATTTTTATTTATGAAGCATTTTTTTCTTTCTTTTTTTGATGGAACGACGCCAGAAATAAACCTCCACAGTGCGCAAGCCACCACCAAAATGCAACCCACCGAACACCATCACCTAATCCTTCAACCTGAAGCAGATAATACGGAAATGATGTGCTCCATTCAAATGACTTTCTCTACTGTTCCACAATAAACTGTTCTTATAAAAGATTTTTTCTTTTATCTACATCATGCTATTTTTCTTCGTAAACAGCAGGGAATTAAGAGAATACACTAAACTAAAATGATAATCAAATTTGTTAAAAGATGTTGCTATGTGACACAAGTAAATTCTACTTTTTTACATGGCCAGAAGTGAAACATAACACAGATGAAATAAAAGATTACTTCCCGTTTGAGAAAAGTTTAAAATTGAAACCGACAACAAAGACGGTTTTCTCTACAAGTACGTACAAAGGTTTAGTAACAAATTGTGTTTAATATGCATTTTTTGTAGAATTTTTTGTCTCTTACGGTTTACCAGTTATAAAAAGACATTCAGAATAACGAGGACCTCAGAGACTATTCTTAAAAAATTTCTGAGAAAATCAATATTTTCGAAAAATGTAAAAATGTTCCACGTAAAGATTAGCTGGGGTGGGGAGGATTTTTCTGAAAATCTTAGTGTCGCATCGTTGGAAGATACTGAACTTAAATACAAAGTTTGGTATTTAACCGACTGTTGGTTTTTAGTTATGCTGTCCCCCTCCCTCCACACACACGCACACAGACCTTTGTCTAACAAATCCTGTGTGTTCCATTCACATGACTTTCTCTATTTCTCTGTAACACATTATTGTTAATAAGCTTATTCTTCGAGATAAAAAAAAATAACAGAAACGGTATTATTACTTAGTTCCTTGTAAGTGGAAGGGAAATAATGGAATACACCAGGCTGAACCGATAGTCAAATGTTATAAATGTGGTTGCTCTGGGTTTAAAATCCGTTTCATTGCGTGGCCAGGAGTTGACAAGTTCCCGTATGAGAAAAGTATAACTATTTTAAAGCTGAAACCAATAACAAGGAATATCTTAAAACGGTGAACTCCATGAAAAAATGTATGTAATATAAATTGCATGTTTTAACGAACGCTACATCTTTGTGAACTAAGATTTTGTCTATCTCTTATGGTTTACCAGTTATGCCAAATTCCGCAAAGTTCATTCAGAATAAACATATCTTCAGAGGCTTTTCCCAGAAAATTGAATATAAACATTTTATTTGGCATATAAACATCTTTAATATACGATATTTTAATCATAATCATTAGAGCCATTTCTGAGAAAATTAAAATTTTCGAACATTTTTCCATGTAAAGGGTAGTTGGGGTGGGGCGATTTTCTTGAAAATCTTCGTGTACCATCCTTGTAAGATACTGAATTTAAATACAAGTTTGGTATTTAATGGACTTTTAGTTTTTGAGCTATGCTGCACACAGACAGACAGACACGCACATACACACAGGGATTTTTCTAAAATTCTGTTTCGAATTTTTAGTATACTACAATAACTTCTCTGTACACTACGTACATAGTACGTGGGAAAAGCATTTCTTTTTTTAATTCAGAAGACCCTAAAGTATGTTTTTCCGTTGGTCTCGTTATTGAATTTTTGGATGCAATACAATAGCATCTCTCTACCTGCTATGTACACTATACATACATACTAGAGAAAGTAAAAATATATAGGAAGGCTTCCCATGTCTTCACACGTCCGCCTAAAATACTTATTGTGTAACACCATAATTTATATAAACACTATTCACATAAATCATAATACGTTTTAATTTTTTTATGAAATTAATTTATTTCCATTAAAATCAGTTGCCCTTACACGTGGATGGCTTATAGGTTTCAAAATAAACTATAATATAATCACATGTCAAGGCTACACGGTCACCCGAGATTCACTCGATACTAACTTTTTCAAGTATTCCATTTTATATGCTGTTAGAGCATCTGTTAAAATTAAATTCAGAAAGTTTCTAATCCTTTTAGAAAATTAACAATTATACAACCATACGTTTTAAAATACACAGCTCATTTACATAGCTTCTTTTTAGAAAGTTTCAATATTTATTTGGTTGCTACCAAGATAATCTCCGTTCTCTTAGCGCATATTTGCAATGCATGACGCTAAGAGTCTAATATTCGTACCTTTTAATTCCGCCCATGCAACATGCATTGTTGGCACTAAGAAATTCAAACATTTTGCTCCTGAAATACTTAAATTCCCCTTAGCTTAATAACACTGCTTCAGCTTGTTTATGAAGTCAACAAGTGAGATCTCCATGATATATAGCCCAAACTACAGCATAAATTTCAAAAGCTTCCTTTTTACCTCTTTCGTGGGAAATTACATGGGAAATTATTCCAAATCCAGGGAGAATGAAAATAAAACAGGAATTAAACTCCCTTCAAAAAACAAAAAAAATAAAACAACAAAAAAAAAACGAAAATCTGATGTGTTACACTCACATGACTTTCTCTAGCTGCTCTACAAAACTCCTAAAAAAGATCATTCTTCTTTAAACACAATGCTAATTAAGATAAATGTTAGCAGAATGTTATTACTTAGTTCCTTATAAGTAGAAGGGAATAAAGGAAATCACTATGCCAAAGTGATTGTCAAATGTGTTAAAAGCTATCGTTATGCGATTGTCATTGCAAATCATTTCTTTGCTTGGCCAAGAGTAGAAAAAAAGAACAACAGACACTCTCTGTGTGAGAAAAGTTTAAGTACTTCACAATTGAAACCAATAACAAGGAATATCTCGAAATCGGTTACCTCCACAACAAAAACGTAAAGGAAAAAATTGTCTGTTTTGTCATGAGGTACATGTTTTGTGTAGTAAGTTTTTGTCCATCTCTTACAGATTAGCACTTATTCAAAATTCAGTAAAATTCATCTAGAATAAATTACTCTTCAGAGGCTATTCCCAGAAAGTTCAAGATATACATTTTATTTGTTAGGTAAATATTTTTAATATAGGAAATTTTAATCAAAATCGTTATAGCCATTTTTGAGAAGATCAAAATTTTCGAAAGAAGTTCCATGTAAAGGATAGTTGGGGGTGGGGGGATTTTTCTCAAAATCTTCGTGTCGCATCCCTGGAAGATACTAAATTTAAATACCAAGTTTGGTATTATACCTACGTTTCGTTTTTCAGTTATCGTGTTCACAGACACACGGACACACACACGGACCTTTTCCCGAAAATGCTTTTTTTTAGATAAAGAGGACCCTAAAACATATATTTCCGGTGAACTCTCGGTATCGAATTTTGGGTGGAGTGCAACACCTTCTCTACACACTATACACATAGTGCGTATAAAGAAAGTAAAAATTAGCAGAAATAGTCTTATTACATGCTTCCTTGTAAGTAGAACCGAAATAAGGTAGTACAATAGGCTAAAGTGATAGTCAAAAACTGGTTGCTATGTGACTGAAGTTCCTTTGTTTGACAAATTCACGTATGAGAAAAATGTTAAGTTTTTCAGAGTTGAAACCAATAACCAGGAACACCTCAAAAACGATCCGCTCCACAAAAAATGTAATAACATAAACTGTGTGTTTTAATGAGCTCTACATTTTCTGTTAAGTAAATTTTTGTCTATCTCTTACTGTATGGCAATTATGCAAAATTCCGTAAAATTCATCCAGATTAAAGTAGTCTTCAGAAGCTTTTCCCAGAAAATTCAAGATATACATTTTATTTGTCAGCTCAATATTGTAATATGCGATATTTTAATCAAGATCGTTAGAACCGTTTTTGAGAAAATCAAAATTTTCGAAATTTTTTCCATGTAAAGGGTAATTGGGGGTGGGGATTTTCTTGAAAATGTTCGTGTCGCATCCTTGGAAGATGCTGAACTTAAATACCAAACTTGGTATACCAAATTTGATATTTAACGGTATTTTCGCTTTTAAGCTATGCTGCCCCCCCCCACACACACACTGACCTTTTTCCAATTTTTTTTATTTAGGGGGGCCTAAAACATGTATTTCCGCTGAAATCTCGTACACGTACATAGTACGTGTAGAGAAAGTAATTATTGGGTAAAATATTTGAAGTTAGTTTATTTTCTAAACTTTCATCTAGGTTTATGGTATAATTTATATTACTTAATCTCTCTTTTCTAATGCCCAACAATTCAGCAAAAATTCTTTTTAAGATATCCCCACCGTACGTATATGTTCCCTTAATGGCCCTGCTTAGTAATTAATGCAATTACTGCTTTAAGGCTTCGTCTATCCGTCGTAAAGGATCCCTAGATAAGACGTCGTTAGGAGTCCCAACCAGTCGCCTAGCTAGTTTATGTCCTGAGTGAGCTAGGCGGTTCTCTTTAACCAATGCCTTAACTGTGGTTTGACATATAACTTACTCCGACCACAGATTCCGGTCCAAAACAGTAACTTCCGCTCCCGGTTTTGCTAAATAATCCGCTTTTTCGTTTTCTTCAATCCAACGCAGCAGCAGGATATTTCTGGTAATCCCATACCAGTTTTGATGTTACCTGACCTGAGCGATGTGCTTCGAACCATTAATGACAAATAAATATGTCGGAAATGATTGATGTTACAATAAATTGTGGGTTTTGAAAGATAGGATTCTTCTGTCATTTAGCGTTTTCCATTTATACAACGCCCACTATATAGGAATAGCATACGTCTGAGGGACTCGGTACCGAACCTAAAGTCTATACAGCCTTAAGCTGATCCTCGCCAAAACAAAAGCCAGGCGACCAATGCAACGTTATAGTGTAACCTTCCGCCATTCGCGCCAGAAATAGTCATACTTTCATGACCACTCGTCGCGTGCACGTGGCATGTTGTAATGTAAAACGCACAGAGCCCTTACTCCCACAACTTAAACGGTGACTATAATATTCTGCCAGATATAATGGTGATAATATTGATAGTTACAACAAAATAAATAGGTACATACGTAATACTTAACTCAAAAAAACACGAGAGAAAAAATAAATATCATGTATGCGATAACTTACATTTATTCGCTCTTCGGAAGCGACTCTATTCCCTCCAGATCAGATTCGTCGTCTGAAATATTTGCTGCTGATTTCCTCTCAAAGGTTGTTATACAGGTTATCAATAATGCTTCTTCTTTTGTTACATGTAGCACTTTATTAACTGTCGGCTCATTTTTAAAAAACAAATTGTGCACCTCTACGTGAATTGTATTCATCACAAAATCATCACATTCTTGCATCGTATATTTCACACGCTCCATCCCCCCCCCCACCCGGATGCAACCACTTTTTCCGTTTCAGGTTTTTACTTATGAGCACTGTTTATATTTGTAGCCTAAACACCGGTGAACTCAGAAGTTAATTTCATCACTTCTTTCACGGGAAGTGTTGGATATTTCTCACAAAACTTACCATTAATTTTCAACACTATAGTTTTTTCACTACTAGTCAACGGTTTACCAGACGTATGCTTTATGTAACTCGAAAGTTGCAAGAGAGAACTCACGGCGACCGTCCTCCATGATTTTAAACAGCAGCGACCGTTACTGTGTAAACAATATTGCGGAAATCAGGTGACTCATACGCACAGCATGTTGGGACATGTAGCTCTGTTTAACGGTACAAATCGGCGTCTATTAACTCTTTGGCATTTGTATATAGTATTGTACAATTTAAGAATAAAATCATTCTGTAATTTATTGTTAGCATGGGATTACATTCTTGCGCGCACTGCTACTGTGCTGTACCGCGGTGCACTGACCACGTGGTTCTGTTTCGGTGCGGATCGACCAAAGAGCGAATATAAAATAGATGGTATTCTACCTACGTCCCACAAGGGGGCTCCCTGTGAGAGAGTGATGAGGTAAGAGAAAACGGCACATCAATGCATACCCTCTTTCACTTACCAGACTGAAGCACCCCAAAGTCGGAGAGTCAGACCGGGGGCCCCGCCCTACACAAGATCCAACGTTCCCGTCATTCGCTCATTTTGGTAACCCTGATTTCGGGAATCAGAGATAGTCAATTTGAGCACCTTTTTTCCCCTGCTACGTCGCACCGAGCACCATCGTCAACACTTTCAATCCTGGAAGAATCCAACAGGATGAAGGGAATGACATTGAAAACGATAAGAAGGGACAGGAAATTTGGGGATGAAAAAAAAAAACCTACACAGAATTCGCCTGGCGACCTGAGGATACTCCCGCCAAGTCATGGGTCAGGTAGGCCGCCCACGGGTTTCGAACATGCGATCTCTTGAATGGAGCCAAGAGAATACCGCCTGAGCTATCTCGCTCGGGTATATTATATAAATTTCTTTCCTGACGAAGAGAACTTCGAAGCTATTCTCAGAATATTCAAGAATTAAATTTTATGTCTAATATAAAGATGGATAATTTAGGGTATTGTTTCAGCTATTTTCAGAATACCAAAAATTTTGGAAATAATTCCATCTAAATAGTTGTTAAAAAATAAGGGAAATATCTTGAAAATATTCCTATCACACCTTTAGAAGTACTGGCATTTTGGCGTTTATTGGACATTTCATTTTGCGTTCACTGAAACTCACACAGCCTTTTTCAAAAATTGGTTTTTGGATTCAGAGAACTTCAAAACATGTACTTCTGGGTGGAATGTAATATCTTCTCTACCCACTAATTTACTTCGGAGGGAAATTAATACAAATGTTACTTCCACATTCAGAGTAAAAAATATTTAAATCATCAGTTTACAGAAATGTATTTATAAGAGTAAATTCTTTATATTTTTGTTAAGAATAAAATGATGACTGCCTTTAATTTCTACACAATTATGTAATATTCCCCCAGGTATATTGCTTAACTTTTGGAGGTTAACAAGAGTGATTTCTAGCTAGATATTAGCAAATATTACAACTTGAAATGTGCTAAGTTACATTTCAATTCATAATGAACCAAACTAAATTCACGTTTCATTTTATTGTAAGTATAAAGGGCAGTATTACCTTGTGAATGGTATGTAGACTAAGTAGGTTTTATTTCTGAGCTTACAATTATGCAAAGTGTTATTTATAGCATCTTGCAAAGCAATTTGGACGGTCATTAACAACAAAATTGAAAATGCAAACAAACTACGGTAGTCAATAACTGCAATCGTAACAGTCCAGCTGCCCAATTCTCCTTCACACTCAGATTATGGCTACCAAGAAGATAAACCAGCTCCACAACTTGTGTGTTTATATTCATGGTGTATCTACGTAATTTATTATTTTATGTACCCATACTAAGAGAGTTTATTTTGTTTAAAAGGGGAAATAAAAACGATCTGGTTTCCAAACGAGAAGCATTAAAAGTGTAATTTATTATCCCTTCCTGGCTACCAGTAAAGTATGGTTTAAATTTGTAAGTCCTCCGTTCAGAAGTTGACAATCAAGTGGAAATAATCGCGCACGCAGCAGATAACAGCCTGATTTTTTTTTGTAGTGTTTAACGCCCGCTTTTACAGCTTATGGCACCGCAGGCGATGATACTGGTGATAAATGAAATGAAGATGAAACTCTGGTGAAATGCGATGGCGGGGGAAACCGGAGAAGCCGGAGAAAACCCGCCTCTGCGCCGCTTTTTCCACCACAAATCTCACATGCGGTCGCTTGGGATCGAAGCCGTCTAGGTGAGAGGCGAGTGGTCTAACCACTCGGCCACGGCGCGACCTCACAGCTTGATAAATCGCTATTTACACTAAATCTTGTATATAATAAACCTGAATATATAATTTTCCTTTCTCTATACGTACTATGTACATAGTGTATAGAGGAAGTATAGTATTCCACCCAATAATTTGATACCGAAATTTCACCTGAAATGCATGTTTTAGGACCCCTGAATCCAAAAAGAAGCATTTTCAGAAAGAGGTTCGTATGTGTGTGTGTGTGTTTGGACAGCATAGCTGAAAACGAAAAGACCGTTAAATACTAAACTTGGTATTTAGTTTTGGTATCTTCCAAGGATGCGACAAGAAGATTTTCGAGAAAATCCCCCCACCCCAACTACCCTTTACATGGAAAAATGTTCAAAAAATTAGATTTTCTAGAAAATAGCTAACGATTTTGATTAAAATCCCGTACATTAGATATATTTATTTACCTACCAAATAAAATGTACATCTTGAATTTTTTGGGAATAGCCTCTGAAGACCTCTCTATTCTTGGCGAATTTTTCTTAATTGTTAAACCGTAAGAGATAGACAAAAACTTACTACACAGAAAATGCAGATCGCGTCAAAACACACAACTTATGTACTTTACATTTGTGTTGTGGCGATAACCGTTTCCGAGATATTCCATGTTATTGGTTTCAGTTGTGAAATACTTATACTTTTCTCAGACAGTAAGTGTCCGTTTTTCTTTTGTTCTACTTCTGGCCAAGCAAAGAAACGATTTGCAATGACAACCGAATGACGACAGCTTTTAAAACATTTAGCCTAATGTATTTCCTTATTTTCTTGCTACTTATAAGGACATAAGTTTAGTAATAAGAACATTCCGCTAGTGTTTATCTTGATTAGCGAGGTGCAGAAAGAAGAAGAATCTTATATAAGAAGTTTGTACAACAGCTAGAGAAAGTCATGTGAGTGTAACACATCATATTTTTTTATCTTGATTTACATTATGGATCTATAACTATGTCAAAATATATAAAACGGTATTCAGGAGTCGCCGCCCGTGGTGTAATGATTACCATGCTAACTTCATATGCTCAAGGTCGCGAGTTCAAACCCGGCGGAGGACGACGGATTTTTTCGGGTGTAAAAATCCTTAGCATGGCTTCCTTCGGAAGGGAAGTAAAGCCGTTGGTCCCGTGTCGTAGATTTACGGCACGTAAAAGAACCTCAAGCCTGATAGAGAGGCCTCTGAGCAAAATTAAGAAATCTTTCACGCTCAGTATAGAATGGGACGCTGAGAACCACAGCAGTTAAAGAGTGTCCGTAAATAACACGCCATTTTTTTCGGTAATCAGAAACGTAGCATGGTATTTTATAAACTTTTGTTTGTGTATGTGCATTGCGCATCATAATGTGTGATTGTTTGGGTTCTCTACTATGCAGAGCAATTAGTTATTTATTTTACAAGGGGAAAATCGGATATTTTCAATGCATATGACCTTCTCTAGCATAAACTTACTTACAAAATAATATTTTTTATCTGTCATGTTAATGAAGTTAAACATTGCCAAAATGCTAAAGTGATAGTCAGATCTTATAAAATTCGATCGCTATGTGAAATAATTGAAATTCCGTTCTCTTTGTTTACTAGGACTAAACAAAAGAGAGGCAAAAAATATGTCTCCCATTTGAGAAAACTTAAAGAACCTTAAAACTTAAAAATAATTCGGAATATCTCAAAAATAGGTAATTCTACAAAAAATGTACATGTCATAAATTGTGTTTTAATGAGATCTACATGTAATAGGATAATTGATTTTAATGGAAATATATTAATTTCATAAAAACATATTAAAATTCGTATAATTTATCTGAGTAGGTAAATTCTTAAGTCCACTCCGAGACAAAACTCCTGAGAAAAAAGAATCTTTTTTGTACACAATGAAAAAAGATTCTGTCAAGCTTAGCAAGGGCATAATTACCAGTTATACAAAAGTTATTCAGAATGAAAGGTTTTCATAAGCTATTCCCAGGAAATTCAAGATATGCATATCGTTTGTCATTAAAATATCTTAAACATGATATTTTAATCAAAATCA
This sequence comes from Hymenopus coronatus, assembly GCA_030762935.1. Taxonomy (NCBI): domain Eukaryota; kingdom Metazoa; phylum Arthropoda; class Insecta; order Mantodea; family Hymenopodidae; genus Hymenopus; species Hymenopus coronatus. The sequence continues at coordinate 47,550,300 of CM060886.1, forward strand.
TTAGCCATTTTTGAGAAAATAAAAATTTTCAAAAAATGTTCCATGTAAGGGAATGGGTGGAAATCTTCGTGTCGCATCCTTGGAAGATACCAAGTTTGGTATTCAACCGACTTTTCGTCTTTGAGCTATGCTTCCCAGAGGTACACTCGCACACAGACACACAAGGACATGTTTCTAAATAAATTGAGGGGGGGGGGGATTCGAGGGTCTCAAAATGTGCATTTCATGTGAAATCTCGGTATCGAATTTTTAGATGGATTACAATTCTCTATCTGTACGATATACATTGTACATATGCACTAGAGAAAGTAAAAGAGAGAATTTTAATCTGCGGGCAGGAGGAACATTTGTGGAACGAGTTTAGCAAATGGATCAATCTTGCAAACAGAATAAAATTACTTTAAACACCAGTGGCTTACACTATTTTTAGACAGTCCTGAATATTTATAGACATGTTGTAGATTATAAGCATATATCGCGGACTTGATGCCCAATGAATGTGCTGCGATGTTCAGTTGTTGCGTTACTTACCATTAGTGTAGACAACCTAAGTTACGGAACCACAAAATCCTATATTACGGAGACAGGGAAAATAATAAATCGATAAAAATAATGTAATAACCTTTTAATTTGTCACCAATTGGTTACAAATTTCACTAACAACGTTTTAATATGTTAAAAGGCTACAATTTTCACTAAACTTGCCAATCTTTTGCCGAAACTATAATGTTTATTGTAAAATTACTGCAATTACATCTTAGGCAGAGGAAGTGGGAGTTGAAATATTGGTAATATGATTTATTATAGGCCTATTATATCATATTATTGTCTTGGTAGCAATTGTAATTTTGCTATGTCCACTGCGTGATTAATTTCGTCTGGTTCTGTACATTCCATATTCATGATATTCATATAATCCGCCATTTTGTGCATTGATATCAGCATTCTATACATCAGATTCACGACCTACTTGAATAAGGCCGTAGTCACATTCCTCAAGAAACCAAAGTTGACTACATTGTAGTGTTATAATTTTATAACATTAAGTAACAGAATTTTCCACCTTTAACACTACTACTATTTACATAATCTGTGTTATATTAAGTTACAGAATTTTCTACTTTTAACACTACTACTATTTACATAATCTGTGTTATAATTTTATAACATTAAGTTACAGAATTTTCTACTTTTAACACTACTACTATTTACATAATCTGTGTTATAGTTTTATAACATTAAGTTACAGAATTTTCTACTTTTAACACTACTACTATTTACATAATCTGTGTTATAATTTTATAACATTAAGTAACAGAATTTTCCACTTTTAACATTACTGACATCTGATAAAAACCCTATTTTTACCAGAACATGTCTAAAAATAAAATAGTTATTTATAGGACTAGTTAATAGCAATAATAACTCCATGCCACGACAGCTCACAAGGAACCTTGGCCTACCGCCCGACCGCTGCGTCCCCCAACTCGGTCCACTACAGGCATCATGGATGGGGTGCAGTATTGGAGGGTGAGTCGTGGTCAGCGCCTCGAGCCCCCCGGCCGGTTAACGTGGTCCTCATGACCTGGACTACTTCTCCATCAAGTAGCTCATCAATTGGCCCCCCAGGGACCTCACGAGGCTGAGTGCACCCCGGGTCAGGTCTCCCAGCGGAGGGAAAAACTCCCCATGCCGGTACTGGGAATCGAATCTAGGTCTCACGCTTAGTAAGCAGCTGCGCTACCTCCGCGCTAAGGAGACGATCATAGAACTAGTTAGTAAACCAAATTATGTAACGTGTGGCCTACAATATTTTATCTAGGTTCAGAGTATTGTAGTACATATTGTATATTTAGTATGTGTAATGAAATGTTTAGAGAGAGTAATGTGGACTTTAGAAAAAAAAGACACGAAATAAACAAACATTGTTGTTATATTCTGCAATTTTGGATGCTAGTTTCATATGTGAAGTTAAAGTAAAAGGAGCGAAGAAGGTGATTCTCACAGTTCATCAAAAAAAATATTTAAAAACAGCCCAAGCTATAATTATTAATATTAAAGTAAATACAGTTAAATCTTTTAAAAATCATTTGGTATGTGATGCAAATTCCATTCTCTTATTTCACCAGGATAAAGAATATGAATAATGAATAGCCACTTCCCATTTGAGAAAAGTAATGGAAAATGTATACCTATAACAAGCAACATCTCGGAAATAGTTACCCCTCAATAACATGTATTTAAAATAAAGTGTGTATTTTAGCGATATCTACAGTTTTGTGTTGTAACTGTTTATCTATCTCTTATGTTATACAAATGTCATTCTTAATGAAGAAGATTTCAGAGGTTATTTGCAGGAAATTCAAGATATACATTTTATTCGATATTTAAATATCTTTCAGTATGGCATTTTAATCAAAATTGTTAGAGCAATTTATGAGAAAACTAAACTATTCGAACATTTTTTCAAGTAAAGAGCGGATTCTCTCGAAAATCTTCATGTCGCATTCTTGAAAGCTGCTGAGGTTAAAATACCAAGTTTGATATTTACAGGCTTATCGTTTTTGCGGGGTACTGCTTTAGACATACACATACGTACAAACGCGCGTGCGTGCGCGGACTTTTTCCTAAAAGAATTTTTTAACTTTCTCTAGCCCGCAAGTATATAATGTACATAGTGGATAGAGTATTGTATTCCACCTAAAAACTCAATGTCGAGATTTTACCGAAAATATATGTTTTGGGGTACCATGAGTCCGAAAAGAAACATTTTTAGAAAAAGGTACGTGTGTGTGGACAGCATGGCTCAAAAACGAAAATACCGTTATTACCAAACTTGATATGTAGGTTTGGTATCACGAAGATTTTTAAGAAAATCCCCCCACCACAAACTACCCTTTCTTTACATGGAAGCATGTTCAAAAATTTAATGTGGATGAATTTTGTCGAATTTTGCTTAACTGCTAAACCGTAAGGGATGGAAAAAAAACGCTTAATACAAATTATAAAAATGTATGTCCTCTAAGTTTTTGTTGTGAAGGTAACCAACCGTTTTCGAAATACTCCTTGTTATTAGTTTCAATTGTGAAGGAGGTACTTATAATTTTCTCGGGCAATAATTGTCCGTTTTTCTTTTGTTCTGCTTATGGCCAAGCAAAGAAGCCATCTGCGATGACAATTGCATACAGACAGTTTTTAAAACATTTGGCTATCACTTTAGCAAAACGCATTCCTTTAGTTCCCTTCTGCTTATAAGGAACTAAGTAATAAGAACTTTCTGCTAATGTTTATTTCGATTATCATGGTGTATAAAAAAATATTTTGTAAAGAGGTTTGTTGTAGTGCAGCTAGAGAAAGTCATGTGAGTGTAACACATCAGATTTTTTATTCAGGGACCCAATTTAGGTCAAAAATCGGTATTGAATTTTTGGGTGGAATTCTATACGTACTGTACCTATACATAGCGAGTAGAGAAAATAATAAAAGCATGACATAATGGTGAATTTATAAAAATAACATTTTTTCTGGTAAAATCTGGATGCTATTAATATATAATTGCTTTTGAAATCTTCCCATCCCATAGAACTGCCCGTGAAGACTGTCGCCTGCTTGCCTACCTCTAATGACCCGAAGAGATGATGAGAGGTCTGGATTCCACCCTGGGGGCCCTTTTTACACGTTAGGACATCACAGGCACCTCCAACTGACCATGACCACCTGCATGTGAATCTCATCTCACGGTCATTAGCGCCGGAAAGGGATGAAAGAAGCTATAAAAAGTAGCCACATATTTCTAATTATTATTTTCGAGAACAGCTTTTAATTGACTCTTATTATCCTATATGTTACTACAGCTTCCCAAACAACGCTTTGCTGTTAATAACCTACCCTTGTATTTGTCACGGTATGCACGCCTCAGTCACATAGTCGTTGTTCACGCTACGATGAATAGGTAGACGAATAAGTTTTTAGATAATTCAGAAACTACACCCAAAGTTGTATGTTTAATAACTAAGATAATTGCAGCTGGTAGACTGTCAATATCAGCTTGTCATGTTGTCTCTTTGAGGCGATATGGCAAACTCGTTAATGGAAAATACATCATAAAGTATTGTTACCACGAAAACACTTCTCAATCGTATAAATGAAAAGGATTGGTGGTGGTGATGGTTATGGTGGTGGTGGAAATAGTGTAAGTGGTGGCGGTGGAAGTGGTGGTGATGGTGGTTATGGTTGTGGTGGAAATGCTGTAGGTGGTGGTGGAAATAGTGTAAGTGGTGGTGGTGGTGGTGGTTATGGTGGTGGTGGAAATGCTGTAGGTGGTGGCGGAAATAGTGGTGGTGGTGGTGGTGGTGGTGGTGGTGATGGTGGTGGTGGAAATGCTGTAGGTGGTGGTGGAAATAGTGTATGTGGTGGTGGTGGTGGAAATAGTGTATGTGGTGGTGGTGGTGGTTATGGTGGTGATGGAAATGCTGTAGGGGGTGGTGGAAATAGTGTAAGTGGTCGTGGTGGAAGTGGTGGTGGTTATGGTTGTGGTGGTGTGGTGGTGGTGGTTATGGTGGTGGTGGAAATGCTGTAGGTGGTGGCGGAAATAGTGGTGGTGGTGGAGGTGGTGGTGGAAATGCTGTAGGTGGTGGTGGAAATAGTGTATGTGGTGGTGGTGGTGGTGGTGGTGGTGGAAATAGTGTATGTGGTGGTGGTGGTTATGGTGGTGATGGAAATGCTGTAGGGGGTGGTGGAAATAGTGTAAGTGGTCGTGGTGGAAGTGGTGGTGGTTATGGTTGTGGTGGTTATGGTGATGGTGGTGGAAATGCTGTAGGGGGTGGTGGAAATAGTGTAAGTGGTCGTGGTGGAAGTGGTGGTGGTTATGGTGGTGGTGGTTATGGTGGTGGAAATAGTGTAAGTGGTGGTGATTATGGTGGTGGTGGAAATGCTATAGGTGGTGGTGGAAATAGTGTATGTGGTGGTGGAAGTGGCGGTGATGGTGGTGGTGGTGGTGGTGGTGCTGATGGTGGTGGTGGAGGTGTAAATACTGTAGGTGGTGGTGGTGATGGTGGTGGTGGTATGGTGGTGGAGGTGTAAATACTGTAGGTGGTGGTGGTGATGGTGGTGGTGGTATGGTGGTGGAGGTGTAAATACTGTAGGTGGTGGTGGTGATGGTGGTGGTGGTGTTAGGATTTTTGTGCGCTTCTTTGGTTAGAAGCGGTCATGGGCCGAGTTATTTGCCTTTGAGCCCCTTCCTCATGATTTTAGTCATTTCGAAGATGAGGTCTTTTCTTCTTCAGACTTCAGAAGAATGTGAATAATGAAAAGGACTAACTGGACTCGGTCGAGCCGGACAAACTGCAATTTATAATAAAGTATATCTTGAATTTTGATTATAAATGTCGTTACATATGTGAAAAGTAAATAGAATACTATTGTATATTGTATCTTAAAACTATATTTCAATAATTCATAAGTTATAAATATACTGCACGTGTGAAATTTATTCCTATCGTTACTAAACCGTTATTTTTATTCCTTTGTTTGATTGTATAGCCCGCCGCAACTTTAACTTCAACTTTCATATCGGGGGCTTTGACTCGTGAAACAGCAGTTAATCATGTGAGCTGTACGTTAGGGACATTAGGTTAATCATTTTTGCATCTTTTCTCATATTCGTACTTCTAGACTCTGTGAGGAATAGGAATAATTATGGTTAAAGAAAAATCCTCAAGCCAGCCAGCATTTTAAAAGTTGTATTTTAAGTATCTCTTAGACAGTCGAAAATATGTTTTTAACATCGGTGATATTAATTAAAAATAGAAAAGTATGCTAGTGAGAGGTATAACATTGTAACACTTGAGGGTTCCCAACTTAAATATGCTACTGTTTATGAAGATTATTACCCAAGAGGTTTTTATTGTAGATGTATGGTGGATAATTTGAATGCAGTAATCATACAACCTGAAGAATCAGCCGAAATTTCACAAGCAGTAGAGAAGGTTAATTTTAGTTTTTATTTATGTATTTTTCTAACATCATACCCCATAACATATCTGTGTTCCATTCACATGACTTTCTCTACATCTCTGCAACAAATTATTGTTAAAAAGCTTATGCCTCTTTTTGCTTCATGCTAATCGAGAAAAAATTAGCATAAATAGCCTTATTACTTGCTTTCATGCAAGTAGAAGGGAAATAGGGGAGTAAGTAGCATAGACTAAAATATTAGTCAAAAGCTGGTTGCTATGTTACCGAAGTTCCTTTGTTTCTATGGACAGGAGTTGACAAATTCCCGTATGAGAAAAGTATAAGCTTTTAAAGCTGAAACGAATAAAAAGGATGTCTCAAAAACAATCCACTCCATGAAAAAATGTATATAAAAATAAATGTGTGTTTTAACGAGTCCTACATTTTCTGTTAAGTAAGTTTTTCTCTATGTTTTACGGTTTGCCAGATATACAAAATTTCGTAAAATTCATCCAAAATAAAGTAGTATTTAGAGGTTATTTCCATAAAATTCAAGATATAATTTTATTTTTCAGGCAAATATCTTTAACAATTTAATCAAAATGGTTAGAAACATTTTTGAGAAAATCAAACTTTTCAAAGATTTTTTCATGTAAAGGGTAGTTGGCGGTGGGGAGATTTTTCTTGAAAATCTTCGTTGTCGGATCCTTGGAAGTTACCGAAATTAAATACCAAGTTTGGTATTCAACGGTATTTTCGTTTTTGAGCTATGTTGTACAAAGACACACACACGCACACACGGATCTTTTTTCAAAAATGCTTTTTTTGATTCAGGATTAATATTGGTATGTACACTATTATAAACAGAGTCCATAATATAAAAAAGTTCCTTTAATAAATGTTATGCATTTTTATAGACGATCAAAATGTATACTCTCATACGAAACGCACAAACGATGCTAAATGTTTTTAAATAAGCATAAAAATTTAATATTCTGTCCCGGAATTTCCTACATTGGGACGTGCATGGAAACTGTTATACACATTTTATTTCACATTTATCGGAAAAAATTAAATTAATATTTTCCATATTTCCATATTCCTTGACAAATAAAATAAAAACAACAATAAAAATAAGAAAATAAAGAAAAGATTTTCCTCAATTCATGTTAAGAAATACAAATTTTTCAAATGGTTGTTAGCATATTTTGAAGATAAAGCCAAAACAACGTCATTTTTAACATTGTGGCCAATTTACTCTGATCAAACTGTGCCTCATTTCACGGAAAACAAAGGCATTAGTAAATGCTACAAACCAATAAAATTCTTGAAACGGAGGTCTGAATGTAGAATTCAAAATATGTTCATGCTCTTCTTTATGCTTAATGTTTTTACCTTCTTGCTTACTACATAAGGGTGTGTGTATGTGCGCGCGCATGTGTTTGTGTGTCTGTGAACAAGATAACGCAAAATCTAAAAGTTGGTTAAGTACCAAACTTAAGTTCAGCATATTCCAAGACTGTGACATGAAGTTTTCAAGAAAATACCCTACCCCAAACCAGTATTTACAGGGAAAACTTCGAACAATTTGATTTTCTCAAATATGGCTCTAACAATTTTAAAATGCCACACATTATAAATATTTATATCACAAAACGTATATCTAAGATTTTGTGGGAATAACCTCTGGGGTCCTCTGCGTTCTGAATAACCTTCCATAACTTGTAAACCGTGAGAGATAGACAAAATGTTACTTCAAAACAAAATGTATATATACATAATAATAATAATAATAATAATAATAATAATAATAATAATAATAATAATAATAATAATAATAATAATAATAATAATAATAATAATAATAATAATAATAATAAAAGCATACAATTTATTTCATATATATTTTTTGTGAATTTAACCATTTCCAAATATTTCTTGATATTATTTCAATTTTAAAATACTTTTCTCATACATAAATTTGTCAGCTGTTGGCCGTGCACAGAAAACGAAATTCAATTACATAACAACCAACTTTAAAATACTTTGACTATCGCTTTAGCCTAGTGTATTCCCTTATTTCCCTTTTACTTATACGGAACTAAGTGATAACACCATTACTACTGTTTATATCTCAATTAGCGCTAAGCAGATATAAGAATAAACTTTTTAAGAATAATTTGTTACAACTTTGTGGCGAAAGTTATGTAAATGGAGCACATCGTATTTTTTTTTTTTTTTTAATTTGTCATATTGTCGGCACTGAATAAAACGAAACAGATGACTATCCCGTCCGTGCTTAGCATCATGTATGTAATAGGAAAATGAAACAATTCATAATCTATAATTTGTCTCTAAATATAGACGACTGTTTAAAGATTGCGTATAATGTACAAAGCAGTTTTACGCTGATCGCAGGATTCCCTAACTTACTATGCACATTTTGCTAAGCGCAGAATAAAATTTCATATTTAAACCTTAATAAATACATAAATGTGGTCACTAATTCTCAATGCATCAAATGACAGATGAATTTCAAAGAGAGAGAGAGAGAGAGAGAGAGAGAGAGAGAGAGAGAGAGAGGAAGAGACACAGACAAAATTGAGAGAAAAAGAAAGCTAAAGGATAATTGTTAGTTTCCTGTAGCTCCTAAATGGGGCATAGGGACACCTTAAGACATTTCCTTGGTCGGATTTGAATTTATAGTTAGTGAGTTCGCCGCTAAGCGCCATGGTCACGAGTGATAGGCTCGTTCCCACAGATGGCACTGTAGGACGAAATCACGTCTTACGGACGCGACATGGCGAATTTTGCCAAGAAACATTTTTCTTTCAAGGTTTGGTGTTTTTACGTGCAAATAAACATTACGCCCGGACCACCGGCTTTATTTACTTTCTGAAGGAAGCCATTTTGAGTCCGAAAATATCCATCACCTTCCGCCAGGTTTAAACTTGCAATTTTGGGTTTTAGAGGCCAGCATAATAGCCACTACACCACGGAGGGCAACACAAAAGCTATAGGGGAGAGTTTAAATAGGAGAGTTGAGAGGAGGGGATAGAGAGGGATATAGTCGGAGAGAGTGAAGGAGAGATAACCAGAAAGTAAGAGGAGGATACAGAATGAACGAGAAAAGCCGAAAGGAGAGAATGATAAAACAATTGAGAGAGGGTGAGAACGACAGTGAGTCGCGTAGGTTTGAGATTGTGGTGAACAAAGCGGCGTAGGGGCGGGTTTTCTCAGGGTTCTCCAGTGCTCCATCTTCATTCCATGTATCACCAGTGACATCGCCTGCGGTGCCACAGGTAGTAAAATCCGGCGTTAAACACTATAAAAGAGGACAGTGAGAAATAGAGAGGAAGGGTTCTAAAAGAAGCAAACTCAGAAAAAGTGAAAAACTGAGAGATGAAGGGAGAGAACATCGGGAACGATAAAGCCGGGCAGAGGGAGAGAGAGAGAGAGAGAATCTATAGCTAACGCAATAAATTTATCCCTGAAGACCAATACAGCAGGTTGCAGCGTTTCTCGGGAATTGGGGGAATGAATAGATATAATTCGTGAGAGTGTCGCTGCAATTTGAAAATGAAATGTAATGTTGCAATTATTTTCTTTTTCTTTCCAAACTACCGCTACCTTAACCGTATAACTGAACATAAGGCTGCCACTATGGCGGCAAACATGACTCAAGTTCCAGATCCCACGTTTCTCTTGTCATGTCAGACAATGAGATTTAGGAACTGCGGGGGGTCCATAAGGCATTGTCTAGGAAGGAGATGTAATGCACAAATGCGTTCAGTATAAAGCTGTAATGTGTTTCTTTCAAACCTTGATTCAAAACACCGGATAACTCATTCTGTGAAATCTAAGCACTCACATAAAACATTTTGTCATGAAGATGTCTAGATCTCATAATGCCAGAACAAAATACCACATGCCTCAATATTAAAATATAATAATTTTAACTTATAACTATAATTACTAATTGACCATAATACCTGGCTATACTATGAGTGCCAAGACTTAAAGTACTTACGTCGTTGTAAGTTGCCTTTGGGGTATAATAATAGTAAATAATAATAATAATAATAATAATAATAATAATAATTATTTGACATCACCTTGTGGTTAACCGGGAAAACTGCGAGTCAGTTGAGAAGTTTAGTGCTGTGCCGGAATATTGCCATGGTAGCTCAGTGGTAGAGCTAGAAACCGGGAGATCCGTGGTTAAAATCCAGGCAATGGCAGTCTGATTCTACCTATCCAACTCCTGTCCTACTCACGGTTTGTGTGAAAAAAACAATTAAATCAACATAGGATAACTAGTTTGTAATAAAGGATTTTAAACTGGGCGTATTTTGTGCCGTTACTCCATCTATAGGTATGTTTTATCTTATAGCTGTGATATTAAAAATAGAGGTTATTGTTGTGGATATTTCATTTTTGGAAGAAATTGAATCGTAGAATTGAAAGCGTCTTTAGTTATTTAATCTAGAAGAGCTAAGTTCTAGAGGCTCTCTCTCCCTCTCTCCCTCTCTCCCTCTCTCTCTCCCTCTCTCTCTCTGTTACACCACAAGAAATACAAACAGTACAAAAGAATGTGGAATGAGAAACCTAATGCAATACACTACATATAAAATATTCACATAAGAGAAAAATAAGAGTAAAATATTCTAACATTTTTCTGAAAAAAAAAAATAGCAAAATCAATCCAAGCGATAGATTGAAACCAAAATCATGAAAAAAGATAATCAATAAATGTAATTTTAAAACCCTTAGTCAAATATCCCTCTTAAAGATATGTATATACAGCATTTTAAACAAGAAAACTGTAGAATTTTCACGAAGCTGGAGGATTTGGAAAAACGAGCAGTGATTAAGTACTTCCATTTGAAAGGATTGACGCCTAAAGAAATCAAGGAGAAAATGGAAAGGATATTGAAAGACTCTGCCCCTTCATATCCAATAATTAAAAGGAGAGTTGCACAGTTCAAATTGGATCTATGAGCACTAGTGACGAGCGTCGCTCTGGACGTCCTGTAGAAGTGACAACTCCAGAGATCATTGAAAAAAGTCATCGTTTAGTACTGGAAGACCGCAGATTAAAGTTCTTTGAGATAGCAGAGGCTGTAACCATATCAAAAGAACGTACAGTAATATTTTAAGTAATGTTTGGGTTTTCTTGCGGTCTGTGCGGTGGCGCGTTTGTTGACACCTGATCAAAAGTTGCAAAGAAAAACTGTTTCTGATAAGAATGTGGAGCTTTATCGTAAAAATCCCAGTAAATTTTTGACGGCATTAACATGGACACATCACTACACTCCAGAAAGTAAATTGCAAACTACAAAAAAGGCAAAGTCAATTGTCAGCTAATAAAGTTATGGCGAGTGTTTGCTGGGATGCACAGGGAATTATTTTTATTGATTACTTGAAACAGGGTAAAAGTATCACTGGTGACTACTGCGCAAGCTTACTGCAACGTTTGAGTGGAGCTGAAAAGAAAAATACCTCATTTGGCCAAAAAAAATCTTGTTTCATCACGACAATACTCCGGCACATCATTCAGTCAATGGAATGTGAAAAATGTGCGAATTGAAGTTGGAAATGCTTAAACATCCACCCTATTCGCCAGATCTAGCTCACAGTGACTACCACCTGTTTCCAAACCTCAAAAAAGTTCTTGGAGGACGAAGATTTCACAGCAACGAGGAGGTCATTGATGTGGTAAACAGCTATTTTGAGGACCTTGATAAATCACGCTACAGAGATGGTTTAATTAAATTAGAACACTGATATGATAAATGTATTAACCTTTCTGGAGATTATGTTGAGAAATAAAACAAAACAAAAAACTAAAATGTTGTTTCATTGAAAGTTTTTTATAATCTGCATGCATTCCCTTACCACTTATGGTGGCACCTTAGTACTGTTTTTATAAATTCAATAGTGCATAATTAATAATATATTGAATGATGGTGTAGCCGTAGCATATGTGCCGGCATTTCGTACAGCACTTCTTTTACATGCCAGTAAATAGTACATTTAAGCACATTTAAAATATCATTGATCTCGGCCGAGATAGATTCCGCAACTTCGAGTCAAAAAGAAGGCTCCCTATTCAATTGCACCAACGAGGTCATGTTTCATGCATAATATTTTACGACTGTATGAGCCTTTCTGGAAATCCTTCTTTATCCCTCTAATAATGCCCTTAATCTGATATTATTTTCATTCTTTTCAATTGTAATAATTCTATTTATTGTATTAAATTACTAATGTACCCTTCAATAAAAGTATCAAAATAAAACATCTAAAATATTTAGGTTTCTAAAAATCAATCATATATAAATGATTAATGTATTTGTATTTAAAATCAAGAACAGGAGGCGTATATCTCTTCACCAAAATTAAAGCACGTACAATTTAAATATTGAAGATATTGAAAAATATAATTTTTGGGTAACATTTAAATTAACAAAATGTAAGAAAACAAGATTAGGAGAAAGTCAAGATTTAAAACCAGGTGCTATTCAGAAATACCTACGCCACATTTGGGTTTTTTCGGTAGTGTTTCTGGTGCTGTAATGTTTGACAATACATGAATTAGAGGGCAGTTTTTGACAATATTTTGTTTAAAATATTAGTATTGGGTGCCCTTAAGAATATTTAGGAAATCATTTTCTATAAATTAAATGAAAGCTTCATTTTTACTTTGTCTAGCCCCGTATGTGAAATGTACATCGTGAATAGGAAAGGTATTGTATTCCACCCAAAAATTCGATACCGAGATTTCATCGGAAATACATGTTTTAGGACCCCTGAATCAAAAAAAAATTCAGAAAAAGGTCTATGTGTGTGTGTGTGTATTTGTTTCTGTTGGTGTGCATGTGTAGTCTGTGGACAGCATAGTTCAAACACGAAGAGACGGTTAAATACCAAACTTAGTATTTATGTTTGGTATCTTCCAAAGATGCGATACGAAGACTTTCTAGAAAATCCCCTCACCCCAAACTACCCTTTACATGGAAAAATTTTCGAATTTTATTTAAAATGGCTCTAACGATTTTGATTAAAATACAACATAGTAAAGTCACTTCCATCATAAATAAAATGTATATCTTGACTTTTTTGGGAATAGTTCTCAAGATCTTTTATTCTGGATGAATTTCTGCATAACTAGTAAACCGTAAGAGATAGAAAAAAACTTATTCCACAAAAAATGTAGATTTCGTTAAAATACATAATTTATGTCATATACATGTTTTACCCGTAGTTTACCATTTTAGGGATATTCTCTGTTATTAGTCTCAATTGCGAAATACTTATATGCTTTTCTCAGACAGCAAGTGTCCTTTTTTTTTTCTACTCCTGACCAAGCAAAGAAGAGATTTGCAATGACAATCGAATAATGACAGCTTTTAAAACATTTGACTACAACTTTAGCATAGCTCCTTCGTTTAGTTCCCTTCTATTTATAAGGAATTAAGTAATAAGAACATTCTGTTACGTTTATCTCGATTGACATTGTGTAGAAAGAATAGTAATCTTTTGTAAGAAGTTTGCTAGTAGAGCAGATAGAGAAAATCATGTGAATGTAACACATCAGATGTTTTGTTTTAATGTAGTAACTACCCTTTCCTCCTCTACAATCCTCATTGCATAGCCGTTGTGTATGCCATACTAATGACATGCAGCATGTAAAAAAATATTTTCTGCATTTTTGTTTTTGTTTCAAAACATTTCTATTCATTGGAATAAATTTAAATTTTGTGTTATTGTTACTATTATTATTACTATTCCTATTACTATTATTACTTTAATTTAATTAATTTAAGTAAAAAATCTCACGCACTGTAAATAAAAAAAAACCTTAGATCTCATTAAACAGTATTTAAGAGTTTTAATATAAAAATATGCTTTTGTAATATTTGATAAGAAAAGAAATGACAATAAAGTAAATTCGTAGACCCTAACTAGAAAGAGATAAAAAATCTAATGTGTTCCATTCACATGACTTTCTCTACATCTCTGAACAAATTATTGTTAAAAAACTTATGCTTCTATTAACTTCATGCTAATTGAGAAAAAATTAGTAGAAATAGTCTTATGACTTGCTTCCTTGTAAGTAGAGCGAAATAAGGGAGTAACATAGGTTAAAGTGATAGTTAAAAGCTGGTTGCTATGTCACTGAAGTTCCTTTGTTTGTATGAACTGCAGTTGTCAAATTCCTGCATGAGAAAGGTTAAGTTTTTTAAAGCTGAAACTAAAAACAAGGAATATCTCAAAGCGATCAACTACACGAAAAAAAAAATATATATATATAACATTAACCGTGTGTTTTAACTTGATGTAATTTTTTGTGTGGTATGTTTTTGTCCATCTATTACGGTTAGAGTTATACAAAATTCCGTAAAATGCATTCAGAATAAAGTTTTCTTCAGAGGCTACTCCCAGAAAATTCAAGATATACATTTTATTTGTCAAGTAAATATTTTCAGTATACGGTATTTTAATCAAAATCGTAACAGGCATTTTTGATAAAATCAAAATTTTTAAAATTTCTTCCACCTAAAGGGATGTTTGAAGTGGGAGAATTATTCTCAAAATTTTCTTGTCGCATCCCTGGAAAATAGTAAACTTAAATACCAAGTTTGGTATTTTACCGACTTTTCGTTTTTGAGTTATTGTGTTCACAGACACATGGACACACACGGACCTTTTTCTGAAAATATTTTTTTTGGATAGAGAGGATCCTAAAACGTGTATTTGCGGTGAAATCCCGATATCGAAGTTTTGGAGGAATACCTTCTCAAAACACTATGTACATAGTAGGTGCAGAGAAAGTAAAAATTAGAGGAATTTTTAAAAAGGTGGATAAATGTTTAAACCTAGAACGAAAATAAGGACTCCAAAAGTCGCTGTGACCATGCGAGTTCCACAGGGGACGTATTTGCAGCCTGAAGACTTTTCTCTTGTTGAAGAGCCTGAGGTACATTAAGTCTCGAGAGGCTACCTGTTGGAAAAGTAAGGAATCTCGAGCAGACAAACCCTGACTGGGGAAGGACATGCCACGTCCATTAGTACATTATGTGCGTGTGGTCTGAGGTAGATTGTGAGCGGTCGTGCTGAGGGCCCTGGCCCACTTAGGCTATTGTAATAAGTTCCTTCGATGGCCTCGTGTTATTCTACTTATAGGCCGCATTTCAGTTTTTTATTTCCTTAAGATTGACCAATTTTCCTCCGCTATATGGTTAATTTATGGTCGAGCAAGTGGACCAGGAAGAGATTGGCAAAGGAATCTTTAGAGACAACACAAAGAAATTCAGCTTTTAAATTTATTTCACAATACAACAAAATTACCATCCAGTTTACTTTAAGTTTCTGAAATAGTCTAGCTGAATTGACTTATAATATACCTATCAAGAATATGTGGTGACTACCTCCGTAGTCGAGTGGTCAGCGAGCTGACTTCTCACCTAGAAGTCCCGGGTTCGATTCCCGGCTGGGGCGGGGAATTTTTCTTTAACCGGAATTATTCCCTATCCCCCATAGAGTCTGGAAATATGTGCGTGTGTTTAGTAATATAAATTTTAACCTAATGTTCTGATGTTTCACAAGTGAAAGTCCCCGATATGACCATTGATGTTAAAGGGGGCTATATCTACAAATGAAGCAAAAAAAAAAAAAATATGTGTTGATCGAATAAAATTGCTAATTATTATTCAAGTGGTTTAACACTTAGTTGCCTGCACTAGTATACTGCATATACCGTTTTTCCTTTAATTCAAGATTAAAACTGGAGCTATAGTAAAATTTTGGGAATAAACCAATAGATTTATTATATAAAACAATAGAAAAATAGAAATGAAAATAAATGTAGATCCTTTATTAATATGTTTTTTCCCAATTAAAAGGTTAAATAAATTCTTCTAAACCAGTTTTCATAATGCTGCCAAATGCACTATCAAAAAGTAGTTCAAATGGTCGTGAAAAGTTAGATGATAGGCAATGGACTGGCCATCCATTCAAAGTCAAATGTTGCGAGTTCAAACCCCAGTGACTGTGGTAAATGACGGGGAGAGCCTAAGTAAAATAATCGGTGTGATGCTTGGAAGTTAATGGGGTTAAATTTGACTGTAGTTATGTGTGTTTTACTCTTTTATTTATTTAAATAAAATCACTGCAATTTTAGGGCAAAAATTGTATATATTCTTACAGTATAAAACAGTCTTTATCACTTATTTATGGTTGAAGGTTAGTATAACATGAAATTAATCCTAGAGTACAACTCTGTATAGTTACGCTTAAAACAAGCGGAACTTACAGGTACCGACAGGCAACAAAGGGTTAAACCCATTTACATCTTATATTTAGTTATATAGGTAGTTTAAATAAAACATTATTTTTCATTGTAAAAATAAGCATTTAATTTTTATATATGTTGAAATGTATGCAGACTATTATTTTTGCATTGTATGTTGCACATTTCCTCGACTTTAGGCTGCAAAGTTAAACTTGAGCAGGGATCGAGGTTTCCAGTCCCGCCTTAAGCATGGGTGTTCGTGTGTTTGTAAATGTATATATGTGTGCGTCTTACAAGCAAAAAGCAAACGGTAAACAAATACAAAAACTAAGGAAGTGTTGGTAAAATGGAAGAAAAGGGAAAATAAAAGAGGAACAAAATAAAGAAATACAGCACCAAAGCCCCGACAAGACTCCGGAACTGTATTTTTTTTAACAAAACTATTACGACGTGTCTCCCGCGGGTTGATTCGAATATGGAATATATACGTTTTTCTCTGGATCTGACTTAAGCATATACCTCTGATTTGCTTCCCTTTGGCGCGTTAAATAATGCAAAAAACACCCACACTTCGCTGTATTTTTAACTCAAAGTTTTTCCATTATAACTTAGACTTACCTTCTGCCTTTATTGTTCGAAAAACAATGCGACGATTTCTCTTGCAAACACAGTTAACAGTCCGCGTTTGCATCATCTTAAATACAGAATACAAACTAACATCTTAACATGAATATATTATTAATATTTACAACTAGATCTTATAACTAATTACGGATTGGATGTTGATTATCCACAACCTGATTTGTGATTAATAGTTATTGCCTTTATCTGTTATGGTATATGATTAATTATTAATATATCAACACCATAATTACAATGATGCCTCAAATTACAAATTTAATATAGTATTATTACAGAAATTTACAATTAGAATGTTGGGTACACACATATATCCTTAAGTTTAAATGCATAAAAGAATGTGCAGAAGCTGATCCATCTTTCGTATTGCTTATCTAAAAATATCAACTTTGCGTTCATGTAGATCTTTCATTAAAACTAAGAAACTGAATTTTAATAAAATTTTACATATTAGGCTCATGGGAAAACAACGGCACAGAAAGCCGAAGATATTTGGTTTCTGGGCTCGGTATTGAATATGTTAGGGTGATTCCATCTTAATACAAATGGCTACAATGAAAGAACAATTTTCAAATATAAATAACACTATAATATAAAGCTCGAAATTAATAACCTGATGAACATTGCAATCAACTGAACCACCTCCAGGTCCTTAAATTAGATGATAAATTTTACTGTAAACGACACCATATCGTCACGGTAGCTTTGTGGTAGAGCATCGGCAAAAAAAAAATGCTAACTAAATAAATGTGCTTCAAATCACAGCCAAACATGGAATTTCTCAAGTCTGATTCAACTTCTCAGCTTACTGCTAGGCACGTAGGCTTTTTTATTTCAACGTGACCCCTAGGAGGAGAGACCCAAAGGGTGACCAGATCCCCACGATGATATGCACTGGCAAGGACGGAGTTCCTAACGATTCCATGATAATACCAATGCTGACGCAGCACAATACCACCTTGGTCTTTTTTTAATCTGAGGGTCACGGAATGAAATGAACCGGTCCCATTAAGAGGTTCCAGACGGTCAACCAAGTACCGAGAAAGAAATCTTTACACAACGCAAATTTTACCGTCCCGCCGCAACGCACAAATTGCCGTCGACTGTTCCTATAACACTTATGCAGGTGAAAACTGTAAAGAGAATGATAGCGATATACTTTCAGGGTATAAGAGCAACCATAGCACCAATTGTCTACACAAACAGGCAGTAAACGAGCCCGGGACTGTCAAAATGAAGCCTCACATACTACTGCAGAGTGATCTCTCTCACTGCTAGTGCGAAGAAAAAAATTTTTACTTTCTCAACCATGTAGATAGGGAAGATATTGTGTTCCACCCAAAAATTCAATATAGAGATTTCACCAAAGTACCTGTTTTGAGGTTCCCAAAATAAAAATCCTTTTTAGAAAAAGGTCCATAAATATGTTCGTGTGTGTGTGTCTGTTTGTGAACAGCAAGGCTGAAAAACAAAAAAATCTGTTAAGTACTAAATTTGATATTTTACTTCACCATTTTTCAAGCATGGAACACGATGGTTTTCAACTGAATCCCCCACCCTTAACTTTCTTTACATGGCGCAGATTCCAAAACATTTTTTTCTAAAAAAATGATTCAAACATTTTATATAAACTATTATATGTTTTTATGCTAAATGAAATGTAAATCTGGAATTTTATGGAATAAATTAGGCTCTGAAGTTCTTTTATTCTGGATGACTTCTGCATAACAGATTAAACCATAACAGTAGAGAAAATCTTATTGTATACAAAGTGTGTATTTTGTTAAAACACACAATTTGTGTAAAATACATTCTATTTGTGGAGTTAGAGGAGTTGTGGAGTTAAGTTTCCGAGACTGGTTTCAATTTCAGAATACTTACCTATACATTTCTCAAATGAAAAATCGTTATTAGTTTTATCTTCTCCTGATGAAGCAAAGATAATGAAGTGTCAATGCATCACACAGGATTTAATCTTGAAATATTTGACTATCGCTTTAACTTAGTGTATTCCCTTATTCTCACATATTTACAAGGAACTGCCAGTAAAAGGATTTCTGCGAATGTTTATATATCTGTATTAGGTTCAAGCTTATTTGTGGCTACAGAATTTTATGGTGCGCATGTAATTATTCCCAAATTTCTTATTATATGCTTATATACCGGAGTAGATAGAAAAATAAGCTTTTGTAAGAATAGAATAAGTAGAGAAAGTCATGCGAGTGTAACATCAGCTTTTCTATCTTATTAAGTTGCGGGAATTCTACAGTCTTTGCTGATTCTATATTTCATTTTTTGTGCATCATTCTATTCATCTTCTTAATATTCTTATTGGGCATAGATATTCTAATTCATTCTTTCCACTGTGCTGCAGGTCCTATCTTCCTTTTGTTGTTTGAATTATAATCCAAGACCCTTTTTGGCCACTTTTCCTCTCCCATCTTTTCACATGACCATACCATAATAACTGCATAGCTACTATCCCCTCAACATTTTGAAAATTCTCTAGTTCGTCTTCGAATTTCCTCATAATTTAGAAATCACATATACTCTCCTTAGGAATTTCTTTTCACCGTATAAATTACCATTTTATCATTACACGACAGTTACCAACATTCACACCCATAGGATAGTAAGGGTTCTACTGCTGCATTGTATACCCTTATCTTTATATTAACTTTCATTAAGTTCCATAATAACAACCTATTTAAAAGGTAAATCGCTTTCTTCTTTTGCTGTATTCGATTGTGAATGTCTTTTTTGAGGTTATTCCCTCTGCTTGCCAGATTTTTAAACGCACTATATTCCCTATGTTCCGAATACACAGTTCTAGGTCGTCTTGCCCTTATCCTACTCTCAGGTTTTCTATTTTCATCATGTTCATATTGAGGATTCGTTTCTAATACTCTAGTTTTCCACTGTTCGAGTTAAACATGGAATAGCTCCGTTGATTTCTGCACCTCTTTTATCGCAAATATCTGCACATGTCAAATGTGGAGCAGTTGGGCCATCTGGTATCCTTCAGTAACTATAATCACTTCATCATCCGCTTAAAAAAAACATCGTCAAACAAGAATCCTTCATCTGTATCCCCATTCCTAAAATGTGTGAAATAATAGTTAAACATTTAAATAACACAGTTTAAAATTTAATACCTTACTGATGTACTGCAGATTTCCACATCTATTTATTACGTCCTTGCATCTTGGTTTTTGCATGGAGAACTATGCTGCAGGTTTGGAAATAGGGCGTTCTGAAGCGAAAAAAATGCAAATAAAGTGTAATTCTAGCTGAACAGATTTATAAAGGGGTTTATAAGGTTTCAATACTGTTTACGCATTTGAGGTAGTGCGACCTTTCTCAAAACTACATATTCATTGTTTATGTTATCTTTTTCGCTGAAATTAGTAACCAATCATAGTGAAATTTTGCAAGTACATGTTAACAGTGATACTATATTTATTATCTTTGAATAAAATTAATGTACATATTAACTTTATGGTAAAGAAATGAACGCATGAAAGCGTCAACAATGGTTGCCTTTCAAGTACGTAGGTACTAAGTGCCAGCGCATGAAAATGATTTGCCTCAACTTTCGTACAACAATGTCAGAAATGTGAAATATGTATTACAAATAGTAAATGCTCATATGTGAATGGTATGATAATGAAAATGAAGCAAAGTGCATGGTTTAATATTTTATGCAACTTTGAGAATATTATGTAAAGTGTAATGTTCATAAGTAATTGAAAGGCAAAAGAAATCTTCATTTGTTTTTCATAGCGAGTTGCATGCCGGGAGGTAAGTAACGCTTGAGTTGCATCTACGTGTAGGTGCGGTATGCACGCTCTGGCCCTGCTACCAGAGATCTAAACTCATTGTAAACGGATTGTAATCTTCCCCATCCGGCAACATTTCAGTGTTTAAATATTTAGAATATAGTGAAGCGTTCTTTCAGAAGTGCTGGAAGTATTATTTCAGTAGAAATATTTAATTTTCATTTCAGCGCGTGCTCCGACACTAATCGTCCAGAGATACCAGAAGAAGATGACCGTTAGAACGAACTTATTAGTTTGAATTAAAGTGCAAACCACTAAGCAGCCTAAGGCAAGTTTTCTCTCTAAAATACTATTGTTTTGGGCCATGGAAACTGAGATTCTACCGACACGTGCAATCAGAATACGCGGTACGCGAAGTGTAATTTTAAAGTATCACCCATACGTGGTATATACGGACAAAAAAGAAAGTCCGCGAATAAATAGAACGGTGCAAACGAACAAGCTATTTCAACAGAACCTTTGGTTATTTTTAGTTATAATAGAGTCTGCTCATAAGTCCTGGGCTATTCAATGAAAATAACATTTAATTTTTTTTTATTTATTTTTTTTTTTTTTTGCTTTATTTCTTAACATAATCTCCAGAAAGGCTAATACATTTGTCATATCAGTGTTCTAATTTAATTAAACCATCTCTGTATCACGATTTATCAAGGTCCTCAAAATAGCTGTTTACCGCATCAATGAACTCTTAGTCCTCCAAGAAATGTTTAGAGGTTTAGGAACAGGTGGTAGTCACTAGGTGCTAGATCTGGCGAATAGGGTGGATGTTCAAGCAATTCCTACTTTAATTCACACATTTTCCCATTGCAATGACTGAACGATGTGACGGAGCATTGTCGTGATGTAACAATATATATATATCTTTTTTTTTTTTTCTTTTTTTTTTTTTTTGCCAAATAAGATCTTTTTCTTTTCACATCATCACTCAAACGTTGCAGTAAGCTTGCGTAGTAGTCACCAATGATACTTTTATCCTTTTTCGAGTAATCAATAAAAATAATTCCCTGTGCATCCCAGAAAACACTCGCCATAACCTTGTTGGCTTACAAAATTTACTTTACCTTTTCTGGAGCTGGTTCACCAGGCGCAATCCACTGTTTTAACTGTGATTTATTTTCTGGAGTGTAGTGATGTATCCAAGTTTAATCCATGGTAATAAGCAGTCTCAGAAACTCAATAGGAGTTTTACGGTAACGCTCCACATTCTTAACAGAAACACTGTTTTTCTTTGCAACTTTTGATCAGGTGTCAGCGGCACCCATCTTGCAAAGACCTTGTGAAAGCCCAAAGCAGTACTTACAATATTACCTGCACGTTCTTTCGATACTTTTACAGCCTCTGCTATCTTAAACAACTTTAATCTGCGGTCTTCCAGTACTAAACGATGAATTTTTTTCAATGATCTCTGGAGTTTGTCACTTGTACAGGGCGTCCAGAGCGAGGCTCATCACTAGTGCTCGTACGTCCCATTTTAAGCTCTGCAACTCACTTTTTAAAGTGATGGAAAAATCTTTTCGAGAAAATAAGATTTAAAGTTGGGAGAGAGCCTATTAACAAGTAGGCCCCTACCCATCTATAGTAATTGGTGGCTAAAATGTGCCAAGTGCGAAAAAGATATGTTTTCTTAAATTTAGATTTCATGTCATTTTATTGTGGAACAAAATACTTTTTTAATTGTTCACAATTTTTAGTCGAATATATTACCTTAATTAGACATAAAATATTCAGTATTATATAATTATAGTATTACAACAAAGAGTTTGCCACTTAGGATAATTCTACAACTTCCAATTGTTTAAACGTGTGAATGTTTTAGTCAGTTTGATAAAAAGTATAGTAAGCCCACGAACTTAACGGAACCTCTTAATTATGTGACGGGATAAGATGACAGATACTGTAACCTTATACACAGAACAAAGTTCTTGGTCACACGTTGTTTTTGTTGTTGCTGTTGCTGTCCACGTGGGAAGAACATACTTTACAGACTTGTCAGACCTCACATGATTTCAATGAATAAGGAATGTCACGCATGGGCAAAACGGGTTTTAAAACATGCACAAAACTTAATTCGTGCGCTTTAATTTTAGCACTTATGAAGGGTTTTCTAATACTTTAAATTTCATTTTGATTATAAACTGATGCAAATAAAGATGTTAATGTTTGTTAGAGATGATTTATTCTAACCATATAAAGTTAACGTAGAAGTATAACTTTAATAAACATAGGTGAGGTAATTCTAAATTGAATAAAATATCTGTTAACCATGTAGGCATCGGTATTATGCTGCTCTTTATGTATTAAACATAATTTTGTTTTGTTTTTTGAAGGGAGATTATTCCTTGCTTTACTTTCACTACACGATCTCTGTAAATAGTGAATAGAGAAGGTATTGTAATGCACCCAAAAAGTCGATACCGAAATTTCACCGGAAATACATGTTTGGGTCCTCCCGATTCCAGATAAAGCATTTTTGAAAAGAAGCCCGTGTGTGCATAGTTCAAAAACGAAAATACCGTTAAATACCGAACTTGTTATTTATTTAAGTTTGTATCTTTCAAGAATGCGACATGAAGATTTTAAACAAAATCCCCCTTACCCTCAACTATACATGGAACTTTTTTCGAAAATTTTAATTTTCTCAAAAATAACTAACGATTTTGATTAAAATATCGTATATTAAATATATTTACCTGACAAATGAAACGTATATTTTGAATTTTCTGGGAAAAGTCTTCCCTGAAGACTACTTTATTCTGAATGAATTTTACGGAATTTTACGTAGCTGCTAAACCGTAAGAGATGGACAAAATTTTACCACACACAAAAAAATGTAGAGCACCTTGAAACACACAATTTATATTACATACATTTTTTCGTGCAGTTGGTCGTTTTTTAGATATTCTTTGTTATTGGTTTCAGCTTTAAAATCTTATATTTTTTTCATATAGGAATTTGTCAACTTCTGTCCATACAAACAAAGGAACTTCAGTAACATAGCAACCAACTAAAACTATTGTATTTCGCTTCTACTTTCAAAAAAAGCAAGTAATGAGACTATTTCTGCTAAATTTTCTCGATGAATGAAGTAAAGAGAAGCATAAGCTTTTTAACAATAATGTGTTACTGAATGTATAGAAAGTCATGTGAATGGAACACATATTTTTTTGTTCTATTCCTGGTCAAGAAAAGAAGCGATTTCCAAAAAAAATGGCATAATGACAGCTTTTAAAACATTTAACTATCACTTTAGCATAACGCATTCCTTTTGTTCCCTTCTACTTATGAGGAACTAAGAATAAGAACATTCTACTAATGCTTATCTCGATTAGCATTGTGTAGAAAGACGGATAATTTGTACTTTCTCCATACGCACTATGTACATAGTGTATAGAGAAAGTATTGCACTCCACCAAAAATTCGATACCGAGATTTCACCGGAAATATATGTTTTAGGGCCCCCAATATCCAAAAAAAAAAGCATTTTCACAAAAAGGTCCGTGTGTGTGTGTGTGTGTGTGTGTGTGTGTGTCCGTGTGTCCGTGTGCCTGTGAACACGATAACTCAAAAACGAAAAGTCGGTAAAATACCAAACTTGGTATTTAAGTTTAGTATCTTCCAGGGATGCGACACGAAGATTTTGAGAAAAATACCCCCACCCCCAACTACCCTTTACATGGAACTTTTTTCGAAAATTTTGATTTTCTCAAAAATGGCTCTAACGATTTTGATTAAAATTTCGGATATTAAACATACTTACCTGACCAATGAAATGTTTATCTTGAATTTTCTGGGAATAGCCTCTGAAGAGTAGTTTATTCTGGGTGAATTTTACTAAATTTTGAAAGACTGCTAAACCGTAAGAGATGGACAAACAATTACTACACAAAAAATGTAGAGCACTTTAAAACACACAATTTATGTTATATACCTTTTTTTCGTGGAGTTCGTCGTTTTTGTGATATTCCTTATTTTTGGTTTCCGCTATGAAAAACGTATACTTTTTTCATACAGGAACTTGTGAACTCCTATCCATATAAACAAAGGAACTTCATTGATCTAGCAACCAGCTTTTGACTATCACTTTAACCTACGGTTGTCCCTTATTTCGCTTCTACTTACAAGGAAGCGAGTAATAAGACTATTTCTGCTAATTTTTTCTGATTAGCATGAAGTAAATAGAAGTATAAGCTTTTTAAGAATTATTTGTTGCTGGGATATGGAGAAAGTCATGTGAATGGTACACATCAGATTTTTTTGTAAGAAGTTTGTTTGTAGAACAGCTAGAGAAAGTCATGTGAATGTAATACCTTAGATTTTTCTTTGTTACAGGTGGATAACTGAGTACTATGCTGACTATTCCTGAACGTATTGCCATTGTCACATAGCGTCTGTGTTCGATGAGCTACGACGACAGTTTCGACTGAAATATAAAAATTTGATATGTTCCATTCACATGACTTTCTCTACATCTCTGCAACAAATTATTGTTAAAAAGCTTGTGCTTCTTTTTACTTCATGCTAATCGAGAAAAATCTGATGTGTTACACTCACATGACTTTCTCTAGCTGTTCTACAAACTTCATACATAAGATTCTTCTTCTTTCTGCACCTTGCTAATCGTGGTACTCATTAGCACAATGTTCTGATTATTTAATTCCGTATAAGTAGAAAGAAAATAATGCAATACACTAGGCTAAACGGATAGTCAAATGTTTTGAAAGCTGTTATGTGATTATTATTACAAATCGCTTCTTTTCTTGGCCAGGAGTAGAACAAAAAAAAAAAAAACGGACACTCCCGTCTGAGAAAAGTATAAGTACTTCACAACTGAAACTAATAACAATGAATAGCTCGAAAACGCTAAGCTCTACGAAAAAAATGTATACGACATACTTGTGTATTTTAACAAGACCTACATTTTTTGTAAAGCAAGTTTTTGTCTATCTCTTACGGTTTACTAGTTGTGCCAAATTAAGGAAAATTCATCCAGAATAAATAGGTCTTTAGAAGCTATTCCCAGAAAATTCAACATATACATTTTATTTGTTAGGTAAATATCTTTAATATGTGATATTTTAATCATAATCGTTAGAGCCATTTTTAAGAAAATCAAAATTTTCGAAAAAAGTTCCATGTAAAGGGTAGTTTGGGGTGGGGGATTTTTCTCAAAATCTTCGTGTCACATCTCTGGAAGATACTAAACTTAAATACCAAGTTTGGTATTTTAGATACTTTTCGTTTTTGAGTTATCGTGTTCACAGACACACGGACACACTGACACACGGAGACACACACACACACACGGACCTTTTTCTGAAAATACTTTTTTTTGGATACAGGGGACCCTAAAACATATATTTCCGGTGAAATCTCGGTATCGAATTTTTTGGTGGAGTGCAATACATTCTCTATACACTATGTACATAGTGCGTATAGAGAAAGTAAAAATAGCAGAAACAGTCTTATTACTTGCTTCCTTGTAAGTAGAAGCGAAATAAGGGAGTACCATAGGTTAAAGTGACAGTCTAAAGCTGGTTGCTATGTGACTGAAGTTCCTTTGTGTGTATGAACAGGAGTTGAGAGATGCCTGTATGAGAAAGGTATGACTTTTAAAGCTGAAACCAAAAACAAGGAATATCTCAAAAACGAGTAACTTCAGGAAATATACACTATGAACACAGTACGTGAAGAGAAAGTAAAAAGGATGCACCACGAATAAAATCACATGGTGACTAAAATAAGTTTCATAAGCACTGTTGTTGACGAGTCGCGCCAATCGCAGCTGACATTGACGCATTTCGAGAGTCAATTGAACGGTCCTAAATATGCACGTTACCTTTCACGTCAATTGCAAATTCCGTCATGGAGCTGGTGGAGCACTTGCAAATAATATATACGATTCCTCAAGGTGAATTTCAGAACTTTTAACATTTATGATATCGGAATTATACGGTCATAACATATTGTTAGAGAAGACGAAATAGTAAACACGTTCCGGTCTTGCAGTCCATTTTTACTTTCTCTATGCGTACTATGTTCATAGTGTATAGAGAAAGTATTGTATTGCACCCAAAAATTCGATACTCAGATTTCTATGGAAATACATGTTTTGAGACTCCCTGAATCCAAAAAAAAAGCATTTTTAGAAAAATATCCCTGTGTCTGTGTGTATGTGTGTGTGTGTGTGTGTGTGTGTGTGTGTGTGTGTGTCTGTGGGAAGCATAGCTCAAAAACGAATAGACCGTTGAATACCAAACTTGGTATTTAAGTTTGGTATCTTCCAAGGATGCGACACGAAGATTTTCAAGAAAATCCACCTATACCGAACTACCCTTTACATGGAACTTTTTTCGAAATTTTGGATTTTCTCAAAAATGGCTCTAACGATTTTGATTAAAATGTCGTATATTAAAGATATTTACCTAACAAATAAAATTTATATCTTGAATTTTCTGGCAATATTCTCTGAATACCTCTTTATTCTGGATGAATTTTGCCGAATTTTGCATAACTGCTAAATCGTAAGAGACTGCCAAAAACTTACCACACAAAAAATGTAGAGCACCTTAAAACTCACAATTTACTTTATATGCGTGTTTTTCGTGGAGTTGATCATTTTTAAGATATTCCTTGTTATTAGTTGCCGCTTTGAAAAACGTCAGGAATTTGTCAGCTCCTGTCTGTACAAAGAAACTTCATTCACATAGCAACCAGCTTTTGAACATTACTTTAACCTATGGTACTCCCTTATTTCACTCTACTTACAAGGAAGCAAGTAAGTAATAAGACTATTTCTGCTAATTTTTTCTCGATTGGCATGAAGGAAATAGAAACATTATCTTTTTAACAATAATTTGTTGCAGAGAAAGTCATCACATCATATTATTGTTTGTAGTGCTTATTTAAGGTCGTTGACTACAAGGTCTTATCACGACCGATCATAAATACACTGTATATCAATTTACAGTTACGCAGTCTTACAGTTAGTTAACATTTACATTACATTTACAATAAGTCAGAAATTTGTTTGCATTATAAACTGTAGCGTCTTCTTCAGCATGTTGGGTGTGTTAACCGCATTAGGATAATTTGGAGGTTGAAGATAACATTGCGTCAGTTTGGAATGACCAATTCCGAGTCAAGTGATGATTACTTGATCTCTTCTTTTGAGAGTTCGGGAATGTAGAAAAGGTTTGGTGCAGCCAGAGCGAGCTTCCTCAAGTTTACTGTTAGTTGATTACCATTCCAATTTCCATTGTTCCATGTACTTGTGTTTAATGAAGCTGATGACGTGTTTGCGAGGAGAGACACTTGACGAATCACTTACGGGACGTTTAGTTGCTTCTTTTGCAGCTTCGTCTGCTGTTTCGTTTCCTTTTGTGCCATGTAATAGGAAGGTCGTACAAAGGACACTTTTTTATCGGTTTTATTTATATTTTGAGTTAATAAACGGATTACGTAGACCAGTGTGTGTTTTGGTTCGGAGCTTTGGGCGGCAAGCAGTACACTTGAGGAATCTGTAAATATGGTACAGTGCCTTTTAGTGGATGAATTAGTTATATGTAGAAGGGCTTCCTTAATGGCGAATGCTTCATAAGAGAACACTGTAAAGAAGCGAGGCAAGCTGTAGAGCATTACCTGATTTGTATGTACTATACCGCATCCCCTTCCTGCATTGAATGCTGATCCATCTGTGAAAATGTTCGTGGTAGACTTATATTTGTCAGTTAAAGAATTTGAAATTTGTTTAAGGACACAGAAAGGTGTTTGTAACTTAGAGTGAGATGAAAGGGTAATCTTGCGCACCAGGTTACTCTGTCATGACGGACGCAGTCAATGCGCAATACGGAATGCCAACATGCAGATTTAAAAACCGCTATGTTTATGCAACAGTAGGAAGAAGTTGTACTGAATAGGTCAAAGCAAATTCATTGTAGTACACGGAAGTTGTTATAAAATATCGGCAATATAATAAATGATTCAAAACAAAACTGAGAGAAATTATTCATAATGCACGAAAAGGAAATGTTTAACTAAAATAAATATACTATAATATAATAACAAATATACGACAACTACAATAAAAAAAGTAATTATAAAATATCAGCAATGTAATAAATGAGTCAAACCAAAAGTGCGGGAAATAATAACATAGAAACTGAAGGGAACATATTATAGATATAACAAGGGCAATATATAGCTACAGAAAGGGTAATAACAACAAATATTAGAGAGATGATTCACAATGTTCGAAAAGGAAGTGTTAAACTAAAATAAATATAGTCGCCCAAACTGACGAAACAAATAGCATAGCTTCCCCATTCCCTGACGATTTTAAATATATATTCTCCTTTCAGATGGCGTTTATTATACCAACCAAAAACAATAATAGTTCTGATTTCCGTCTATTTGTTTATTTTAAGGTGTTTAAAATCTCGTGGTCCTCAATTACACGTGTGCTCCCCATAATGAATACACAGCAAGTGCCGCAAGGATCAAATCTGCGGAAGAGATACTTCGCGACACGAAAATGAAGTCACTACATCCGGAATAAATAAGTTGCGCCAAATGACGTCATTGAAAGCTAAGTAACAACCTCTAAGCATTGAAAACTATTTGCTAAGGACCTTAGTGATTTCTTGGCGTTTATTTGGGGTTATGTTGTCAAGCAAGGTTGCCTATCTGGCGTTGCGCGGTACCCGCCATGACACGGTAACCTGGTACGCAAGATTACCAATGAAAGTTGGATATCAATTGATGAATACTGGATCTTCCAGTAGGGTGTGGTACTTCCAGGATTGCGAGAATGGGCACATGTCTCAGTCATCTTAAATACCAGGCCATAATATCACGCGAACCAATCAGATGTTAGCTTCATCCCAGCTCTTATAAATACCAGTCTCCGCAAGCTCAAACCATCAGTTCACCCTGAAGACGAGGAAGATGCACTTCTTCGAAACGTTGGTGTCAATCCAAGTTTTTACCTGGCTAGAAGCCCGAGAAGATTTTGAATTAACACGTCGCCAGGAAAGCTTCGGTTCTTATTTTAAAATGGACTGTTGTGTCGTTCTGTTGGCGTCCGATAAAGTTTGTTTAATGGAAAGACATAGCTATGCATTTTGTGGATTGGATGTGATGCAATCTTTATGCCACATGTTAGACTTCATATTTTCCTGCAAAGAATCAAAGGCGGTTCATATGCTTCTGATTGGAGGCTTTGCCCGTAATATCAACTTTAGCGCAGTGGACTGAATGGCATCCAGAGTTTTGAGAGATGAATTTCTTGCGGAGTCGTCAATTGAAGTTACGCATTTTTACTTTCCTAACCACATACATATTAAGTAAAAAATTCTTATAGGGAATTACAGAAAATGCATGTTTTGAAGACCCTTATATAAAAAGCATTTTCAGAAATCCGTGTGTCTGTGAACAGCATAACACAAAAACGAAAATTCTGTTAAATACCTACTTGTAATCTAAGTTAGCATATCTAAGGATGGGAGATGAAGATTTTTAAGATAAACCCCACCCCTACATGAATCTTTCATCGAACATTTCTTTTTCAAAAATTGTAATATTCAGAAAAATAGCTTCTGATTTGTATTAAATATTTTCATGACAAATGAAATATATACACCTTGAATTTCCTGAACACAATCTCTGAAGCCCTCTTTCCAGGGGTTAACTCTAAGAAATTACGTATTAACCATTTCCGAAAAAAATTTTGTTACTAGTTTAAAGTACTTATGGTCATGCAAAAATATCTGTAAATATGGACGCTCTTTAACTTCTATGGTTTTCAGTATCGCATAGCCATAGCTTTTAAAAGATTTGACTATCGCTTTAACCTAATGCATTTTCTTATTTCTTTTTCTATTTACAAGGAACTACGAAACAAGATCTTTTGTGCTAATATTTATCTCGTTATGACTAGATAGAGGAATAAGCTTTTATAATAATAGTTTGTTTGAAGAACACTTGGGGAACGCCATGTTAATGGAACACATACATTTTTTGTTTTGGTTTTACTCTTCTCCATACAGAGGGAGCAGAATTTGAATCCACTGCAACCATCTTTTAGAACATCTGATTATCGCTTTAGGCTGTTGTATTCCCTTTTTCCCTTATATTTATAAGGAACGAAGAAATAATGAATCCTGTTAATGTTTATCTTAATCAGCATGAAATAAAAGAATAGTTTGTTACAGAGTAGAAGAGAAAGTCATGTGAATGGAACACATTAAAAATTTTACTTTCTCTAGCACGCATGTATAATGGACGTAGTAAATAGAAATGGAAATGGTGTATTATTTATGGACGCCGTTTAACTACTGTGGTTCTCAGCGTCCCATTCTAAATTGGGCGTGAAAGACCGCTTAATTTTGCTCAGACGCCTCTCAATCAGGATTGAGGTTCTTTTACGTGCCATAAATCTACGATAAGGGACCAACGGCTTTACTTCCCTTCCGAAGGAAGCCATGCTAAGGATTTTTACGCCCGAAAAAAGCCATCGTCCTCCACCGGGTTTGAACCCGCGACCTTGGGTATATGAAGTTAGCATGGTAACCATTACACCACGGAGGGTGACTACGTGGTAGATAGAGAAGATATTGTGTTCCCCTCGAAAATGAAATTTATGTTCACCGAAAATTTATGTTTTGAGACCCCCTGAATCCCTCTTCAAAAAAAAAAAAAAACATTTTTAGAAAATGTCCGTGTATTTGTATGTGTGTGTGTGTGTGTGTGTGTGTGTGTACACATGCAATCACGAATGTCTGATAGAGTATGTGTGCAGCATAACTCAAAACCGAAAGTACTTTAAATACCAAACTAGGTACCAAGTTAAGCATCTTCCAAGGGTGCAATACGAAATTTTTTAGGAAAATCCTCTCACCCCAACTTCTCTTTACATGGAACACTTTTCATAAATTTTCATTTTCTGAATGTCTAACGATTTTGATTAAGATATTTTATGACAAATATAATATATAAGTATCTTGAATTTTCTGAGCATAACCTCAGAAGTCCTCTGCATTCTGAATGACTTTTCTATAACCGTAGGCGACACACCAAAAGTTACTACACACAAAATGTTGATCTTGTTTTGTTTTTTTTTTTGTTTTTTTGGTAGTGTTTAACGCCCGCTTTAACTATTTATGGCACTGCAGGCGGTGACACTGATGACACATGAACGATGATGGAGCACCGGTGGAATGTGGTGGCGGGGGAAACCGGAGTACCCGGAGAAAACCCGCCCCGGCGCCGCTTTGTTCACCACAAATCTCACATACGGTCGCTTGGGATCGAACCCCGGCCGTCTAGGTGAGAGGCGAGTGGTCTAACCACTCGGCCACGCCGCGGCCGTTTTGATCTTGTTGGAACTCACAATTGATGTCACATACATTTTTTTCCGAGATATTACTTGTTATTGGCTTCAATTTTAAAATACTTATACTTTGCTCAAACAGGAAGACGTCCCTTTTTTGTACCTCCTGTCTATGCAATGAAACGAATGTCAATGGCAATAACAATCGCATAACAAAAAATCACTTTAGTCTTACATTATCCCTTAGCTCCCTTCTACTTAACGAACTAAGTAATAAGACGATTCTAGTAACACTTATCTTGATTAGGATGAAGTAGAAAGAAGAATTAGCTTTTGTAAGAGGAGTGTTTGCAGAGCACATAAACTCGTGAATGGAACACATCAGATTTTTTACAGTTTTCGCACGTGTTGTGCTGTAGGTTTTTAATCTCAAATTGCACACTTTTCAGTTGATTACTCGAACAATGTTTTCCATTTGCTGCATTTAGAATACGTGCTGTGCCTAAGATGATCTAACCTCATGTGACCTTACATAAGAAGCGATATCGAACCCAAAGGCTTAATATACAAGCCAGAAGGGTGTAAAACAGTTAATGAAGAAATCAAACACCAAGTACCGTCGATTAAAGGGTCGAAAACTGCGAAGGTTAGGTGTATCTCATTTCTATACACAGAAGATTGCTATCGGTGAGATGCTGGGAAGTTTACTCAATAAAGTCCATAATCAGTATCGATTACCAAAACATCAGGCTGCAAAATTCCTAACAGGTTTTAAATTGTTTCAGAGAGATGCAGGTGCTTTACGATAGTTTCAAATTACTGCTGTGTTCACTATGTTGTGTACAACATATATCAAGAAGAGCGCTTTAAGCCTTTGCAAAAAAAGAAAAGAAGTAGAGGAGCCTATATACACAATTCGTTCAAGCACAAAATCCTTAACTTGGTATTTAAGTTCAGTATCTTCCAGAGATGCGACACAAAGATTTTGAGAAAAATCCCCCCAACCCAAACTACCCTTTACATGGAACTTTTTTCGAAAATATTGATTTTACAAAGAATGGCCCTAACGATTTTGATTAAAATATCATATATTAAAGATATTTACCTGACAAATAAAATGTATATTTTGAATTTTCTGGGAATAGCCTCTGAAGATTACTTTATTCTGGACGAATTTTGCATAACTACTAAACCGTAAGAGAGGGACAAAACTTAACACACTAAAAATGTAGAACACGTTAAAACGCACAATTTATTTTATATACATTTTTTTTGTGGAGTTGATCGTTTTTGAAATATTCCTTTTTCTTGGTTTCAGCTTTGAAAAACTTATACTTTTGTCATACAGGATTTTATCAACTCCCGTCCATACAAACAAAGGAACATCAGTCACATAGCAACCAGCTTTTGACTATCACTTTAACCTATGGTACTCCCTTATTTCGCTTCTACTTATAATAAAGCAAGAAATAATACTATTTCTGCTAATTTTTCTCGATTAGCGTGAAATAAATAAAAGATAAGCTTATTAACAATAACTTTTACAGAGATATAGAGAAAATCATGTGAATGGAACACATCAGATTTTTTATTCGTATATTCAAGTATCGTCTTCTAAATGAACAGAATTCAGGATTCAATAGCAATTTTTTTAACTTTCTCGAGCCTGCATGCACAATGTACATGGTGGATAAGAGAAGGTATTGTATTCCACCCAAAAATTTCGATGTCGAGATTTCACCGAAAATATATTTTTTTGGGGTACCCTGAGTCTAAAAAAGCAGTTTTAGAAAAAGGTCCGAGTGTGTCTGTTTTGTGTGTGTGAGTGTGTATGTATGTGTATGTGTGTGTGGGGGGACAGCATAGCTCAAAAACGAAGACCGTTGGTATTTAGGTTTAGTATCTTCCAAGGATACGACACGAATATTTTCAAGAAAATCCCTCAAAGAAAAACTAGTTTTTACATGGTAAAGTTTTCGAAAATTTTGATTTTTTCAAAAATGGCTCTAACGATTTTGATTAAAATCCCGTATATTACAGATATTTACATCCCAAATAAAAATGTGTATTTTGAATTTCCTGGGAATAGCCTCTGAAGACCTCTTTTTTCTGGATGAATTTTGCCGAATTTTGCTTAACTGCTAAACCATAAGTTTCGTTGGCTCACATAGCAATTGTATACTGGCATACTTTATGAATAATTACACTCTACAAGATTTTAGACACTTAAGGTACTGTACGTGTAAAATTGTGATGAGGCGATATAAATAAGCCGAAAACAAGGATTGTTTTATGTAGCAATTGTAGAATGTTTAATATCATCACGCCAATGTGTTCTCAAGGAGAACCATGGATTTTTTTTCGGTTGTAAAACTCCTTAGCATGGCTTCCTTCCGTTGGTCCCGTGTTATAGATTTTCGGTGCGTTAAAGAACCTCAACCCCAATCAAGAGGCCTCTGAGCCAAATTAAGCGAGCTTTCACGTCTAATATAGAGTGGGACGCTGAGGACAGTAGCAGTCAAAGAGCGCCCACAAATAAAACTGAATTAAATTAAACAACCTAGCATTACGGGTATGTTCAAATCAAATGTACCGTGCAAATCTGCTGTGCCAGTGTAAAGCACTATTTACTGCCTTGAAACGAATACGAATACTTGGGAGAACCAGAAACGAACTGGACAAATATGTTGTAACAACAAACAGTTTGGTGTAGTTGATGGTGAAGCCTTGCAACCAATCCATTGAGGCGTTAATTGGAAGCACACAAAAAGGAGAGAATCGATATCTACAAGTCTGAATGGTTAAATATAGGGGATTTTATGTGCACAGGCGACGACCCGACCTGATAGCATCACAAAACCTAGCACCAACTTGAAATGATTCAGTTAACGACGATCATTATTTAGAAACCGTACCTATGTAGAAGAGTTGAGGATAATCTAAAAAGAAATACCGAAATATAAATCGTAAAAAGTAGATAAGATTACACTGAAGGATAAGTTAGACAAGATAGATAAGGATAGACAGATAATGTAAATAAGGAAATATTGATAAAATAATGGATTAATGCAGATAGGGACAGATAGATAAGCTAGATAAGGGAGAATAGATAAGACGGATACGCACAGATAAGCTAGATAAGGAAGCATAGAT